>JAGMVL010002135.1:0-600000 GCA_019202695.1 Populus x sibirica
CCCTAATCAGGAGTAAAAATTAAAATTTATCACTAAAACAGTAAAAGCTTATGTCTTTTATACATTATATTGTCTTAGTGATAATTTTTAGGACAACATGCGACATACATAATACCTAAGGACAAAATTTAACAAGAGCACAAAGATGGTCTTGTAATTCAGCAACTTTCCACCATATCAACCATTGCAACTGCCCTCTATTTCTGTCAGCGAAAGTTACAATATCTGCCAAAGATAACCCGCAAAAAGAAAACCACAAAATGAAATCAAGTCCAGATTTTTAAGGAAACCCAGAAATCTATATATCATAAAGCGATGAGAGGGACCTATTTGAAGACGATTTTGGCTGGAAATGCAGGCGCTATTTGATGTAGAGGAGAGAGCAGAGTCCACCACTTTTATTGCTTCCTCCATATATTTTTTCCTATCCGGAACAAGGGGGAGGACAAGTTCTTCTTCTTTCTGCTCCAAAAATCTAACAAGGTGACAGGTCGTCTAAAACAGAAATCTTCATCTAAAGACTCGTCGTTTACTTGCCTGCTTCGGCTTCAGTGGTTCTTCTTTTTTGAATTCATGGTTATCATAGCCTTGCCAAGTTCACAGGTTTGCTGATTTAATCTGAATCAATTAAAATAAACCTTAAAGTGGGCCTTTACAAGGTCTTATTTGGATTATATGAAATTAATTTCTAGACCCGGAATAAAACACAGAATTAATTTAGTTTTGTTTAGAAGTAGGGTAAAAAATTATATTTTAAAATGTTTTTTTTATTAGAATTGTATCAAAAAATAATATTATTTTTATTTTTAAAATTTATTTTTAATATTAGTATAATAAAATGATAAAAAAATACTGAAAAAAATTATATTTCAAATTTTAGATAAACATCATTTTGACAACAATACCAATAAAATTTTTAAAACTTACATGTTACTAGCTTTACAAAACTTTCTTTGAGTTTACATAATATCAGCCAAACTCCGCCAAGCCAAGCTCCAAGTTGATTCCCCAATATGTTTGAAAACATGGTTATACTTGTAGCTTTAAAAATATAATTAATTTTTGTTATAAATAATTTTTTATATTTTAGATCGTTTTTAATTAATTCAATTTAAAAAATAATTTAAAAAATAAAAAAATATCATTTTAATATATTTCTTAAGACTTAAAATATTGTGTTAATCTACAATCACATTTAAACGGATCATAACCCCCACAAAATCAAGTCACAGGTCTTATTCAAGTTTATTTGGTTTATTTGAATCAATCTCTAGACCTGCTTGAAATAATACACTTAGACTCCACTTGAAAGTTGGCCAGATTTCTAGGTTAATCCTCCAAACTTTGTCTTTAGGTTGAGAGATTATCAGATAAACCTGCCGGCTAAGCTCCAAGTTGACGAATTACAAAAAAATCAAAATGCTAGGGTTGGATACATGCTGCTTTTAAATTGAAAGAGCCTCAGTCTTGAAAAAAGTAGGAGATCCATAAACCACAAACTTATTAGCTAGGCTTTCTTTATGATTCTTTGTCAAGGATGTCATACAATCGCAATTTTGATTTTTTTGTTCGGAAATGTTTAAGTATTTCTCAGACACCAACTCCAAATCATTTCTGATCAGATTTAGATAGACCCTCATATCCACAATAATCCAAACATAGAGATTACTCATATTAGCCTCCTCCCTTGGTTTTGAACCAAAGACAATAACTCACGATGACAAATCTACTTACCATCCCAAACCAAGCCTCAAGAATCCAACAAAGCACCACCTAAAATTGACATTTAGTTAAATAACCATCAACATAACCCCGATTGGACCGATTCCTGATTTGAATCATCTTCTTACTTCACACCTAATGCTGATAATTTGGAATGTGATCAGACACATTTCCCTCAGAACATGAGACAGTCCATGCAATGCACATACATGCAGAGCCACTGTTTTGTTCTTACTGGCTTCTCATCTGGCCAGAACCATTGAGTGATTTATCATGAGCTGTCCATTAAGTTTGTTCATCAATCAATTAGCAGTGTTGGCAGGAACATGTTAAAGCACTCATCTTTAACTCATCGATAGGCAATCCAGGACTCTTAGCAGATATCATGCTGGGAATTCTGCAGTCAGATTGTGATTCAGTGATAAATGGATGTACAATTGGTTTAAGCACTTCATATATTATTAAAGTATAGAATGTTAAACTGTTTATCATGCTGGATAATGCAGCAAACTTTGAGATCAAATGTTCTATGCTACCTAAGAGGTTTTGGAGCTATAAAAAATAAAATTGGTAGAGGAGAAAACAAAAGACCAATGATTTGAAGTAACAGGAATAACAACAGAGAAGATTGAAGGGGAAAAAGAAAATCAAATCAGATGATTTTCCATTAAAATTGTGTCAGAACTAGGGTACTGAGGGAAAGGTATTGCATCTCTTATATTTTCAATTCCCAAATTGAAATGAGCCTTTTCAAAACCCAGTCCGTAAGGATAGAGGAATCAGCCTATACCGAAACAAAGACAGAACAACATAATGTTAGGTGATTTTCACCTACTTGAGGATATTGAAACACAAAGAAAAATAAGACAAATTCCGGGGAAAATCCAGCATTGTAGCATCGTATTACTGAAATATATGTAAGATAAAAACACATCAAACAAGTTTTCCGTACTTAATTGAGAAGTTTTAGAACTCAGAGAACTTCAAAAGGAAATGCAATGAAATGCTCAGAACTAAAATCTTCAAATGACCAAGATAGAAACTAGACCATCAGATCAGCACAAACCTCAGCAACTTGAGAGAAATTGTGAACTTCAAAATTGATTCTCAATTCGAACCATAACGGCTCAAATCAAGATACCACCAGAAGCTCTCCTTCTGTTCAGCTTTAGCCTCACCTAAACGGTCTCTGTGATATATTCTAGCCGTTCTTCTTTTGGCGCTCTCCACCACAAGCTCACCAACCTGACAACAAATTCTTACATGATACATTCCTGCTAAGATAATATTGCCAAACACCTTGTCCCCTGCACCTGTTTTTCTTAAACTTATGCCTGAATAATTCATTTTAACCTCCCTAACAAGGGCTCACGTTGGAAAGTAAATCATAATAGGTTCTCGCTCTATGCAATCCACTCCATTGTGATGAGGTCATTAAATGCTTTAGAATATGACAACCATGTCTTTGACACAAAAACAAGTTGGGTACGGGAATCAGGAAATGGTGGATATTTCTGGCCCGAGGAACTAGTATATCCATGGCAGCAACAGTCTTACCATCATCATTTATTTTCGCATATAAAATGCTTTGGATGTCCTGAGAGTTTTAGATTGAAGAGCCGCAAGACATTAACATTAATTCCAAGGACAATATACACTCCACAATATGTTTTTACTTCCCTTAAAAGTGGAAATAATATGGACCAGGTGGCTGTCTGATGCATACCTTTGGATAATCTTTGATGATGACAGGGCACCCACTCAAATACCTTCAGTTATATATCGCTTTCTCATGCTCACTTTGAAAATCACGTCCCCATTCCAACTACAAGTCCCAGATCCATTATTAAGCAGTAAATACCCTGTATAATCTTCATTTATTATTTAACGAATGGTAAATTGGCTAAGATTACTAAAGCAGTTCCAACCATAGAAAGATTAAATCAATACTTCATAGTGAAAGTTTAACATTGCAACTTTAAACTGCCTTAAAATGCAGGTTTTCATGTTTAATCAATAGACTATGATGCCTATCCTCTGGCTCACCACAGTCCATTAACGTGTCATTTTGCCAAATCAGACAACATTTCATTACTGTAATGAATCAAGGCTGCAATAAGTGATCTTGTCATCACTCAGATGAGACAGAAACCGATAATAGTGATGAATCTTATTAGAAACCAAGAGCAAGACAAACTTCAAAGGCATAATCAGCATATATGCATTTAGGTTTATGATACTACAAGTATGATATAACTATTTCTGGCGTGTAATCAGGAAAAATAAAGGAAATTTAACAGAGAAATACAGTTTCTGATCTAATCTAAGACACAGCTAGTAGTAACAGCGGGCTAATACACATCAGCATCTGCAAGAAAGTCACCAGAAAAGTCTAAATATCAGGATTAGTATGTAGTACCGGGAAATCAAACTTCTTTTTTGCTTTCAGAAGAAGTTCAATTGCATCAGTGTAAGTCAACTGAATAAAGTCTTTCTCAGCCACATCCTTTATAAAGCAAAGAAAATTGTGTAAGAAAAATATGGAAATTACATCCAGAGCCAAAACAGCACAAGAACTGTGTTGAAACAACTGGAAAGTATGAAGCACAAGATAGAAAGTTTGGAGAAAGATAAGTTACACTAGAGAGCTCATACACTCAATCGATCAATGATTCCCTTCTCAATCCAAGTATTGAAAAATTCCATGTCTTCCTTGCAGTTTTCAAGGATATGTCTCACCTTCCATATAAAGTTTTGTCAATCAATTATGGGATGGGGAAAAATATGTAAGTTTGTGTGCATAAGTGCATGTGCAAGCTTGCCTTTAGCCCCTATAGTGTTAAATTAACAATAGAGAAGATGTGCAAAAAGTAACATACTACATACTGGAGATAGGCAGTCGGCGCAGGCCATGTCGTCATTCAGATCAGCAAATGCAAGTTCTGGTTCAATCATCTTAATTAAAGAAACAGAAAAATTATATGAAACTCGTATAATGCATTATCCAGAAGAACTCACAAAACTTGTCTCTTTAAAAAAACAGAGTACACCTACCCAAAATTCAGCCAAGTGCCTAGAAGTGTTAGAATTTTCAGCGAAACGTGGGACCAAATGTGTATACCTAAAGAAGAGAAAAAGTTGTACTATAAGAAGAAGGTTCAAATAGTTTTTTATTTACTATCTGACATTAAAATAATGAGTAAAGAATAAGTGGAAAAATATACATCCGAAAGAGCAGTAGCATATGTTTCAGCATTGAGCTGGCCAGGAGACCGTCAGAAAAGCTGGTTTGCCGAAAAGTCCTGAGAAATGAATGAAGGCAATGAAAACTGTATCAGTGGAGCTCAATAACACTGCATTATCAACTTGCTTTCCATGTTTCCAAATTGATGTAGAGATAAGCTCAGTTTCAGCTTGCTGGTTGGGGGGGGGGGGGGGGGGTCTGTCAGCTGCCAGCACTAACAAGCTTCTTAATCACAATGTTGATCTAACATGAAGGTTTTCCGAGGGACATGCAAGAATAAAATTTTCAGATAGCTAAAGATGTACCTTGTTCCTTATGAAACCTGTCTGTAATTCACTTTGATTTTTGCGGCAGGACAGATAAGGGAATGGAGGGAGGGACATGCTATACTAAAGTCTACTTTTGAGCATACTAGCAAGAAAAAGAATGCTTCAACTCACCTGTGACCAATCAATTAACCCATCCTTTGTTTTTGGAATCCCATCCACCGGAGAATTGAAGCTTCTTGAGAACCTGGAATCTGTTCATTTAAAAATTATTTTTCAGAAGCACAATGAAATCCCTACAATATAAGGGCAACAGTATTTTTATAAAACTATTGCAATGTTAAGTTACTGGGGAATTACATAGCTTTGTCAAGTGCATTCTGTCCTCAAGTACATAATTTTAGCAAAATTGTGCGTTTTGTATATTTCAAAATACTAGTTAAGATAGGATTGAAGCAAACCATGTAAACCAAATTACAGCAATAACAGAAATCTTGGTGTACTTTTCAGTATCCTAATAATAATGTTTCTACAAGAAAATAAAATATGTGAACGTCAAGATATTAACCATCAAAAGTCATAAACAACATAAGCGGTGCATACGCAAAGTAGTCACACAGAACCTGTCTTCACCGGCCCCTTCACAATCTGAAGCTGTAATAATAGGACTTGTGACCCAAACAAACCCATTTTCTTTGAAAAAACCTTGAGAGTGGTATATGCCAAAGCACTCCCTCACCCTTGCAACCTAGAATCAATTAGCATCATTTACAAAGATGTCAAAAAATCAAGAATAAGATCCAGTTGGAAAAAAGAGGGTATAAAACATGCTTGTTATATTAAGTGGGTAATGTTATACATCATTGAGAAGGCATTACACCCAACTAAAAAGTGGAAAACAGAAAGAAGAACTAGAACCATATCGCACCAAATGTATTTGTTCGAGGACGAAGGTGAGCTGTAGTTCTCAAAAATTCTCTACTGACCCTTTTCTTTTGGATGGGATAGGGAAGGATCACTCTTGCCAACCTATAACAAGAAAGGAGGTTTCAGGTGAAAACTAGCATGTAGATTGACACTCAAATGCCGATAGAGATCACATGAGAAACAGAAAGAACCATATCCTAATATACGAGGACCAGTTTTTTCAATTGCTTGTTATCCGTAATATCATGGGGATAGAATAGATATGAAAACAATCGCCCAAAGACCTTGAGTTCATTCTTTCACTTCTTTAAAGTGTATGGTTTTATACATAAGTACAGATTTACTGCAATTTATTTGAGGCGTATAAGACGCTAAAAAGTGAAAAATCTTAATAACTTCTATTTGCTTTAGTGCACTCTTTTTGGATCCCTGTTTCTTCCTGCCATCTTTTAATTTGCCTCATCTGATAGTCCTGTCATTATAAATTCAAAAGGATTCAATTTTACTGGCAGTAGCTTTTCAGTAATCTGGGGGTGAAGTGATATTAGAATTAGCAGTAGCCCTTTCTAAGGCATGAGAAGAAAATTAATTAATCTGCAAAATTTCAGCAGCAATCCCTTACCACTTAGTAAATGCAAGTAATCAAATTATGTATAGATGAGTTCAATGAAAATTAGCTCCTATCTACCAGGGAATGCCAAAGAGTATCATACCGCTACTATTTTAATGACCTTCAGTTCCACTTTGTTTTTGACCCTCGGCTCTTCACCACAGTTCCTTGCATCCATATTGATGCGCCAGTTGTTACCAAGCCAGATTCTACCTGTTAATAAGCTCCAAAGCTTGAATAAATGTAAAGTGACAGCAACACAGACCACATGAAAGATGAATACATCATTGTATAAACATACTATGAGAGCTTTTGAAATTCTATTGAAAGACAGAAAATTGATGCAGCTTAACATTTCAGAAACTAAATTTTCATATAAATAAATAAATGTAGAAAAAAGAAGGTGAACAAAAGTACCCTTGTTACTAGTTGTTTACACAAAGGTTAATTTAGTTCTGTCAACCAAACTTAAGAAGAGAAGCTTAGATGTCAAGTCCAAAGAGATTATCTTCCAGAGCAAATTAAAAATCTAGAAACTATACATAGACAAATTATTGTCTATGGTGATACCTGATCATAACCTTCAGCCTCCAAGTCCATTACACCTTGCAAGTTTGACAGGTATGAACCATCATTAACCTGTTTGTGTTTAATAACAGAGATCCAATCAGCTAATCACAGAAGTAAAATTTAAAACACCATTAGCATGGAAATCATAGGAGTAACCACCATTATTACCCTCAATAAAAGTAACACTACTTTGAACTCGAAGTGTACGAACCCAACCCATCACAATGATGGTCTTCCCTACACGATCCAACCCTTCATCTGACCACCCTTATATCAGCAATCTTCACCTTCCCTCTAAATTCTCCAACTCTATTCCCAATTTCACCCTTCTTCTCTACTTTTGCACTCTCGCTAGACTGTAGAGCTCCGGAAATTACACTGCAGAAGAACCTCCGACAAGGCAAACCCGAAAGTTGCAACAGATGGTGGAACTTTGGAGGTATGGCATGAGGTTTCGTTATTGTTTTGAGGATACCGGACAGGTTACTAGGTTTGATTTGGGTAGAAGGATAGCAACGGAGAGTTGACCCCCGGGTTAACCGGAGCGAAGTAGCTGGTCCTAGCGCAGAAATTCCCATTTGGGTCTTATTTTTTTCTTTATTAAGTGAATAGAGTCGTATTAGTCACTAAAGTACTTCAAATAAACTGAGTATAGCTTTTGATATTATTCCATGGAATCCCCTGCAATATCAAGCAGAAATAGATAATATATTCATCAAAATAAAAAAAAAAGATAAAAATCTTAAACAAATGGTTCATTTTTGGTTCACACAAGATTGATGGAAATGGAACATAATCTCCTTCCATTCTTTTGTTTAACATTCTTGGCTTCCTAAAATCAATTAGCAAAATCATTCTAGTTTCCACCATCAATTCCTAAGTAAACCAAACACTACCTAAAGTAAAAAAGATTGAAACTTCAGACAAAAAGGGTAATATTTGGTTCACTCTAAGATTCAAAATGAAATGATATCTCTTTCCATTCTTTTGTTTAATTTTCTTTGGTTCACTAACACCATGAATTACAATCCTTTCTAAACTTCCATCATCAATTCCCAGGTAAGAGACCAAGCATTGCCTAGTAAAACAAACCCAAGCACCATAAATCACCAAAAAAACACAACTTTTTACAACTGTTTTATACAAACAACAGGAAAAAACATGACCAAAGAAACCAACTTTACCAAAATCTGTAAGAACCCAGTTGGTGTAAACTGTTAGGAACCATGTGGGTGGTGTAAAGATGGAGCAACGTTGCAACTTACAACAATGGAGTACGAAACTCACCTGTTATGCCAGACAGACAAACATGGGCAAGGGATTTGTCTGAGAGTTTAGTGTTGGCGTTCAGAAAGAAGAGATTGGGTTCATGTACATGGAGAAAAGGCCTTGACAGTTGATAGGTCTATACGGGGGCCTATGAGCCTTGTACACCCTCACGAGTTTCATGCAAGGAAGAAAATTTTCGAAAATCTTTATATATATATATATATATATATAAATTTTCGAAAATCTTTATATATATATATATATATATATATATATATATATATGAATGGAAATATTTTATAGTTAGTCCAGTGTTCACTTCTGTATAACACCAACTGCCTCGGCTGGCTGGCTATGATCGGTCAAACCGGTGTTAATGAAAAAATAGAAAAAAAAAAGGTGAATCAACTTGTTGATTTTATTTTGAAGATTTTTATAAAAATAATATCATATTAAACTATTTGTTAAAAAAAAATGTACAGGGTTAACCTACATCAATTTAGATTTACCCCTCTCTATTCGTAATCCAAGCCTAGCTTTAAATCAACCCCAAATTAAGCTTTGCAACTTTAGTTTCAGAAAGAATATATAAAATAAAAAATACATTTACTTTAAAAGATAAAAACTAAATAAATTTCTCTTTATAAAATTTTTTTAAGTGAATTTATATATTTTAAAACAAAACATACAAAAATAAATATTTTTATTATCTCTCGCTATTTTTATTTTAGTTTTTATCTTGAGATAATAACTAAACGATGATTTAATTTGAAATGTGATTTTAAATAAGGAGTAGGTCGAGAGATTTTTTTTTTAGTTTTTTTTTATTTTATTTTATCATTAATTTTTATTTTAATTGTTCATATTATTCATGGGTCGAACATGTCAACAAAGTTATATTGCAAAATATTTTACAAAATTTAATTTTAAATAAAAGCTATAAACAAAGTACAATTGTATTGCTCGGCTGGTTAATGCAGGTTGCATTGCTAAAAATGATACTCCTTTCATTGGGTAGCGGGGAGGCGCCCTTGTTAGACATTGTTGCATATGCTGGGTATACCTTCACAGGCATGTGTTTTGCTGTCCATGGAAAGATCTTATCTGGATACTCTTACTACATTTTGATGCCATGTGCCTGCTTATGCATGGGAATTTTCTTGGTGAGGACAATGAAGAGGGTACTTTTTGCAGAGTGAGGAGCTTTCATTCTAGCAGACACCATTCTCTCTTGCTCCTCATCGCTTTGGTTCAGTTCCCATTTTTTGCATGGCTTGGCAATGTTGGTGTGAATTGGTTTCTCTAAACTGCTCTGTTATGTTGTAGAAACATGAATTTGTAGAGTTATGAAATATCAGAAATTTTTGGTATATTAGCTGATTTCGAGGTGATTGTTTTTGCTGATAAGCTTGTGAATCCACTGCTCTTTTCATACACATTGAAATCTGGGAAAGTCTGTGTTATTTGATGTGTTGATAAAATGTAAGTTGCAACATTACAGATAATTAATTTATCCTATGGATAAATGGAAATTTGTTCAACACTGGAAATGCATTAATGAAGACTATAGATTATGACACCTTCTCCTTCGCTGGAACCACTGAACTATATTTTGGATGAAAATTAAACTCGCATCCCACCCTTGATTAGAAGTGGAAGCTTGCCTCACAGGACTTTATTAAACTTGAGTACATGGAATTTGTTTGATGATCCGTTGTGAATTCACAGTAACATCTCAATTGCTGTGATCTTGCTGCCCGACACACTCTGAGTTTGCCCTTTGCCCTCCTCCGCAAAACCGAATGTTCGGTGGACACCTTAAGCAATTGTGGGCAAGGTTGGCTCTAACTGCCACTGTCCCGTTAATAAACTGCGGTGGAAGATTTCCTATCAGAAAATTGTCTTCTAAGAGCAAGCTTTTCCATGAACTCCCCAGTTTGGCTCCATATTCTAGTGGGATTCGTCCAGAGAAATGATTATGGGATAGATCAATTGATGATAAATTCGCTATATTAACCAAGCTGATGGGCAGATGACCATGCAACCTGTTAGCGTGTGCGTCCAGCACACGAAGCTGTAAACCTTCCCTAGGGTATGGCAATGGCTCCATTTCCGTGAATTGATTATTTGAGATGTTAAGGCGTTCCACCAGAGGCAAAGTGAGAATTTCCTGACGAATGAGACCTGAAAACCTGTTATCACTCAAATCTAGTACTGTGAGGTGTTGGAGGACGCTCACAGGTGACATATGTCCTGATAGTACATTATGGCTCAGCGACAATTTTCTCAAGTTCATTGGAAGATTGGGCACAATTCCATCTAGATTGTTGCTACTAAGATCCAATGTGCTCAGCTGCCACAATGCGGAGAGGTCTGGAATTCTGCCAGACAATGCATTGTTTGACAAGCTTAACTGCACCAAGCTTCTCAAAGTTGTAATATCGGCAGGGATTTTGCTAGAGAGGTGGTTCTGTGATAGGTCTAGGATTTGAAGATGCTTGAGATTAATGATTCCTTGAGGTATTCTCCCAGTGAAGAGATTTTGAGTCAATGATAGTCTGGTGAGCTTTTGAAGGTTGGCTATGGTTTCTGGTATTGGCCCTCGAAAGTTGTTTTTGCTTATCCTAAGGGAGGTAAGCTCTGTCAGATTCCCGATCGATGCTGTTAGAAAGCCATCATACCCAGCAGGATCAAGATCAATTGCCATTATACGGTTGGCTGAATTGTCTGTAGGGAATGTGCACACGATCCCTTGAAATAACCCTGCAGCCTCACATGGATCGAATGCGAAATCCCAGCTATGGAGGTAGGAATACCTCACAATCGAGACGGGATCGACGGCCTGCATCAGTGCCTGAAGGGCTTCAATATCTGATTTCAATGTTACTGAATGAACTCGAGATGGTATATGGAGTAGAACTATGGATACAGTGACAGAAAGCAAGCAAGAAGAAAGGAGGGAGCGCAGTTGTTTGGCCATTGGTTCAAGGAAGGCAGACGATCTAAACTTTCGATGGTTTGCTTGGCTATCACAGACTTCGCACACTTATACACGGATGATTCATGACTATTTCATTGCAAGAAAGTGATTTAGAAACGTTTAAAGAATGATTTCATGGCGGTCATTCCACTTGAAACCATTTCAACTACCCTTCTTTAGAAAAACAAGATTGTGATCCTCAATTTTGATCTAAAAAAACAGCATGAGAAATGTTCTTTCAAGGAAGACATTTGTTAAAAACCTTGTCCGCTGCGCTCTCTCTGTTTTTTTCTAAACTAATGCCTAAATAATTTATAAAAATTCAATGCAAAATCAAGTGTAAGGAGATGAATTTGAAAATAAATTAACCTAATAAATGATTGAAGACTAAACACTTTGCAATTAAAAGAATGATGATCAAATTTGATATAAAAATTAAGTATCAAGGGATGGAATTGAAAAAAACAAATCAACTCAATAAATGATTCAAAACCAAATATATTGCAATCAAAAGAATAAGGATCTAATTTAACTTAACAAACAAATAGACATACTTTCTTGTATTTTTGCAATGACTTGCACGGTTTTCTAGGAGGAAAAAGAGGAAAGAGTGGGGGCGAGGAAAAAACTCGTTGCCGGAGCTCCACCACGCCTCTTCACCGTACACACATCGAACCATCATGATGGGGGTGACGCGACGCATCTAACGCTGCCCTGAAAAGCGGCGTTAGGTGTTAGTGCGCTACATGCACCACCTGAAGGGCGTGGACGACATCATTTTCTTGCACGCGCTAACCACTTCTTGAATAAAATATTAATTTATATTTATGAAATTACCCAATCACCTTTAATCCAACATAAGAATTACAAAAAAACAATGAGAAAAAACCAAAAGTGCCCCTGCCTCCATTATTAATAGAGATTATCTTTGAGAGGCATTTAAGTACAAAAGAATACATAAAATCTAAAAAGCCCTTAAACCTAAAGGGTTTTTTTCCTTCTCCATAGGCCGTTTAGTAATTATATTGTAGCTAAAAATGTGAAATTACCTTCTAACCCCTAAACTCATGCTATCCCACCAAAGGCAAAATCACTATTTCATTGTGGATTCGCATAACGAAAGGATGATGCCTTTTAGTATAGAGTATAAAGAGTCTCAAATTCCAAAACAAATATAAACACGTGCCTTTTCAAATTTAAATTTGATTCGCATTTAAAAATTAAATTTGAAAAATAGATTTATCTATAGTTTGTTTAAACAAAACACAATATAGCCCTTAATTTTCCCACAAGTTCACTCATCACACCTCTAAATAAATGTTGGTCCCTTATCTTTTAATTTCTAAATTTTAGCCCCCTTAAAAAAATAAATTAAAACAAATAGGGTCAAATTTAAGTTATGACAATTGCTTCCTCTTTACAATACTTATGATACAAAGGCATTGAAAAATTTATTTATTTTGGCTTTGTATAGTGAGTTTGTAAAGAAAAATAAGCATGAAAGCCCCCCTCCCGTTTTTTCAAATCTTGAAAAACTTCGAAAGCGGTTATTTGAGAAGAGATCTACCTTGTCAATGAAAAACTCAAATATTTTCAGAAATGGTCTAATTGTTAGAGGTGACCTACCCATTGTTGTTAAAAAATCAAATATTTTTTAAAGTGATCCAATTGTTCTAAACGACATGCTCATTGGGAAAAAAATATAAAGATTTTTTTTTAAAAAATCTAATTGATCCAGTGACTTGCCTGTTGTGTGAAAAATTCAAAGATTTTTTTAAAATGTTCTAATTGTTTCAGACGACTTGCCTATTTGTGAAATACATGAAAGTGATTTCAACAATGATTTTATTTTTAGGTGACTACCCGTTTGTGAAATACATAAAATTAATGTTAACATTGGTTTAATTTTCATTGGTGACCTACCCACTAGTAAAAATACAAAGATTTTTCACAATTGGTCTACTTTTTCGAGTGACCTACCCGTTCATGAAAAAAATACAAGTTTTTCAACATTGATCTCATTGTAAAGAGTGACTAACCCAACTGTGAAAAATACAAAGATTTGTCTAATTCTTATGGGTAACCTTCTCACTGGTGAAAAACACAAAGATTTTTCAGGTGGTCTAATTCTCATGGGTGACCGGCCAAGTGAGAAATACAAAGATTTTTTAGTAGGTTTCATTATAATGAGTGACTGCTAAAGTGAAAAATATAGAAAGATTTTTCAGAAGTATTTTCAAATTTGGTCATTTTGAGGTGGCTTGCCTTTTAATGGATCCCGTAGGGATTTTTCTTGTAAATTCTCCGCAAAAAAACATTGTTCAATGCTTTGGAATTGAGACGACATGCATCTTTACCTGGTTTGAAATATAGACCCTCATTTCTTCTTAGTCTCTTTCTTGCTTGATTGGTGAGGTCCTGATATTTTTTATTCGAGTTCTTTTGATCACTTAACTTTTATCTCACTCGAGCTAGCCTCATGTAAGGTTTTTTCCATAATATTTTCAATTTTACACAGTTCAATCTTTATAATGCCTATCACAATCTATTTACTTGCTAGAAATTCTCTTTCTCACTGATCAATATGAGGGAATCATTCATTACTCCCTTGTCTTGTTGCTAGAAGTGTTCTTTATTCACTTTTACCTTGAAGGATCAAATTGCCTTTTAAATACAATTTTGCCTCTTTGTCTTGACCGTCGCATGTGTGTGGCATTGTGATTATTGTCTTTCCAGGTCGAGATCTTTGTGGTGATGGGTGAAAAGAATAAGAAATTCTTATTTCTTTATTTCTTATCGTTAAAAAAAGATAGAGTCGTTACCTAGTATTTTAGTAATTAGAAACCCTAACTAGTTTTATTATTTGTATAAGGTGACTAGTAATAAGAAATTTATAAGAAAGATATATCACCCTAAATACATTTTATATAAGGTAAGTTGCATTGTTTATTTCTTTGGTATAAACCAATATATTGTTATATTTTCTAACTATTTATCTGTTAAATATTTAATAAAAGTTCTCCTTAATAAAATTTTTTTTATATTGTAAGCTTTGAAAAGCTTATCCCAGCCATAGACCGGACCGGGCTCATGGACCGACCAAAAACTCAAAAGTTTATCCAACTAAAATTCAAAACAGCTGATAAAGTTTATTCAAATATTTCAAATTGAAGCACAACCCATCCAAAATAAATAACTCAAAAAACCCGAGCCTTAAATAGCAGCCCATCAAACAAGAAGACATAAACCATAATAATGATAAAGGATCTGCACCCAAAAACTCTCAATTTACCTACATCCCCAGCATTCATATTTACCCAGAAACATGCATTTTCCAGCCAAATGGAAATGGTACTCCTATTCATGTTTTTGCCAGTTTCAAACTAGGATGTTAACTAAAGAGAGCACAGTCCATCTAAACATGCAGTACTATCGTAACAAGATAAGGAAGGGTTATACCTGGAGGCTCCCGACTGCACAGAGGATGTGTTTGCTTCCATTGCTGTGCAGGGCTTAGAGAAGTTACCGAACTGTAAACCTCTGCTGTTGCTATGATGGAGAGGAAAAGACCAGTTGTTACTCTGCTACTGCTACTTGAAGGAAGCTGTTGTATCGTGACCAGTTGACTGCTGATGAAAAAGACCCTCTACTGTTGCTCACAGTGTAGAGGAGGTGAAGGTTGAACTACTCACGGTTTGAAGACTTTGCTGTTGTTGACGTGGCTCTCGGCTGAACTAGTATTGCTATGACTTGTCGTTGTAGCTGCTATGAATGGAGAAGATGAAGTCACAGGTGTGCTGGTGTTGGTGTGACTTCTTAGCTGAGACTAGTATTGCCATTCATGGGTTAATGGAATATCGATCCTTATGTTGAGAAATTGACAACGGAAAATACAAGATTATTTTTGCAGGCAGAGTATGCTGGGTAATTTTTTGGGAGAGAATTTGCTGGTCTTTTTAATGTAATAAGAGCTGGAATTTTAGTTTATAGTGAAGTACAAATACCTGAGCATAAATTTTTATAAGATTTGTGTGGAATGGTAAAGAAATGAGGAAGAAATTAGGGCTGGAAAGAGAGCACTTAAACATCCTTTTCTCTTGTTTAAATGAGAAGAAGATGATGAATAGTGAAATTATGGTGTTTTTTAATTTGATCCCTAAACTTTTAGAATTTTGTAATGAAACCCTCAATCAGCACTAATTTTTTGAATCCCTTGCAATTTCACCCTTGGTTTTCTTTGATTGGACCCTTAAATTTTTATGTTGTTTTACAAAGTGATCCTTGGTTTCAAAATTCTTCAATTTAACACCTAATTAATTTTCAAACTTTGATTTTCTTGCAATTTTATTCATCTTTTCACCTAATCGAGCTTGTATAAATTATATTTTGTCCTTTAAAATTTTAATCTTATCAATTAAGATGAAATTAGATTTTCAAACTTAATTTTCATTGATTAAGTCTTTAATAAAATTAATTTGATTCATTAAAAGTCTAATTAAGTCCTTATACTTAATTAATTCTTTTAATTTGACCCAAATTAATTCTTAAACTTAATTAATTCTTTATTAGATCTATAATTAAATCAAATTGACCTATTAAAAGTCTAATTAAATCCCCAAACTTAATTTTTATGAAGATTTATCTAATAATTATTTTGTTTGACTTTGAATCTGTATTGTTTTTCAGTTTTGGATATAATAAGGTACAACTAAGCTTTCAATTTTGTCCAAAACTCTAGTTTGATTCCTCCATGTATTTAAAAGTTTTTTTAGCCAACTCTTACCAAGTTGATAGGTTTTTTTATTGTTTTTTATTTTTTTAAAAAATAATAATTTTAGAAAAAAATTAGAATGGAATTATGAAAGTAACCATTAGCTCTAAGTATGCTTTGTAAAGAAGAGCACGGGAAAACAAAAAGAATGTGAGGGAAAAGGTTGAGAGTTTTGGCTCACGTGTTCTCTTTGTGTTTTTTGTCGGGTTAGAAGACTGTGTATAGGAGAAAATAACTTTTTTTTTTATCTTCTTTTTTTTTAATTCTTTTTCAAATTTAAATTTGATTAAATTTAAAAATTAAATTTGAAAATTAAATTTATCTATATATAAAAAAAAAGTGACTTGTATATGACTTGCATTCACCTAGTTAATCAACCGACTTTTTTTTTTATATTTTTTACAAAACAATATAATTTTGGGTTTTTTATTAAAAAAAATTTAGAAGATTAACATGGATCAACTTGGATTTATCCTCCCGATTTGTGATCTAAAACTTGCTTTAAATTAATTCTCACATCAGGTTTTATAACTTTAGTAAAAATAAAAACTTATATAAAAAACAAAAATATATTTGATTAAAGATATAAAAACTTAAAATAAATTATTTTCTACAACATTTTTTGAATAAATTTTTATATTTTAAAACAAAAAGTATAGAATTACATATTCTCATTATCTTCGTTTTTTTTCTAAGATAATAACAAAACAATAATTAAATTGATCGAGTCACGTCATAGCAATTTCTACACTAAAAAGTTTGGTTGATAGAATTTTTTAATTTAATTTTTTTAAAATTTTATTATCAAACTTTTTTTTATCAAATATTCAAATTATTTATGATCTAGCTAAATTATTTGAATCATATTAAAATATTTTTTATATAGTTTAATTTTAAATGTCTAATAAAAAGATTTAAGAATGACACATTAAATTAAATTTAATAATAATATAAAATATTTCTTGAATATTTTTTTGGGTTATGTTTTTTAAAAATAATATGATTCCAACTATGGCGGAGGGCAGTCGGCAAGCTAGTAGATTGTAAAAAACTCTCACCTTTTAATTTGGAGCTCCGACCCATTACTTGTCAATCCCTAATTGGCCCAATGATGCAAAGAAAATTACTCAAATCTATATAAAGAAAAAGAACCAACGCTCCTTTGCACGTGCACAGCACGTGCCACCACCCTTACATAATTCGCATTCCTTCTCCAGAATCCACAAACCGTTACTTGCATACATAGTTTTCTTTTCCTAGGTTCCTTTTTAGAATAAAATCGCATCACCGGTAAACCCAAGATACGATCGCCAGAAAACGCCACCTAAATCTCCGGCTCCAGGTCACATTCTTAGATCCATGTTTAACTGTATTTTTCTGTATGCGTTTGTGTGTATGTTTTAATGCAAATAGATTAGGTAGATTGATTGAATGGCACGTGTTTGTGCTGTGATTTTGATGGGAATCGGGGTTTAAGAATTTTTTGGGATTTATTAAAATGGGTTGTTAAGATTTTGTGTCATTGAGGGAGTTTCGTGATGGGCCATAGAGAGGTGGTTTTATTGTTTTTATTGGAAAAGTCTGGAACTATAGAGGATTTATGGATGAAAAAGAAGTTTTTAGTGGCCTTTGAGTGATTAGTTTGGTTTCTGAAGAGGATCGGTAAATGGGTCTTGTAGGCATGCAGTTTTGGGTAGGTTAATTTTTTTTGAGTTGTGGTGTATGATGTCAATTGTTGGGGAAGTTGAAGGAAAGGTGCTGCTAGGTGCTTGATGTGTTTTGGATTGGCAGGAGAGTTTTGGGAGGTTTAGTGACGGTGTTTAATTGTTTAGAAAGAAAGAGGAATATGTTTAGGAATAAAGGATGCGTGAGGATTTTGACTGTGGATGGAGGCGCGGCTGTGTTTTTACAAACAATGGATGTACTGGGAACCTCCCTTTTGCCTTTTTTTTCATGAGCTCCACATGAGATCCTGAGTCCGTGTCGGTTGCTTAGGACGTGGTCAGATTGGAAGTTATATCTTTTCCAGGCCTGTATATACTGGTGATTTGATAGTAGGGGGGGGGGTATTTGGAAGATGGTCCATATGCCAATTAAACCATGAGAATATGCAGTAGATGGAGGAGAATGTATTTTGATTTTAGTATTATATGAAACTTCATAAGCCTCAAGTTAACAATTTCATTTTAAGGATGCATAAGTCATCCTCTTTCTTAATAATATTAAGTGATATCAGTTGTTCCCTGTTGAGCTTGAAACTTTTCTTCTATTTTATTTGAATGACCTTATGGATTTAATTGGTTTCTGAAAAAAATTAGAATTTAAGTATCCTTAGTAATCAGTGCTTGATTGACTCAGCTAAGAGACATTCAGTGCTAATGAGCAGTTCTTATGGAAACAAATTTGTTCTGATTTTTTTCGCTCCTAAGTGCAGAAATGTATAACAATGTGGGACCTCAGCCTGGGGTGCCAAGACCTCCAGCCAACTCCCAGCCCAATCCATTTGGGAATTCCTTCTACGGAGCTGGTTCAGGACTTATGAAAGGTGGGCTGGGTGCATATGGAGAGAAAATTTTGGGCTCAAGTTCTGAGTATGTACAAAGCAATGTAAGTAGCATTCTGAGGCTTTTATGTCAAATCATTGTGGTTTAAGCTTGCTGTTAGCCAAATGCTTCCGTTCTGGTTAAGCATGCAGTTCAGATGTGATTTATGTTTGACACCTCGAAACCTCATGCCAATGTCTTTAAACCACTGGCATTGCACCAATTCATTCCTCTTTTACATAAATGTTATGGGTTCATTTTAGAAATTTTTTCAATGAAAAGAAAGATAAAATTTTCTATTCCCATTTCAACATTTCATTCTTGGGAAGATTAGATTGTTGTACTTTAGTTTGATAACTATGTGATTTTAACCACATTTTCGTTTAAATAAACAGATAAGTAGATACTTCTCTGATCCACAGTACTATTTCCAAGTGAATGACCAGTATGTGAGGAACAAACTGAAGGTTGTTTTGTTTCCATTTCTGCACAGGGTAACTTATCTAATCTAATGCTTTTTTCTAGCCCACACCATTTTTTTCATATTGTCGTGAACTTTTGTCCTTACCATGCTTTTCTCAGGGACATTGGATGAGGATAACCGAGCCAGTAGGGGGCAGGCTTTCCTATAAACCCCCAATCTATGATATAAATGCACCAGACCTGTACATTCCATTCATGGCATTTGGTACCTATGTTGTTCTTGCTGGCTTGTCGTTGGGACTTAATGGAAAGTAAGTAGATTATATTCTCCAGTCAACCCAGCTTAACCTTAATAACTACTACATGTGCTGCCAGCAAGCTTGATCACTTTTCTGTGTTGGATGCATCTATGAATATCACCTCTGTTAACCCTAGTTGCAGTAATCATATGTTGGCAATTGTGAGTGACAGTGTTGTTTAATGTTATCACTCTAATCCCCTGATCCTGCACTCCAGCTTCTTTGTCTTTCATATTTTTCTTCCTCTTCCATAATTTTTGTGCTTGTCCAGGGATATGTGTGCTTGTACCTGTAAGCTTTAATAAAGCAAGTAATTTCTCAGCCTGATGAACCATTAGCTGCATTACATCTTTGATTCCACCAGATCTTCTATTTCATTTTCTTTTGCCTTTAACTTCATTTATCTGAGATCAAGTTAATTCCATTTGACGCTAGGTTTAGCCCAGAAGCTATCAATTGGCTGTGGCTGGTCTGGACAGGATGCTTTGTTCAAACCAGCCAAAAAATATCTGGAATTGGATCACATCATTGAACTTCAACTTTCTTTATCTTTAATTTGGAAATTAATTTCACGCTCTAAGCTCTGAAGTTTAATTCCATTTGATTCCAGATTTAGCCCAGAAGCTCTCAATTGGCTGTTTGTCAAGGGATTGCTCGGCTGGTTTATGCAGGTTGCATTGCTCAAAATGATACTCCTTTCATTGGGTAGTGGGGAGGCGCCCTTGTTAGACATTGTTGCATATGCTGGGTATACCTTCACAGGCATGTGTTTTGCTGTCCTTGGAAAGATCTTATCTGGATACTCTTACTACATTTTGATGCCATGTGCCTGCTTATGCATGGGAATTTTCTTGGTGAAGACAATGAAGAGAGTACTTTTTGCAGAGGTGAGGAGCTTTGATTCTAGCAGACACCATTTTCTCTTGCTCCTCATCGCTTTGGTTCAGTTCCCATTTTTCGCATGGCTTGGCAATGTTAGTGTCAATTGGTTTCTCTAAACTGCTCTGTTATGTTGTAGAAACATGTATTTGTAGAGTTATGAAATATCAAAATTTTTTGGTATATTAGCTGATTTCGAGGTGATTGTTTTTGCTGATAAGCATGTGAATCCACTGCTCTTTTCATCCACTTTGAAATCTGGGAAAGTCTGTTGTTTGATGTGTTGAGAAAATGTAAGTTTCAACATTACAGATAATAAATTTATCCTATGGATAAATGGACATTTGTTCAACACTTGAAATGCATTAATGAAGAGTACAGATTATGACACCTTCTCCTTCGCTGGAACCACTGATTAGGAAGTGGAAGCTTGCCTCACTGGACTTTATTATAAGCTTGAGTACATGGAATTTTTATGACGAACCGTTGTGAATTATCAGTAACTTCTCAAGTGCTGTGATCTTGCTGCTCGACACACTCTGTGTTTGCCCTTTGCCCTCCTCTGCAAAACCGAATGTTTGGTGGACACCTTAAGCAATTGTGGGCAAGGTTGGCTCTAACTGCCACTGTCCCGTTAATAAACTGCGGTGGAAGATTTCCTATCAGAAAATTGTCTTCTAAGAGCAAGCTTTTCCATGAACTCCCCAGTTTGGCTCCATATTCTAGTGGGATTCGTCCAGAGAACAGATTATGGGATAGATCAATTGATGATAAATTCGCTATATTAACCAAGCTGATGGGCAGATGACCATGCAGCCTGTTAGCGTGTGCGTCCAGCACACGAAGCTGTAAACCTTCCCTAGGGTATGGCATTGGCTCCATTTCCGTGAATTGATTATTTGAGATGTTAAGGCGTTCCATCAGAGGCAAAGTGAGAATTTCCTGACGAATGAGACCTGAAAACCTGTTATCACTCAAATCTAGTACTGTGAGGTGGTGGAGGACGCTCACAGGTGAAATGTGTCCTGATAGTACATTATGGCTCAGCGACAATTTTCTCAAGTTTATTGGAAGATTGGGTACAATTCCATCTAGATTGTTGCTACTAAGATCCAATGTGCTCAGCTGCCACAATGCGGAGAGGTCTGGAATTCTGCCAGACAATGCATTGTTTGACAAGCTTAACTGCACCAAGCTTCTCAAAGTTGTAATATCGGCAGGAATTTTGCTAGAGAGGTTGTTCTGTGACAGGTCTAAGATTTGAAGATGCTTGAGATTAATGATTCCTTGAGGTATTCTCCCAGTGAAGAGATTTTGAGGCAATGATAGTCTGGTGAGCTTTTGAAGGTTGGCTATGGTTTCTGGTATTGGCCCTCGAAAGTTGTTTTTGCTTATCCTAAGGGAGGTAAGCTCTGTCAGATTCCCGATCGATGCTGTTAGAAAGCCATCATACCCAGCAGGATCAAGATCAATTGCCATTATACGGTTGGCCGATTTGTCTGTAGGGAATGTGCACAAGATCCCTTGAAATACCCCTGCAGCCTCACATGGATCGAATGCGAAATCCCAGCTATGGAGGTAGGAATACCTCACAATCGAGACGGGATCGACAGCCTGCATCAGTGCCTGAAGGGCTTCAATATCTGATTTCAATGTTACTGAATGAACTCGAGATGGTATATGGAGTAGAACTATGGATACAGTGACAGAAAGCAAGCAAGAAGAAAGGAGGGAGCCCAGTTGTTTGGCCATTGGTTCAAGGAAAGGCAGGCGATCTAAACTTTCGATGGTTTGCTTGGCTATCACAGACTTCGCACACTTATACACGGATGATTCATGACTATTTCATTGCAAGAAAGTGATTTAGAAACGTTTAAAGAATGATTTCATGGCGGTCATTCCACTTGAAACCATTTCAACTACCCTTCTTTAGAAAAACAAGATGGTGATCCTCAATTTTGATCTAAAAAAACAGCATGAGAAATGTTCTTTCAAGGAGGAAATTCAAAGACTCTGACCCACAAGAGGTAATTTAGCAAACAAGGTGCCATTGTCATCCATTGAACTTCACCAAACATTAGCTTCGTGTTCAATTTTATATTTGCAAGCGCAACCCGAAATTTGACTCTGTTTTGAGAGTTATAACCCTCCCACAATCAAATTAATATGGCTCCCAATCCTCCCCCATTAAATGGCAATGCTTGCATAATTTATCATTTCGACTGATATGCATTTCCAGGGAAAGTGTAACCCTAGCGAGCAACAATCCATATACTTAGAGCTAGTAATATCCTGGCACACAGATATACATGCAATAGCTGAGAATCATACATTGAGCTACTACAATCAGGAGCACTGATTGATGTGATTGCTCTTTCAAATGGAAAAAAGAAACTAACAAAAATAACAATATATAGGATAACGTGGAAAATGAATCCCCAGAGCTGACTGTGATGCTACTCTCTAGTCCTTAAAATGCAGAGTTTCATGCCCGTGTATGCAAATACATACTATATAGTATATACATACATCAATGCCTACATGAACTTAGAGAAAGCATGTATAGTTCCTTAAAAGTTGAACTCAAAAGTGCTGAGTTCAACACTCCAAGTTCAGCCAAGATCAGGCACAGTGAAGTACTCGTCGTCATCGTCTGAGATTTCAATTCTAGGCTTCTTATGGGGCATGCTGGATTTGGTGGGTCTGCATGAGTTCACATTGGTTGGCGGTGAGATTGGCAGTTGAGGAACTTCAGCTGCTGCTAGAGCTTCTTGAGGAAGTTGCTCACCGAAAAGACCCATGTCAGCTAGCCACTCAAACTCTCCTAACTCAAGTTGCTCTTTCTGCACAGGTAAGAAACAAGAAAGTTACGAAAGGACATTGACATTTGAGCGACAATGCTCAATCCAACAGCTTTGACATCAATTATTTTTCGTCATCATATAAGAGGAAAATGAAAAAACATTAGCCTACATTTCACTAAGGCAAGGTTGGGTGCTCAGAGGGGTCATTGAAATGCAAAATCAGAAAGTAACTGCTAGTTTCCATATTTAGAGAGCTACTATAACTTCCTTGTTCTCCGAGAGACAGATTATCTTGGGTTGGGATTAGGGCAAACTATATTTGGAAGAACTATATACCATTATACAGTCAATCAATAGTCTATGTCCTAAGATCTTGGGCAGGCAATTCCCACTTTATCCAAATCTTTTCATTCTCTGGGAAGACAATATTGGATGTAAACAAAATCCAAGGGAATGTATTTGGTCCTCACAAAAACTTCTTATTACCTTGTCAGTGGATGATTCAAACTCGGAAAACTGTAGCAAGTCATCAACTGCCCATGAAGTGGCGAAGCTCGATGTTTGCTGTGCAGGGATTTTCATGGGAGTTTGCTGTGCGCTCTGATTTGGTGGCCCTGAAGAAATCGTCTGCGTGTCCTTGGAGCAACTCGAGCTTAAAGCCACTCGGATTCCAGTGGCCAGAAACCGCTGGTGATTCGCAGAAAGGCTACCAGCTGAATGGATTGGTTCATCACAATCCCGGCAAAAGAGGGCCCTGTCTTCAACACAGAAAATGAAAGCTGCCTTCTCCTGAAAAATCAAATAAATTTGAGAGACAGATGAGAAACACCTCCCAATCATAAGAATAGAAATTAATGGATATACGAAAACTCAATGAAGAGCTCATTTGATAATTAAAACTAAAATTGAGCATTTTACACATCAAGTACCTTCATCTGTTATTCAAAAAACATAAAAGGCACCCCTCATAGATTAACCCTTAATAAGTGGACAAAACCTTCAAGGCTTCATCTTCTCATCGGCTAATGTAGGCCGCCTAGGTGTCTTTTGTAATTGAATTCAAGATGAATGCCTCAACTACACATTCCTAGCCGGTCCCTTTTCCATAGACTAACCCTGTGAAACTCTATCTCTTTCAATTTAACTTTTTTCTCTCCTATGAATCACCATAAACATCTCAAGATCCATAAAATCTACAACGAATTTCTTGATTTGAACAAGGTATCAGAGTAGATCAACAATTGAATACATCTTAGGAAAAAAGTCCTCAATAAGTTAATGCTCAAATATCTGCCAAAACACAACACAAGAAATTGATTCTACAATCATCATTCAAGATCTCAACCTTCAGCAATGATTCCTTAGGGCTTTCCCCCTCTTATGTCTTCTTGGAACTCAGAATGAGTACAAGTAAATAAATAAATATACACGCTCAAATTCCATATTTTGCAAACACAAAACAATTAGCCATAGATAGATCACAAATGCAATAGGTTCACCTAATAGTCGAGAATTAAATAATTATACCAAAGGTGATAAAGAAAAGTACTTGGCATATATCACATGGAGGCAACTTGTTGGAGAGGCACTGGAGAAGAAGCCTTTGGTGCTTGCTAGCAAGCTTGTTTGCTGCATGAACTTCTATGTCACATTTAGCACAAAGTGCAGCCTCATCAGCACAACAAATCACTGTGGCGGGTGCTTTCTCACACACATCACACTGAATCTTCATCTTGCTTAAAACAGACCAAACCTCCTCCTCTCTTTTAGCAGATCCTCACTTGGTTACACCTTCTCCAGTTTCTCTCTACCTTTTAAGTGAACTCAGCATAGAGTAAATGAGCCAGTGAAACATATGTTTCAAAGTAGCTCAAAAAACAGCCTGAAATGATAATAATCTTTTTCCCAAGAAACTACTGGCCAAACAACAAGAGAAAGAAAGAGTTCGGCCACGAAGAAAAAGGAAAGAACAGAAGAAGAGAAGAAAAAGTATGAGAAAGTATAATAATAGAAATGGAAGATGGGAGCTTTGTGAAGTACTGTATAATGCAAGCAAGAATCTGTGGAAGATACAGAAAGAGGAGTGTTTGGTGGAGAAACCAAGAAGCTGAGTGTGTGCAGATAAGGCTCAGAGATTTTGCGAATCAAAAACTCAAAGCCTTGTGCATGACATCAATGCATTGTGGGGTCGGACCTCCATGTGTGGATGTAGTTTTGTCAGCAAAGAGCAAGTACTTAAAGGTGAATGAAGAGTGCATAGCGTGCAACATTCGTCTCCAATCTATTCATGAATCTTCAATCTATTCATGAATCTTCAATTTGATCCTTAAACTATTTTTTTTCAATTGGGTCATTAATGTAATTACATTCCTTCTTTATCTTCTTTTGCTCATGTACATTAATATTTTTTTTGTTATATATATATATATAAAATACTATTTTGTGCAGACTTTAAAAATATTTTTAATGAATTATGAAAATTTAATAAAAGATTACTCCGTTGAAAAATTCTACTATAGAAGAAATAAAATTGATAAAATGAATTATCTCATGATGAAATTAAAAATCAGCTAATACATGAAGGATGAAAACGAAGTTTCCCCTTAGATTTTCTTTTGATGGAGTGAAAATCAATATCACGTGATATGGAGGCATCTCCGGGAACGGCGGCTTGCTATAGGTTGCCGCCATTCCAGTGGGGAATGTTTTGCACGCGCCTCCAGTGCACGTAAAGTAGACAATTCGTCCAGCTGCTGCTTTGCTCCAACATAAGCCTCGTGGGTTCTTCTGCCATTTTAAGCTCTTTTTCCAGCTCATCACAACAACTTTTGTCTTTTGTTATAAATAATACACATAAAATTTTCTCTTCGGTTGCGTATAGTTAATATCATGTAACAGAAAATAGATATAGAAGATATCTAATTATATTTAGATAAAGATAATAATATATATATATATATATGTTTTTATTATAGTTTGGAGGTTAATTTTGGTACTTTTAAAATAAAAATATAGAAAAACATGTCATTTCTATTCCCCATCTCTATCTCTGAGATATGAATAATTCGACAATTCTAGATAAAAATTTATTTTTATTTTTATATTTTTATTTCTATAACCAAATATATTTTTATTTTCATTATCTTTATATCTTTTATCTTGAAATGATAATCAAATACTATATAATAAAATTTATCTTTATTCATGTTTTGCTTATTATAAAAAAGACACATCAATTATTTTAGAAAATAACCCTCAATTATAACATTAATATTATTCAATCTGAGTAGATTCACCTCAAGATTGTCTTTTTCCCAAGAAAAACTGACTAATTTGTATTAAAAGAAATTTATATGGAGATTTCTTTTTTTCGATACACAAGAAAAATCAACAAGTCCCCGTCCATGAGATCCATAACCTTGAATTCTTGAAGTTTTCAACACCTTGTTGTTTACCTTTCAACTTTGTTTAGAGGTTAGAGGTTTAAAAATTGTTGGATTAGGGTAGAAAATAAAATTATAAGTAAAGATTTGAATTTATCCATTATCTTATATTTCTTATGCTTTCTATTTTCTTAATTTTTATTTTGACATGATTTGCAAACCCTTTTTATTATAAGTGAATGGAAGGGTTGATTTCTTAATTATAGTTTTTTTAAAAAAGATTAACAAAATTAATTAGATATTACCTCTGTTTGTTTTTATAGTTGGAAAATATTTTTGTAAAAAATTAAAAATATTTTTTTGTATTTTTAGATCGTTTTAATGTACTGATATTTAAAATAATTTTTTTTAAAAAATATTATTTCGATATATTTCCGAGCGAAAAACATTTTGAACAACAACTGCCATCATAATAGCATACAGGCTAAATTTAAAAATTAAGAGATTTTAAATTTAAAAAACTTATTTGATTTAAAAATTAAGGTAAACAAGGATTTCCAGCTGTGATGAATTTTTTTTTTCTAGTGCAAGAAATCGAGATCAGTAAACTTTCCATTTATATAATTAATTATTTGCATTCATGCTTGCTTTTCTCCATTCAACATTATAATATTGTCTTTCAAACCTATCATGTTCACGTAAACCCTAATTTATGTTCATGTAGAAGCCATCAAAGCCTCATCAAGATCGCCTTAAAGAGCACTCTCCCTTCTAACAAGAACCTTTAATGCCTACCTAGTGGAAAACTCTCTTGGTTGGATATTTTATTCTCCTCCTTCTATCTCTTGTTCTTCCTCCCTTGTTCTTCCTATCTAGTTGGCCTTCAGCCCAACCACTTGATCAGTTGGGCGGATTAGACGAAGAGCGGTGCAAACTTCTTCACTAACAACAATAGACCTATCGAGACGGCCTCGAGATAACAGTTCGGTCACCGCAAAGCGCCTGAGAGCTCACCAAAGATGATCATAGGAAGAAAACAGAAATGACAGTCTAGTTGTAGCTCCGATTATGACAAATATTCTTCGAGGCGACGAACACTATATCTTTCTTAATGAAACATTCTTGTACAGCTGATAAAGAACACACAGCAACAATTTTCGTGCTGTCTAATTTATATAGTATGTTTGTTTTTGTGATAAAAAATATTTTAAAATTTTTTCTTTTTTATATTTTAAAATTATTTTGATGTACTTGTGTTGTGTTAAGAATAAATTTAAAAATAATAAAAATATTATTTTAATATTTTTTAAAATAACAAATACTTTAAAAAACAATATCATTACCCTTCAAACCGCATTTATTTGTTTATTTGAAAGAATTGCTAAAACTTTGTGTTTTGGTGGCCTCGAGACAAGATGGAGATGGCCTATGATTGGAAAACCAAAAGGACTTGAAAATAAACTTGAAAGAATGGAACTTGTACCTCATCAATGGCGGATTGATTTACAAATTAAAGTACACTTAGAACTTTATTTCCAAATAGAGATAGTTCTGGATTGCATTACAAAGCAAAGTACACTCGGAACTTTAATTCCAAATAGAAATGGTTCCGTAGAAAGTCACAGTCTTAGTACATAGTTGGGATTAGGGTGGAGAGATGAGAGTAGTTGTGAAAGGACGAGGAGTACAAATGGCCTCCAATGACCCAAACGAGCACTGTTCCATGTCTGTCGACCACTCCAACCCAGCAGCCACTAGCTATATATCCATCCATCAGTCCAAGCTACCAGCCACAAAGTAATTACTGGTGTATGTCTTTTCCTTGATAGGCAATATCTGGGATTTAAAGCTGTTCCTCCATGCATCTTCTCCATTTCTCTAGCTCTGCCCCACCTTTAGGAATTGAAATTGTCTTCATCTTCTGATTAAATTTGTTTTTTTTCCCATTCCCTTTTACAGGTTATATTGATACAGAATGCAGTGAGAAAAACAAAAAATGAACTCCATGTCTGTCAGAAAAAAACATTATATGAAATCTCAATGATGTTATGCATCTTTTGGTCTTGAATTAATGAGTTTTTATAGTTTGCTCCTTGATAACTTCATCTTTATTGAAACCATAACCATCGATGACCTTCTGGAAATGTTTGGCATTCCTTCTCATCTGGTGCACTAAAGTGATTGCTTTCGCAAAGTAATCTAAAACCGACTCATTATTTTCTTTACTTAACTTCTTAAAGTCTCCTCCGATTGCAATCCTATTTTTTTTATCTTTTCAACTCCACTATTCCTTTATGTCTTTGTTGTTATCATCATCTTAAAAGTTGCTTCATAGAGTACTTGATAAATTATAAATAAAACCTTATTATTCTTTTTCCTTGATTCTCTTAATGTTTATCTTTTTGCATTAGTTATTATTGTTTTTTTTGATTGATTCTAGTTTAGTATAACCCTCTTTAATTAACTCTTATAATTCTTGTGATCTTAATAGTGACTTGTATTAAATACATCACAAATCATAGTTTTGTTTTATAAGATGAAGAATATGAAACTGAGTATTGTTAGAAGTCATATTTACTCTTAAGATCTAATACCAAATTTGTAAAAAGGATGCTACTAACATGTTTTGATGGAATACAATACACTAAATAATGATACTTTCACACCTTTTATTATAAAATTCATATAATATATATAAACATTATAAAATATCTTTTACAATCTTTAAAATACTTAAGTAATATTAGACTTTTTAATATTTACTCTAAATTCATAGTATTTTTGATTTGGATCGTTATACTATCTTCAATACACTTAATCTTTGACAAATAAGTTTAATAAGTAACAAGTTCTGGATTGGATTACAAAGCAAAGTAGGCCTGGAACTTTTATTTCCAGCTAGAGATAGTTCTGTTGACCCGGAACTTTAATTCCAAATAGAAATGGTTCCGTAGAAAGTCACAGTTGGGATTAGGGTGGAGAGATGAGTGTAGTTGTGAAAGGACGAGGAGTACAAATAGCCTCCAAAGGCTTAGCCTTTTGTACAGAGATAAGAGCATCTACTATGCTCATATCTACCAGTTGCTGCCCGACTCTTTCCCATTCAAAGCACTGAATAAGCGCAGCCAATGCCAACATCACCCTGCGCATGGCCATGTGATTTCCAGGGCAAGCCCTTCTCCCAATACCGAATGGGATGAATCCTTGTTTTTCCCCTTCATTATTAAGACCTTCAAATCTCTCCGGCTTGAAGCTCTCAGGATCTTCCCACAACTTGGGATCCCTATGTATGGCCCATGCATTCACCATCACAATCGTGCCTCGTGGTATCTTGTATCCACCTACGATGCAGTCTTCAGATGGTGCGTGAGGCAGCAAAAGTGGGGCTGGAGGATACAAACGAAGGGTCTCATTATCGACACAACGGACATATCTTAGCTTGGGAAGATCAGACTCTTGTACCAGGCGCTCATGCCCGACTTCCCTGTCAATCTCCGCTTTCACCCTCTCTAATCTCTCTGGATGGTTCAGCAGAAATGTCATTGCCCATTCCGTAGTGAAATCTACTGTATCTACTCCTGCCAAATAGAGTGTCTGCGGAAGATGAAAAATTCACGCTCAGTCTAAGACAATTACAAATATTAATATTGCATAATTTTAACTAGGGATATCCAGACTTTGGAAAGTGGGGTGACCAAACCGTACAATTTTTGTTTTTGAGGGGCCATTTCTAAGAACACCTTTAAAAATCTTATAAATTCAAGAGAGCCTTAGAAAACATGTAAAACTTCGAAGGGCCCGTAAGTTTCTTACCGCCATGGTACCCTTGACAACTTCATCCGTATACAATTCAGGGTCTGATTTTTGGAGGGCCAATAGACTTCCAATCACAGTTGTCTGATCCTTCACTCCTTCAGCAGGATTACTTGTAACTGAACTTGTTTCCTTTCGTTTCACCTCTTCTATCAAGCCCTGCAAGAATTCATCCCTCTCTTTGTACACCTTTATCACACTCTCCTCCTCCCCCTTGTACCCAAACCATTTCAAATATGGAAAAAAATCCAACAAGGGGGTCGCTGGATTTGAAGGGAATATCTTTTGGACATCCTCAATACACTGCTTTCCTGAATCGATACAGGCAGCTTTCTCCTCTTCCACCCACTTCTTTCCAGCATTCATCTTCATAATTACATTGAGAGAGGTGATTGTGAAGAAATAGTTCAAGTCCACCTTCTTGGCTCCATCATCAGAGACTTTGGACAGAATCAGGCGGACAATGGTGCCGACTTCATCGCTAATGGCAGTAGACCGATCGAGGCAGCTTCGAGAAAACAGTTCAGTGACCGAGAAACGCCTCAGAGTCCGCCAGAGATGGCCATACGGAGCGAATAAAAAGGCAGCGTAGTTGTAGCTCCAATAATGGACAAATATGCTCTGAGGCCTGTTGGCAAAAACTATATCATTCTTGATGAAACATTCTTCAGCAGCTGATAAAGAACAAACAACAACAATGTTCCTGCTGCCTAATTTAAGAGTAAAAACTGGACCGCATTTATTTGAAAGAATTGCTAGCACTTTATGCATTGGTGGCTTCGAGACAAGGTGGAGATGGCCTGTGATCGGAAAACCGAAAGGACTTGGTGGCAAGTTGGGGGTACGTTCGAATACAAGTTTGAATAGAAGAAAGCTGGAGAGGAAGAAAGCAAGGCAGGAGTACATGTAGTCCATGGTGAAGCACAAATTATTTGGAAGCATGGTGGGTTTGCTGTGGGTGGAGAACAAGGTTTGAAATAGATAGATAGGAGACGAGGGAAGGAAAGATTTTTTTAATAACGGTTTCTTTTTTTAAAAATATTTTTTATTTAAAAATTTATTTAATAAATAATATTTTTTAAAGTTTATTTTTGATACAAGTATGTCAAAATAATTCATTAATTTGAGATAATTAATTAAATTTTTAGAATTAATTAATCTAATAATTATACATGACAACTCTTACTAAATTGTTCAGATAATTTAAGAGTTGTGTTTTAAACTCTACATACATATTGTTATGAAGAGATATATCTTTAAACTCTATAAATACTTTAGTATGAAAAAATACTATTTTATTTATAAATACTAGTTTGATATTGACAGAAATTAACAAGAAACAATCTTCTTCTCTCCTTAATTTTTATTTACAAACTCTTTTTTAATGTTTATCAAAAATAAAACAGAACTTCTTAATAAACTTATAAAAGTTGTTATCTATAATAAGTTTAAGACTTTGTTATAAGATATATTACTTTAACTCTATAATAAATATAATAATTATAATTAATAACTTAAAAATAATAATCTTCATATATCAAGCCTCTTTGTTATATCTACTAGAATTACAATATTACATGTAGTCCATGGTGAACAACAAAATGCTGGTAAGCATGATGGGTTGTTATGAAGAATAAGGTTTAAATAGATAGATATAAGATAAGGGAGGAAATTTTTATTTTTTAAAGTATATTTTATTTAAAAGTATATCTAAATAATATTTTTTAAAAATTTATTTATGATATATATTAAATTTTTTTGGATTGTTGAATGGTGGTTACCACCTAGGACCATGACAACGTAAGAAGTCACGACTGCCAGATTCCAAGTAGTGTGGCTTGAGTGCACGTGAGAGTGCATGAGAAGAGCGATGCGTAAAAGAACACGAGACATGAGCGCGCGTGAGAATGCATTGAACACGAAAGTCTAAAGCCAGAATTGAAGAAAATAAACTGGGAAAATTGAAAATTTGAATTTAATAAATTAACGAATTAATGGAGAAGATGATTGAAAGGTTATTTCACGTGCAAAAAAATAAAAATAAAAATAAAAATAAAAAAACGATCGGATATATTGTTTTATAATTGAAAAAAGAACAAATGTGTAATAATTCGTTAACTAATAGGCCATACAAAAAAATGTGTTTTTATCACTGAAAAAAGAAAAAATATCATAAATTACTATGAACGTTTGACAGTGTAGTTGCGGTTATTTATCAAATAATTTTTCGTGTCAAAATATATGTCAATAATATTTTTTTTAAAAAAATTATTTTTGATATCAGCATATCAAAATGATTTGAAAACATTAAAAACATATTAATTTGAAGTTAATAAAAAAATAAAATATTTTTAATTTTTTTAAAAATGCTTTTGAAACGCAAAAGTAAATAGGAATAGTATTTTTTTTTTCAATTTAGTTATGAAACTTTTTTCTCTATTATTTGAGCTATTTGAGTTTGTGGTGGTCAAATTAATAACTAATTATATATAATTTGTTAAGGACGGGCACCCAAGTGAAAAAGCAGAGAAATTAAGTGGCACTATCAAATTTGATGCGAAAAATTAACTATGCTCCTTCTACTTTTAAATTGATATAATTGTAGTCCTTTTGATTTTTAAAAACTCACTTTTAATCCAAAACTTTATTTTCTTCTCATTTCAGCCCATTGGTTTGAGAGAAGAAAGAGGTTGAAGAGAGAAAAATTCGTTGTGAGCACTAATTTTGGCTAAGAAAATAGTCGATCTTGATGTCAACAAGTTTTATTTAATGAGAGAAGTTTTACCTGATTGTTCTTTGGACTTCGAGCCTGTTTGGGAGTGCTTTTCAAAAGCGCTTCAGAAAAAATATGATTTTTTTTTTGCTTTGAAATAATATGTTTTTGATGTTTTTAAATCATTTTGATGTGCTGATCTCAAAAATAATTTTTAAAAAATAAAAAAATATTATTGGCACACTTTTCTGAGTGAAAAACACTTTGAAAAGCAACCACAACCATACTCCCAAACACCCTCTTCACCTTGCTTGAGGGAATAGATAATGGACATGAAAGTTTTGGAATTTGGGTTGGATTCAGGTTTTTTTAACAAGTTCCTAGATTATTTGATGTGATAGATGAGTTTATTAAGGTTTCATTGTGTCTTTTGATATAAAATACCCCTCACATGATTTTTCAACAACCCTTTGGCAACTGGAATCTGTAGCTGTAGATAACATGTTATCTACATTATTTTTTAAAAAACAATTAAAGAGCAGATGATGTACAGGCCCACATGCCTTGCCTATTTTTGTTGTTCTTCTTTTCCCCTACATTCAAAGAATTTAATTTTTTTATTAGATACCATTTGTTTTTAATATATTAGCAAGCCCTTTTCTTAGCTATGCCATTCGTGATTTTTTTTTTTTTAGTTTAATCGAAATTAATTATGATTTTAATAAATAATATTATATTTAAGATATATTTTATTAGATAATCAATCAAATTGAGGTCAGCATCAGATTTTATTTTTATAAAAAAAGCATCACCAATATTTGTATTTTTTTTAAGTCGACAAACAAAGAATTTAGTTCGAGCCACGACACGGGGCTAGTAGGTAAGTATTGTCATTTTTAGCAGACAAAAGTCGCTCTAATTTAATAGCTTCCAAATTTTATATCAAATAAATTCTTTATTAATCAATTAAGAAAATACATGTCTACCAACTGTACGTATACAACATAACTTGTACCAGATAAAACAGCGAAGAGTCATACATTGCTTCTCATTTCATAAATTCATTACACTCCTACATCTTAAGTGTTCTTCGTATTTATTATGTTATTCAAAATCATTTTATAATATGCTCTCAACACCGACTTGTCATAACAAATGACCCAAACGAGCACTGTTCATCTCTGTCAACCACTCCAACCCAGCAGCCACTAGCTATATATCCATCCATCAGTCCAAGCTACCAGCCACAAAGTAATTACTGGTGTATGTTTTTTCCTTGATAGGCAATATCTAGGATTTAAAGTTGTTCCTCCATGCATCTTCTCCATTTCTCTAGCTCTGCCCCACCTTTAGGAATTGAAATTATCTTCATCTTCTGATTAAATTTGTTTTTTCCCATTCCCTTTTACAGGTTATATTGATACAGAATGTAGTGAGAAAAACAAAAAATGAACTCCATGTCTGTCAGAAAAAAACATTATATGAAATCTCAATGATGTTATGCATCTTTTGGTCTCGAATTAATGAGTATTTATAGTTTGCTCCTTGATAACTTCATCTTTATTGAAACCATAACCATCGATGACCTTTTGGAAATGCTTGGCATTCCTTCTTATCTGGTGCACTAAAAAGATTGCTTTTGTTAAGTAATTTAGAACCGTCTCATTATTTTCTTTACTCAACTTCTTAAAGTCTCTTCTCAACACTTGCAATCGTCCCTTTTTTTATCATTTCAACTACACTGTATATCTTGTTAAGCATTTCCCATGCTTTTTTTGATGTCTTTGTTGGTGTCACCATTTCAAGAGTTACTTCATCCAGTCCTTGATAAATCATGAATAAAACCTTATTTTTTTTCTCAATTCTCTCAATGTTTGTTTTTCTACATTAGTCATTGTTGCCTTTTTTTTTTATATTCTAGTTCAGTATAATCTTTTTCAATTAACTCTCATAACTCTTTTGATCTTAGTGTCACAGGGTTAAAATCCGTCAAGGCATAGGCTGACGAAAAGCATTGCTGGACAGTAGCTACGGGGTGGCAGCTCGCGTGACAGTAGCGAAAATCGGCAGAGTGTGTGTGTGGCGGCAAGACACAACAACTAGCAAGGCAAATATCTTGACGAGAGTTGGGGCTTGGGCGAGGATTGTCCAAGGCTTGACGAAACATCTTTGGGATGACACGATGAGACAAGTGGGGAATTCAGCGACTGGTGAATTCGGCGGCGTCGAGAAATTCGGCGGCGTCGACAAAATCGCGGCGGGGGCGACGATAACTTGGACAAGCGGAAGGTCCAAGGCATGTGAGGTTACCCTGGCGGCATGTGTGCGCGGTGGGGGTTGGCTTGTGGGAGAACATGCCAATGCAGTTGTGGCAGTTTTGGGAGCAGTTATCGGCAGTTTGCGGCAGTTTCTTATGTGGGGAAGAAGTTGGCTGAACATGGGATAATGGGTGCTCCAGCTGTGCAGGAAGTTAGGGGTAGTTTCTACATTGTAACTTCCATATCTTGAAAATAGATAGGCTATAAAATATGTAGCATGCATAACGGATTGGGTATAGCACACAAGAAGGACTTTGTGTAATCCTTTAATTGAGTTAATGAAAAGGTTGGGACTTGTTCCTGTAATCTGCTGTGTTTTATATTTTGTTCATATTCATTAAGTGTTATTCCGCTTGCTTGTGACATTGTAAGAGTGTGGGGATCTCTTGGGTTTGTGGGACAAATTAGTCATAGGCAAAACACGAGTGAATAGGCGAGGGAAAGGCTGAGTCTAGTGGGACTAGACTGCCGTGCGAGGTCTGTTGCGAGAGCGAAAAATTGACCCCGTGACATTGAATACACCACATATCATAGATTTGTTTTGTAAGATGAAAAATATAAAACTGAGCATTGTTAGAAGCCATATCATTATCAAATCCATATAATATATATAAATATTATAAAATATTTTTTACAATATTTAAAATACTTAATTAATATTACACTCTTCAATATTTTCTCTAGATGATAGCATTTTTGACGTGGATCGTTATTCATTATAAGTTTAATAAGTAACTAGTTCGGGATTGGATTACAAAGCAAAGTAGACTTCGAACTTTTATTTCCTACTAGAGATAGTTCTGTTGACCCGGAACTTCTATTCCAAATAGAAATGGTTCCGTAGAAAGCCACAGTTGGGATTAGGGTGGAGAGATGAGAGTAGTTGTGAAAGGACGAGGAGTACAAAAAGCCTCCAAAGGCTTAGCCTTTTGTACAGAGATAAGAGCATCTACTATGCTCATATCTACCAGTTGCTGCCCGACTCTTTCCCATTCAAAGCACTGAATAAGCGCAGCCAATGCCAACATCACCCTGCGCATGGCCATGTGATTTCCAGGGCAAGCCCTTCTCCCAATACCGAATGGGATGAATCCTTGTTTTTCCCCTTCATTATTAAGACCTTCAAATCTCTCCGGCTTGAAGCTCTCAGGATCTTCCCACAACTTGGGATCCCTATGTATGGCCCATGCATTCACCATCACAATCGTGCCTCGGGGTATCTTGTATCCACCTACGATGCAGTCTTCAGATGGTGCGTGAGGCAGCAAAAGTGGGGCTGGAGGATACAAACGAAGGGTCTCATTAACGACACAACGGACATATCTTAGCTTGGGAAGATCAGACTCTTGTACCAGGCGCTCATGTCCGACTTCCCTGTCAATCTCCGCTTTCACCCTCTCTAATCTCTCTGGATGGTTCAGCAGAAATGTCATTGCCCATTCCGTAGTGAAATCTACTGTATCTACTCCTGCCAAATAGAGTGTCTGCGGAAGATGAAAAATTCATGCTCAGTCTAAGACAATTACAAATATTAATATTGCTTAATTTTAACTAGGGATATCCAGACTTTGGAAAGTGGGGTGACCATGCAAACCGTACAATTTTTGTTTTTGAGGGGCCATTTCTAGGAACACCTTTAAAAATCTTATAAATTCAAGAGAGCCTTAGAAAACATGTAAAACTTCGAAGGGCCCGTAAGTTTCTTACCGCCATGGTACCCTTGACAACCTCATCCGTATACAATTCAGGGTCTGATTTTTGGAGGGCCAATAGACTTCCAATCACAGTTGTCTGATCCTTCACTCCTTCAGCAGGATTACTTGTAACTGAACTTGTTTCCTTTCGTTTCACCTCTTCTATCAAGCCCTGCAAGAATTCATCCCTCTCTTTGTACACCTTTATCACACTCTCCTCCTCCCCCTTGTACCCAAACCATTTCAAATATGGAAAAAAATCCAACAAGGGGGTCGCTGGATTTGAAGGGAATATCTTTTGGACATCCTCAATACACTGCTTTCCGGAATCGATACAGGCAGCTTTCTCCTCTTCCACCCACTTCTTTCCAGCATTCATCCTCATAATTACATTGAGAGAGGTGACTGTGAAGAAATAATTCAAGTCCACCTTCTTGGCTCCATCATCAGAGACTTTGGACAGAATGAGGCGGACAAGGGTGCGGACTTCTTCGGTAATGGCAGCAGACCTATCAAGGCAGCTTCGAGAAAACAGTTCAGTGACCGAGAAACGCCTCAGAGCCCGCCAGAGATGGCCATACGGAGCGAATAAAAAGGCAGCGTAGTTGTAGCTCCAATAATGGACAAATATGCTCTGAGGCCTGTTGGCAAAAACTATATCATTCTTGATGAAACATTCTTCAGCAGCTGATAAAGAACAAACAGCAACAATGTTCCTGCTGCCTAATTTAAGAGTAAAAACTGGACCGCATTTATTTGAAAGAATTGCTAGCACTTTATGCATTGGTGGCTTCGAGACAAGATGGAGATGGCCTATGATCGGAAAACCGAAAGGACTTGGTGGTAAGTTGCGGGAACGTTGGAATACAAGTTTGAATAGAAGAAAGCTAGAGAGGAAGATAGCAAGGCAGTAGTACATGTAGTTCATGGTGAAGTACAAATTCTTTGTAAGCATGGTGGGTTGCTGTGGGTGGAGAACAAGGTTTATATAGATAGATATGAGATAAGGAAGAGATTTTTAATTTTTACTTGGTTACATCTAAATAATATTTTTTAAAATGTTTTCTTGATGCATTTGACGATGACAGTAAGAAGTCACAACTGCCAGATTCCAACTCAAAGACTGGCAGGTGGTCTCAATTGTGAAATCAAATGAGAATTACTGAAAGAATAATCCCACGAGCCCCTGAAGATGATTCGTTAATTAATAGGCCATGATTTAATGCAATAATTTTTAAATGATTAATTAATAGGCCATGATTTAATGCCGGAATTGTAATTAATGACAATTACACTTGATAAGGTATACTAAGTTAATAAATTGTAAGAAACTTAGAGTGAAAAAATTATGTAGAAGACAAGGATTCCGAACACCAAAGCAATATATAGTTAAATAAAGTAATTACAATAGATTAGAAGGAAAAATTAAATTATAATGAAAAAGTAATCAAATTCCTTGAATAGTTTACTTGAGGTATTGGTGTAATAGTTAGGATGGTGTATTCCTTCTTTAGCCACTAGAGTTCAGAGTACTTCAAGCTACAAGTGAGGGGAAAAAATACCTTAATTAATTGAAAAATAAATCTTGATAATTAACTCGTGTTAGAAAATATATTATAAAATAGACATAGTTTATGGTTGATCAAAGTGATAATTATATGAGTTTAACAATTAAGGACTGATTGGTATCATATCATTTAGTGATAATTATATGATTGCTTAATATCCCATCCATCCGACAATTTAAATTTTAAAAAACCAACAAGAGAAAAGATACATTTCAGGGCCTGTTTGGAAGTATGGTTGCGGTTACTTTTCAAAATGCTTTTCATGTTGAAATACATTAGAATGATTTTTTTTAAAAAATTATTTTTGAAATCAGCACATCAAATCAATTCAAATTTTTTTAAAAAAAATTAGCAAAAATAAAATTAAATGTTTTGAAAACACGAGTTGACCCGTGTTTCCTAACACTATATATGTTCTTTGTATTTATTATGGTATTCAAAATCATTTACATTATGGTTTCAACACCAACATGAGCTAGCACTGTTCCATCTCTATCAACCATTCCAACCCAGCAGTCATTATATATCCACCCATCAGTCCAAGCTACCAGTCACAAAGTAATTATTGGAGTATGTTTTTTTTCCTGGATAAGCAATATTATCTAGGATTTAAAGTTGATTGCAAAGAATCCTCTTATCCGTGGGTTAAAAACATCGATACAGTCTTCAGGAGGAGCATGAGGCAGCAAAAGTGGTGATGGAGGATACGAACGAAGGGACTCATCAATGACACATCGTACTCTTCTACCAAGGGTGCATTTGGACTTATCCACTAGTCAAATTCAAAAGAAAAAAAAAAAAGTTATGTTAACCTTAATTAACTTGTTAAATTTATGATCTGGTTATGAACTATACACTAGTTCAAATTAATTTTTTTATTTTATTAAATGATAAAACAATATAAAAAATTAATTTATTATCAACTTAATACTAAAAGATAAAATTAAATAAGAACACCATATTAAATTATAAAATTAAAAAAAAAACTAAAAGATCTTTTTAAGAAAAAATAAAAGGCCAAAAAAACCTAAAGAAAAAAAAAACTCAACCTAATATTGAAAGATAAATTAAATAAAAATCTTATATTAAATAATGATAGTCTAGTATATATACTACCAACAGCATATATATTTAAAGTAAGTCTAGTCATGTCAAATCAACAGCATAGCAATAAAACACCATAATTTTTAATTTGATCATTGAATTAACTCAAATTTTTTTGGATGATTTTTTATGGCTTAGTTATATAATGAGATCAGTAGACTTGTACCAGCTCCCACCTGGAAGACCTCAAATTAGGTTCCAAGAAGTTGTTTAAGCTAATTTTGTTATTTTTCCTTGATGATTTCTAGATTTATATAATTATAGATTTTATGTCTTTTTTTTGCTTTAGGATTATAATTTATTTTTATGTTAAGGTTGATATTTCTAACCTATTTAAAAGATTCTAAATCTCTTAAAAATGTGAACTTATTAGAGTTTATTTCAAAAATAAAATTATTATTTAGGGTTTTATTGTGATAAACCTATGTCGACCAACTATCTATCGTTCTACGTACGTGTATTGTTATCCTTATTGTGCTTTCTTCTACATCTTACAAGCTTGCCCTTTTCTCCATCGATTGTAAGAGTAAAGATACAAGATATTTTTTTGTTTCGATTTTCTGCAAACATATTCTTGTAGTTATTTGAATGTTAAGGTGCCATTGATTCTTCTATAATTTTAGGTATTAAGGTTTTCATTGTGTCTTTTGATATAAAATACCCCTCATATGATTTTTCAGCAACCCTTTGGTCACTGGAATCTATAACCATAGATAACATATTATCTACACTATTTTTTAAAAAACAATTAAAGAGCGGATGATGTACAGGCCCACATACCTTGCCTATTTTTGTTCTTCTTTTTCCCTACATTCAAAGAATTTAATTTTTTTTATTAGATACCACTGAATTTTCAATTGTTTTTTTTATCGGATCATAACCCTTTTTTATTATATTAAAAAACACTTTTTTTTCCCTTACAATTCTTCATGATTTTTTTAAAAAATTTCTATTCCATTACCAAATTTTTCGAGTGTTGATTGATTAAATATATGTTCTTTCACCATGCTTGTCGCATGTGTGCGGCGTCGCGGTGAATATTCCACTTCAAATCTAAAATGCAAATAATGTATATCTATTTTTATCTTTCTGGCAAATGTGGGGAGACAAGAAAATATTGTCTTTTGTTGGCGGAAAATGGAATGGGAGTCGCCACCTAGTATTTTGGTCACTAGGAACCCTAAGCGGTCTCGAGAGATCGGGCACACGGGGACAAAGTTGCGTAAAGGGAAGGTATTAGCACCCCAAATACGCCCTACCTAAGGTAAGCTGTATTGTTTATTTGTTTGATAAAATCCGAGGTCTCGTTGTCTTTTCTAGTTGTGTGTGTTTTCTAGTTGTTGGTATGGTTCCAGAAAAGCCCTCCTCGGTAAGTAGATCCTTATCTTATTAAGTAATTCTAACGTCAACGCAAGAATTTAATATCCAAAATACACTTTACGTATAAAGTCGTCACTCCAGATATTAAAAGAAAACAAAATAATTTTTTTTAGAATTTTTGAAATATTGGCCTAGTTCTCGTGGCTTTAATAAACTGGTTATTAGAGCCAAAATGCATGCTAATACATATATATTTTTTGAAATTTTTCTCTGTTGTATAAAAATATGATGTGATGATTTTTTTTATATATATTTTGGAGAGACTAGGCCGTATGCATGAAAACAAAATATTTTTTTGAAAACTTGATGAAAACCGGGTATTTTAATACCAGATTTGTATCTTTACAGTATAAAAATACAAACCGATATTGATCAAAATGCAGTAATAAAATTGCGGAAAAACACAGATCTTTTGAATAATTTTTGAAGAATTTTTATTTTTAATAAATTTTTTTGGGTTGGGCTCAGTTCGACCCATATGGCTGGGTTGGGTCCAGCAGGCCTAACCGAGTCTCTGGCTTGCCAGGGACCCGGCTGGGAAAACACAAGGCACGCGTGAGGAAACTCATGCGTGCATGGTCAGTTATATATAACATTAGCATTTCACTGTTCAAGTGAATTATATTTCACTTGGACAGTGAAATGCAAGGAAATGGTGCATGCACAGTGACGAGGGGGGAGGGCAAACCTGGTGGCAGAAACGATGTTGAAGAAAAAGTGAACACTCTCAGTGATGCTGGTGGCGGTGGAGAGGAATCCGACGAGGGCTCACAGTGGCTCTGACAGTGGCAGTGGCTGGGAAGCTCGATGACAGCAGCTGTTGTCTCTTCCCCTTTTTAGAGGCGCTGCTTCTTCTCCTGGTTTCCTTTGCTTCCTCTGTCGACGCTGTTCTTCCCTCTTTGCGGCAGCTTCGTGGAGATGCTGGTAGTGGCGGCCTGGGGAGTGGCTTGGACGGTAGTCGGCCCTTCTTCTTCTTCTTCTCTGCGTTTTTTCCTTCAGCTCTGTTCTCCTCTGTTTCCGTTTGCTTCTTCTGCTTTTCGCGGTGCTGTTGTCGGCGGGGAAGACAGTGGCAGCCGGTGGTGATGATGAAGTGCTCTGTTCCTGGTGGTGTTGCTGCGGGTGGGAAGAAGATGGTGAGCTGTCCTCGGTGGCAGGCAGTGTTTTGCTGCTGTTTTCTTCGTCTGCGTTGAGGTGCAGGTTCCTGTTTTTTTTTCAATGGTGGCGCGGCGTGTGGCTGTGGTCGCTCTTCCTCTTCTCTGCTGCTTCTGCGTTACTTCTTCCAAGCGGTGGTGCTGCTGTTGTTGGCAGTGTTGATGGTGGCGGAATGGCAGTGGTTACTGGAGTGAGGCACGGTTCTTCTTCTTCTCCTTGCAGAGGCGCAGGTTGCTGCCTTTTCTCCAGTGGTGTGTTTGTATTTTCCTCCCTCTGTTTCAGTTTCAAAAGAGCCCTCTCTCGTCCAAAAAAATCCCCCCCTCTGCTGCTGGTGTTGAGAGCAGTATTTAGAGGCTAGAGGGGAGCGGGCTGCACCGAGGTTGGTTGGGCAGTGGGCGCAGCTGGTAAGGCACGACTCCCCTGGTTTCTCGTCATCCAAGGGCGTGGGGCTTCAGGTCTTGGCAGAGCACGCGGGGCGCCAGAATTAATGAAGGATGAAGAATGCCTACCTTCCCCTGCTGCATGTCCAGGGGAAGGAGAAAGAAGAACAGTGTCTTCAAAACAGTGCGCCTCTTTTTTTTAAAAAAAAAACACACACACACACACACAAATATATATATATATATATTGTTTTTACTTATTTTATTTGTAGGAATACCCAAAAATGGATTACAACAATTCTAAATATTTAAAGATTGTTGTAACATCATGTGTGACATCTACAATACCCACACCATGAGCTCTTTCATAAAGCCCTGGGTTTTTTTTTCATTTTTTTAAAATAAAATTATTTTAAACGATATCATCATATTTATTTTTAATATATTAGCAAGCCCTTTTGTTAGATATGTCATTCATGATTAGTTTAGTCGAAATTAATTATGATTTTAATAAATAATATTATATTTAAGATATTTTTTATTAGATAATCAATCAAATTGAGGTCAGCATCAGATTTTATTTTAAAAAAAAGCATCACCAATATTTGTATTTTTTTTTAAGTCGACAAACAAAGAATTTAGTTCGAGCCACGACACGGGGCTAGTAGGTAAGTATTGTCATTTTTAGCAGACAAAAGTCGCTCTAATTTAATAGCTTCCAAATTTTATATCAAATAAATTCTTTATTAATCAATTAAGAAAATACATGTCTACGTACCAACTGTACGTATACAACATAACTTGTACCAGATAAAACAGCGAAGAGTCATACATTGCTTCTCATTTCATAAATTCATTGCACTCCTACATCTTTAAGTGTTCTTCGTATTTATTATGTTATTCAAAATCATTTTATAATATGCTCTCAACACCGACTTGTAATAACAAATGACCCAAACGAGCACTGTTCATCTCTATCAACCACTCCAACCCAGCAGCCACTAGCTATATATCCATCCATCAGTCCAAGCTACCAGCCACAAAATAATTACTGGTGTATGTTTTTTCCTTGATAAGCAATATCTAGGATTTAAAGTTGTTCCTCCATGCATCTTATCCATTTCTCTAGCTCTGCCCCACCTCTAGGACATATCGGACTCTTCTACCAAGTGCGCATTTGGACTTGCCAGCTGCATCAAAGACAACTTCACATTCACCCACCAGCTAGAATCCCGAGTTCAAGACTCTTGTGCAGCTTAAAAACTCTTACCACTGATCACGGTAATTGGCATCCTATGGATCGTCATAGATTGAACACTAAGAAAGAAGCTTACTGACCATCTGTTGCGGGCCATAGCTTGCCGGACTGAGCTGTTAATTTCTTGGAAAAAAACCTACTGGTCAGATGGGTAACGTTTTGAGGAGATTCTTTTCCCTTTTCTGCTCCACTCAGCCCATTTTATCTTTCGGATCAAGTCCTTGAACTCCCTCCGAGTGAAATCCTGTAGCCTGTAGGTTCCCTTCCTCAACCCAAAATGCCCACACTCAAATCTTAATTAGCCAGAGACCATACATTTTCGGAAAAAGAGTTAGGGTATACTATTGGTTTTTCTTTTTAATCTTTTGTACTTTCTCGTGTCTTTGTCATCGTCTGGTTTCAAATGACAGGTTCTTGGTCGATGATCAGGATCATCACCTGAGCCTTTTCTTTTTCTTTTTTCTTTCTGGTTTTTTTAAGAGCAAGGGCAGGATTTCAGACTCTTATAACAACTAGAGTAATTATTTTTAATTTATTAAGAAATAAAATAGAGAGTGGGAGGGTGTCAGGGGGCACTAAAACATACAAGTTAAGTCAATGTTGAAGTCAAACATGATATTTCGTGCAACTTCAAGCAATAGACTTATTAAGTCTTTGGGCAAGAAAATTGAACAATTGTGCCAATAAATTGTATCAAACAAATGTTAAGAACACATAAAATTATTTTTTAAAGTTATTAAACGCGGCCTTAAAATCTCTTAATATAACTTCTTTTTTAAACCAAGTTTAAAATTAAATTACCTGGAATTTTTCTCAACATAAACTTATCGACTAGCCAAATTCAAATGAGAAATAAAAAAAAATTATATTAACCTTAGTTAACTTGCTAAACTCATGACCTGATTATGGATTACACTGATTTGAATTAAGTTTTTTATTTTTTTATATGATATAAAAATATAAAAATTAATTTATCATCAATTAATACTAAATAATAAAATTAAATGAGAACCCCATATTAAATGATAGATTAAAAAAAAATTAAAAGATTTTTTTAAGAAAAAATAAAAGGCTAAATAAACCCAAAGAAAAAAAAACTCAATCCAATATTGAAAAAGAAATGAAATAAAAACCTCATATTAAATAATGATAGTCTAGTATATATACTATCAACAGATTATATGAATAATTTAGTATATATATTTATAAACTAATGAAATAGGGTTGAAGTCCAAAAATAGGTTTAGTAATGCCAAATCAACAACCTAGCAATAAAATACCAATTTGAAATTAAGAGATTTGAAATTTAAAAAACTTATTTGATTTAAAAATTAAGGTAAGTAAGGATTTTCAACGAATAGCTGTGATGAATTTTATTTTCTACTGCAAGAAATCGAGATGACTAAACTTTCGATTTATAAAATTAATTACTTGCTTTATGCTTGCTTTTCTCGATTATCATTATAATAATGTTTTTCAAACCTATCATGTTTAGGGGTGATAAAAAAAATCAAAAAACTAATTTAATTGAGAAAACCGAAAAAAAATTAACTGTAAAAACCAAACCGTGAAAAAAAAAACCAATTAAACCAATTAGAATATTTAGAAAAATATCCGGTTCGGTTCGGTTTCCGGTTTTGTAATGCTTAAACCAGACAACTTGAACCGAATCAAACCGATTCGGTTTAGAAATAAAAAAACGCTTTGTACCCATTAACCTTAGCAGACTAATTTCATTCACACTTTAGATTCCATGAGAGAATTTGAATGATTGGACCTATATTCCATTGACGAATTGGAGGCAATCATACAATAAAGAGAGCCTACTACTAGTGTTGCTACCCAATTTTTTACCCATGTTTTTGATAAATTTTCAGAAAAAACTAAAAAATAGCAAAAAACAAAGAAACCCCAAAAAAATGTATTTTTGATATATTTGCATCGTTTTTAGCATTTTCAACGCCATCTCAAAAGAATTTAAATTTTCAAGTGTATTTTGAACGCGTTCAACTTTTAACGACTAAAATTTACAATCACTGATTTTTCTTCTTGAGTCGATGTTGATATTGCTCGTTTTCAAAATTATAAAAAAAATAAGAAAAATCAAAATTTACAAAAAAAAAAAAGAAAAGAAAAGGAAAAGTTGAGGGACTAGTTTGAAAACCCAGCAAGACTTCTCCAATAAATACCATGCTACAATGAAAAAATGAGGGGAGAGAAAAATTGACTGAGGCGGAGAAAATTTGAGAGGGGAAAGGGCAGCCAACAAAATAAAAACCCTAAACCTAAAAACCCTTTCTCCCTCTGCAGCCGCCCAAATGGCTTTCATCTTTTTGAAAGGAGCTGTTGTCCCTTCCCTTGGCAAAAAAGGACATTAAGCAGATGGGCCGCTCACTTCCCCTAAGCCAAAAATGAGCCATCACCGTTCCCCCCATTTCCTCTCAACTTCAAGCCAACAAGCCGCCTCCCACTGACTTTAGCTTTTAGTAGTTTTGGTCCCGGAACCACTAATAGCTTGGGGATCTCTATCTCCCTCACTATTCTTTTCCCCACAGAGACCGGCCTCTGCATTTTCCTCTCATCTTCAAGTTCCAGCCGCCAGCTCACCTGGCTAGATCTTCCAAACAAGCCAAAACCCCTTCCCTTCTCTGGTTTGCCTCCAACTCCAAAAACCAGCCAAGGCCACACCCACATCAACTTCTAACAGCGGCAGCCAAGACCTGCACTCTGCACAGAAGCCTCCCATTTCCTTCTCACTGTCTCCAGCTCCACCAGACAGAGGCCGGCCGCTGCTCCTCTCATCTTAGACCGAACATGGCGGCAACCCCCGTTGTTTTCTTCCTAGTCTTCTCTCAGTCCCACCGCACCAACAGTGCCACAGCCACATCCCAGCGCCATCGTCAACTCCAGTATCGCCGAGGCCAACCACCATCAACCGGCCAACAGCAGCATCCCTTCTCCAGCATCTCATTACAGAGACGATGAGGAAATGAGAAGGGAGGCCGAAGAATAGTAGAAGGGAGCAGAAAACCAAGACTTCAAGGGTGTCGATCTCCCAACTATGACAGCGGTGGACGACACCATCGGTGTAGAAACGAAGGAGGATAAGGGAAGTTACCGATCCAACCATCCATACGCTTGGCCTGTTGGTGGCGCGGCAACGCCCGGCTCCAGATTTGAAGGAAGAGAAAGAGAAGTATATCTGAAAAAGGGAGAAGGAAGAGAAGCCGATCTAAAAACAAAACTAAACAGACTTGCTTGTTGCGTTTTTGGTATTTTGCTAACGGCGTTGCTCACAACCAACAGGAAGGTGAAGATCTCCCCCCGCCCTCTGGATTTCACGACGGCGCGTGAACCCAGGTGCCACCAGTTGTGGTGGGGCGTGGAGGAGACGTGCCACCACTATTTCTGGTGGTGTAGAAGACCTTCCCTATAATTCCAGATTGTTTTTAGGGGTTATTTTTTAAATTTGAAATTGTGTAATGTAATTTTTGTTTAGTTTTGAATTTATATTTGGAAGTGTGGATGTAAAAAAAAAGAGAGAAAAAAAAGGAAAAGGAAAAAGAAAAAATATAGTGAAAGTGAATGTGTTTGTTTTTTTTATGTTATTTAATTATAAAAATAAAAAAAGACAAAAAATTAAGTGTTTAATTTGAATATGATTGAATATCTCAAGGACAAATAAAATCATGTTATATTTTCCATGAAAATGTAAGAACATGTTTCTATATATATTTTGGGGTTTAATAGCTGATTTATTAAAACCTTAGAATTTGATTAATATTTTAAATTTTCAAATCACATTAAACCACAAAGAGCTTACCTCAGGTAGGGTGCGCTAGGGGTGCTAATACCTTTCCTAGCCACAACCCACAACCACTCCCTTACCCTCGGATCTTTGATGACGACCAGTAAATTCGGGTTTCCTAGTAATTCTCAATCCAATACTAGGTGACGACTCCTAAAAACCAATCAAGCAAATAAATGAAAAATCGTTGAATCGCCGCGCGAGTGACATGCGACAAAATGTCGACTCCATTGGGGAAAGGTATTGTTTTCAACTTTATTGGACTAAGCGTTGTGTTTTTTATGTGTTTAAATTTTTTGCTTTTTGTCTTATTTTATTTTTATTTTATTCATGCATTGTATAGAATTGTCCCATGCATCACATGTTTTAATTTTTGAAAGCACACACAAGCTTCAGGTTAGGTGGGGGACTAGCAGTTTACCTTACGACTTTTAGTCAAAGTTTAAGTTTGTGTAAACCCCAACTCTTTGTTGAGTGCTTAGACTGTTGGTGATTGGTATAGGTGTCATTCCACTATCTTCTGAGCCCCCATATTGTCTTTATGAGGGTGATCACTGGGATAATGAGAGACCCTTCTTAGAGACCAAGTAGTAAACCTACCCTTTGTCTCACGTAAAAGATTAGTACCTGCCTTTAGGATGTATGCTCCGTACATATTGTTTTGCATATAAGCAAGTCCTTCTTGAAGCATCTTGAATTCAGGACTTACGGGTGATTTAATGGTCATCACTCAAGAAATTTCTATTGTAGAGTTTGAGCAAGAATAAAAATTCTTGTTTCATCATACAAGAGTTACGACCATATGTCACCCCTCGAAGGGCAAGTTCATTATTTAGATTTCATGTTCATATATTTATCATACATGTATCGAGATGAAAAGTAGGTTCCCCTACCCGAGGTCTACTACACTGAACTGAAAAAGATAGGAAATGAAAAAAGGGGTCAGAGAGAGGCTCATTGTTAAAAGGACATTGAAAGCATCAATGATAAAGTAGCTAGACTTAGATATGATTGAACAAGTGTTGAGCTTCAAATGGAAAAAGGAATATTTGCACAGTCTTCTGTGGAAATACTGCTTGTCCACGTCTCATTGAAGCTGCACCTCTCTTCTCAATCATGAACAATAGCAGCAATGCCTTCAGTCATCAATTAATGACAACCTTTGTTCTTATTCAATTGCCCTGTTAGTTGTTCAATAGAGCGAAACTTCATCTACAAGTGGCTGTTTCTTTGCATTATCGATGAGGAATCAAAGAGGAAATAGAGGAATTTCAGATTCATCAGTTTCTCCTCTAATAAAAACAATGTGTCATTTCACACGTCGGCAGTGGCGATGCTGCAAGTTTCTGGGCGATGCCAAGATTACTAAGCTATTAGGAGGTTCCAACAATCCTCAACCAACCACAACAATATTGGAATATTGACATGAAGTTGTGTGGATTGCCAAAAGAATTGAACAAGCTATGAAGAGAGGAAAGATTGAAGGATCTACCATGGATTCCATAACAGTGATGAGAGTTGAATCAGAAGATGACTCTCAATTGAGAAGTCTTAGTTATTTTGCCTAGCCAAGTCTCGTTGTATCATCAGCTACTCCAATGTCTTTGCCAAAGATAAACATTCCCTCTGCCACTCAAGTCTGCTAACCAGCATCTGTCGATTCCCATTTTCTTGCCCGATTTCAACAAATTTCATGCAACCACCGTGGTATAATTCAGACGAGAAGTGAATATCATGGTGGGTTCCTAGGTCATTTCAATTGGACAGTGGTAATAATTTCAAGAATCGACTCCGGAAGTTGGTGAGCAAGAGACGAGTAGAGTTTGTGAAGGAGGGTGTCATTGACCATATTGTCATCACAACATCCTCAGAATGACAAGTGATTGAAATTGCTCGGCGAAACACAGATATTGCCAGAATAGCTGATCCAAGAATGGTGTTGAACTGTCAATCATTTTTGTTATGGATTTTGCCATTTTGCATTTTATTTTGGGGTCACATTTCATCCTTGAATGAAACATGTCTTTTCTTTGTCTTTCTGTTGTTTTGAAACTAAGAGATACTTTTTTCAAAGGGTATTTTGATAAAATATTTTGATCAAACTCCAACATGTAAAATTAAGGCTAATCAATCCTTGAAGATTAAAAGTATTTTGGATTACAGAAATGACTCGATGCTTGAAAATGACATGAGGTGACGAAACAATTTTGAACTCATACCTCCTGAAACTGAACCACACTTCATATAGCTAAGTTTTAGCAGTATGCATAATGACATGTAGTGGATTCAGTAGTTATGGACTTGTGAATCATTGATTCTTACAAGTCCAAATCATTACATTGGATGAGGTCAAAATTTATCGGTTGTAACTGACCTTGCTTGAAATGAGAAAATGTCATCTTTGTTATCCTTTCACATTTCTTGAAATATTATCCCTTACAGTCCTATTTTGAGCCTGATAAAATATTTTCTTTCATAAAAAAACTCTTACTAGGATCACACCCTATACTGGGGGCAAAGGGCAAATGAGAGATTTTTTTGAAGACACTAATAGAATTAATGGATAAAAAAAGGCTTAGAATGAAAGTCCAATGATTGATAAAGGGCTAGAACAAGAAAAGCCATAGATTGAGGGTCATTCAAGAAAACTTTGAGGAAAGGCTATGTAAAAAAAAAAGGAATGGAAGGAGAATGCCTATCAATTCTAAGAAGGGCAAAAGAAGTTTCAATTAAAGAAAGACACAACAAATGCCAAAAACTAACCAAAAAAAATATTCAAGTTTCATGTCTTTTGGTGTGTCTAGGATAAAGCCTCTAGTGTCTTCAGAAAAAAAATTAGATTGGTTATTCATCAAATGAAAAGTTGGATTTGCATTATGATCTATGTTAAGAGAATTCTGATATTCGAGAATAACAAGGTTATATGTCACTTTCTCTACTATGACAACAAGAGAAAGAGAGTTGATGAATAGTTGATGTTGATCCTAGGTCTTTGAAACCCTCAAACACCTTTTGAGCCTGTGAATTTCCTTTCTTTCATAAGCCATGAACCATAACCTGCATTACGTGCTTTTAACATCCCTTTTTGATCAAGTAAGCAATTTGAACCGATAAATGATGATCTCAAAACTTGAAGAGTTTTCCATAAGAGTCGTAACTTCATGGATTAAGCTACTGGTTATTATGCATGCTGATAAAATTGGTGCTAAAAAAGAAAACAATCTTTCTTGATGAATCCTCAAGTTTTAACTTGAGTCTTTGTTTCTTGAAATTCATAAAAGGTCACCTCATCGCAGACCATCAAAAGATATACCCATGATCAAAGATTAAAACTAACACAAAGAACCATGAAAAAAGTCATCTTAATCTTACAACAGGTCCATTTCTGTTTTCAAAATACAAGACAATCAAGGGACTACATTGAATAGCATGTGTTGGGTCTTTGACTAAGGAAGCTTGATTTCCAAAAATACTTTCAAAAATTGATATCTTTTTTATTTCATTTCAACAATTATACTTGAATAGACATTATCTTTGAAAGATGAGATTTGATTCCAGAACAAGAAAGATTGTCAAACAAGAAGAATATCGATCAAATTTGTAAAATCCCTAATAGAAATGACATCAACTCTTCTTGACACTCCTTGAAAAGTTGACCACCTGAGGGTAATACAGTGGACCCTGAGAAGGAAAAAAAATAGTTTTAGATCAGATAGGGGGCAATGAAAGATGATTAAATGATGATTTAATGAACGAGTGCACTCAGAGCAATTAAGGTTAATGATGTTCAAGAACAGTCCATGAACCAGTGAACCTTAACAACAATTGAGAGTAAAGATGTACCTGAAGGACGTCTTTATATTGTCATATGGGGTTTAACCTCTAAAACATGGTTATGATCCCGACAAATGGTATTGTGCACTTGCATTCGAATGAATATTGAAAAGAGGCACACCACCAAGACTGACTGTGGTACCATTTGTTTTGAAGCTCAAATGCGCACTTCACCGCATGAATATGGGTGATAAATAGATCATTGATAATTCCAATGCATTTCTTTTCACGATCTGATTAGACGGGCTGAAAAGAACTTATTGAGAAGAATATTGAGCATACAACGATGAGCCTTTTACGGCAAGCTATGAGATGCATGTCTGGATGACTTGACAGTTCCATGAAGGCTAATGATAACATACTTGAAGAGTATTGTTTCAATTAGAGGCAAGCTCATGATTGATTGACAATTTTGATAGGTGTTAGCACGATGCACACAATCAATCAAAGAATAATTCTCGAAAGAATTCAGGAGAGAAAATTCTTCATGATGAATCAATCAACACCACACTTGGGGGCATTGTCAAGCTTGATGAACAACGAGAGCAGTAATCGTCGAAGACAGCCTAGAATGGGCACTGCATTTATAGCTGAGTGGATGGCTAGCACATGAATGAGCCAATGCATGGAAAGAACAAAGAAAGCTTTGGAAAGTAAACAAAGACGCCCTATGACGATGGAGCATCAAAGAGGAGGGGGACCTATATTTCAGATCAGGTAAGGATGCATGCATGTCATCTAACCTCAAAGCATTGCACATATTTTTGAATTGTTACAGGAAAATCGTCAATGAAGTCCAGCAAGATTGTGGATAGAAAGAATCATTGAATCGATAATAATAAAGAATCATTGGTTTAGATCCTGGAACGAGAAAAGAATGAGATAAACCCTGCCAGGAGGAAAATCTCAAAGAAAAGAGGAGATCAACCCTATCATCAAGAGGAGTCTGTTAGTCAACCCTGCAATCAGGAAGCGCTGTTTGTCAGCCTTATCCTGTCAGGACTTTGCCTGCTAAGTCTTTTTGCCAGGTAAGTCACATTCTATCATCTGGGTAGGTCACCCATTACAACACGACCAATTCTCCATGTTTTTTATCTGGGTAGGCCACTCATTACAATGAGACCATTCTCCATGTTTTTACCTGGATAGGTCACCCATTATAATGAGACTGCTTTTCATTTTTTCTAGGTAGGTCACCCATAATAATGAGATCACTTTTCATCATTTTTCTGGGTAGGTCACTCATAACAATGAGACCACTTACCACCTTTCATTTGGGTAGGTCACCCATCATAATAAGACCATTTTTCATTTGGGTAGGTCACTCATCATAATGAGACCATCATCTTGTATTTGGGTAGATCACCCATCATAATGAGACCATCATCTTTTTTTTGGGTAGGTCACCCATAACAATGAGACCAATTCACATTTTGATCATCTTGTATTTGGGCAGGTCACCTATCATAATGAGATCATCATCTTTTCTTTGGGTAGGTCACTCATAACAATGAGACTAATTCACATTTTGATCATCTGGCATTTGGGTAGGTCACCCATCATAATGAGACCATAATCTTCCATTTGGGTAGGTCACCCATCATAATGAGACCACCACCTTACATATGGGTAGGTCACCCATCATAATGAGACTATTATCTTCCATTTGGGTAGGTCACCTCTCATAATGAGACCATCATCCTCTATTTGGGTATGACACCCATCATAATGAGACCATCATTTTTTCTGGATAGGTCACCCATCATATTTTTCTTGGTAGGTCACCCATAACATTGAGACCACTTTTCACTTTCCATTTAGGTAGATCACCCATAACAATGAGATCACTTTACACTTTTCATCTGGGTAGGTCACCCATCATAATAAGACCATTATCTTTCATGAGACCATCACTTTTTCTGGGTAGGTTACCCATTATAGTGAGACCACACACACTATATCATTCTTCAAGAAACATTCTTGTACTGCTGATAAGAACACACAACAACAATTTTTTTGCTATGTTTGTTTTTGTGATAAAAAATATTTTAAATTTTTTTTGTTTTATTTATTTATATTTTTAAATTATTTTGATGTACTTGTGTTAAGAATAAAATTAAAAATAATAAAAATATTATTTTAATATTTTTTAAAATAAAAAATATTTTAAAAAATAATACTATTATCATTTAAAATAAAAATACGACCGCATTTATTTGAAAGAATTGCTAGAACTTTATGCTTTGGTGGCCTCGAGACAAGATGGAGATGGCCTATGATTGGAAAACCAAAAGGACTTGGTGGTAAATCGTACATACAAGTTTGATTACAAGAAAGATTGAGAGGAAGAAAGCAAGGTAATAATAGAACATGTAGTCCATTGCAAAGTACAAATTATTTTTAAGAAATTTTGATTACAATTTGACATTTTTTTTTACTAGTATTTTAACTTTAGTTATTATTTTTTTTAATTTTAATTCTTAATTTTTTTATTAAAATTTTATTAATTTTTAATTTCATTATTTCATCTATATATATATATATATATATATATATATATATATTATTTTTTAAGCTTTTTGTTGAATTAACTTTACTTTTTAATTTCACTCTTAAGTTAAAAATTTATTTTTATTTTTCATTTCAATTTTGATATTGACTCTTTTGATTGTTTTTTTTCTCAATTAATGTTTTTTTTTAATTTTACCCTTTAATCAAAACTAAAGTTTATTATGTTTTTCAGATTAGATCCTCATTTTTTTAATTATTATTTTTTTGGATCCTTTAGTGTAATTGATATTTTTTTCCAAGTTAATCCTTCCATATTTAATTGGTTAGGAATTAAGCTTTGTGATTTTTTTATATGTGGCACTTCCAGTCTAATACCCGAGGTCACAAATTTGAAAAATTAACATGGATTGATATTATTTTTTTAATTATATTTTTACTTATTTTCTTTTCAGTCTTTTTATTTTTTATTTTTTTTCTATTAGATTATTTTAATCTTATTATCTAGACTACGAGTTTGCAGGTTGATGCGGGTTGGCTAGCCTTCTATTCCCTGAATTGCAGGTTTGTCACACTACCCAGATAGACTGGAGCTGATTCTTTGATCTTTTTTACCCAATTATATCATTACATATTTAATTGACAGGGAAATGAGCTGCATCGTTTTTCCTCGTTTATCATTTGAAGAAGCTGTTGCAATTGAATTTGATCCGATGGTCTTAGCTGTCTCTTCCAGGTAAATTTCCAGTGCCACTGACCCGTTTCATATTCCCTCATTTCAGCCAAACAAGAAGATGGTGCAACAGAGACAGAGTAAAACCGAGAGAAAGAGACAATAAAGAAGCAACATCCTAATCATACCCAGCCCCTGGCCTTAAAGAATCAATACCCGGAAAAAATATAGCCACCTATCTGTCCAAAATTTAATATTTCTCCCATTTTCAATCTGGAGCTAGCAACCATTCTTCAAGGCAGATGCATTTTTTGATTCGGAGTTTATAATAGAGTATATATATAACTTTCCATGTTTCCGAAAGAGGAACCTTATTCTTTGGATCGATGTAATAACTTGAGCAACTCTCTTGGGCATTAGAAAGAATACCGTTTATCTATAGCTTCTTTGTTTTTCAGCTTTCAGTCACCTATTTATACCACAGAAAATAAACTTGAAAGAATTGAACTTGTACCTCAATATCAATGGCGGATTGATTTACAAAGCAAAGTACACTTGGAACTTTATTTCCAAACAGAGATAGTTCTGGATTGCATTACAATGCAAAGTACACTTGGAACTTTAATTCCAAATCGAAATGGTTCCGTAGAAAGTCAGAGTCTTATTACATAGTTGGGATTAGGGTGGAGAGATGAGAGTAGTTGTGAAAGGACGAGGAGTACAAATAGCCTCCAAAGGCTTAGCCTTTTGTACAGAGATAAGAGCATCTACGATGCTCATATCTACCAGTTCCTTCCCGACTCTTGCCCATTCAAAGCACTGAATAAGCGCAGCCAATGCCAACATCACTCTGCGCATGGCCATGTGATTTCCAGGGCAAGCCCTTCTCCCAATACCGAAAGGGATGAATCCTTGTTTTTCCCCTTCATTATTAAGACCTTCAAATCTCTCCGGCTTGAAGCTCTCAGGATCTTCCCACAACTTGGGATCCCTATGTATGGCCCATGCATTCACCATCACAATCGAGCCTCGTGGTATCTTGTATCCACCTATGACGCAGTCTTCAGATGGTGCGTGAGGCAGCAAAAGTGGGGCAGGAGGATACAAACGAAGGGTCTCATTAACGACACAACGGACATATCTTAGCTTGGGAAGATCAGACTCTTGTACCAAGCGCTCATGTCCGACTTCCTGTCAATCTCTGCTTTCACCCTCTCTAATCTCTCTGGATGGTTCAGCAGAAATGTCATCGCCCATTCCGTAGTGAAATCTACTGTATCTACTCCTGCCAAATAGAGTGTCTGCGGAAGATGAAAAATTCATGCTCAGTCTAAGAAAATTACAATTATTAATTTTGCTTAATTTTAACTAGGGATAAATCCAGACTTTGGAAAGTGGAGTGACCAAACCGTACAATTTTTGTTTTTGAGGGGCCATTTCATAAGAACACCTTTGAAATTCTTATAAATTCAAGAGAGCTTTAGAAAACATGCAAAACTTCCAAGGGCTCGTAAGTTTCTTACCGCCATGCTACCCTTGACAACCTCATCCGTATACAGTTCAGGGTCTGATTTTTGGAGGGCCAATAGACTTCCAATCACAGTTGTCTGATGCTTCACTCCCTCAGCAGGATTACTTGTATCTGAACTTGTTTCCTTCCGTTTCACCTCTTCTATCAAGCCCTGCAAGAATTCATCCCTCTCTTTATACACCTTTATCACACTCTCCTCCTCCCCCTTGTAGCCAATCCATTTCAAAAATGGAAAAAAATCCAACGCGCTGGTCCCTTTATTTGAAGGGAATATCTTTTGGACATCCTCAATACACTGCTTTCCAGAATCGATACAGGCAGCCTTCTCCTCTTCCACCCACTTCTTTCCAGCATTCATCTTCATAATTACATTGAGAGAGGTGATTGTGAAGAAATAATTCAAGTCCACCTTCTTGGCTCCATCATCAGAGACTTTGGACAGAATCAGGCGGAGAAGGGTGCGGACTTCTTCGGCAATGGCAGTAGACCTATCGAGGCAGCTTCTAGAAAACAGTTCAGTGACCGAGAAACGCCTCAGGGATCGCCAGAGATGGCCATACGGAGCAAATAAAAAGGCAGCGTAGTTGTAGCTCCAATAATGGACAAAAATGCTCTGAGGCCTGTTGGCAAAAACTATATCATTCTTGATGAAACATTCTTCAGCAGCTGATAAAGAACAAACAGCAACAATGTTCCTGCTGCCTAATTTGAGAGTAAAAATTGGACCGCATTTATTTGAAAGAATTGCTAGCACTTTATGCATTGGTGGCTTCGAGACAAGGTGGAGATGGCCTATGATCGGAAAACCGAAAGGACTTGGTGGTAAGTTGGGGGTACGTTGGAATACAAGTTTGAATACAAGAAAGCTGGAGAGGAAGAAAGCAAGGCAGTAGTACATGTAGTCCATGGTGAAGCACAAATTATTTGGAAGCATGGTGGGGTTGCTGTGGATGGAGAACAAGGTTTAAATAGACAGATACGAGACAAGGGAAGAGATTTTTTTTCCTAGCGTGTTTGGTATTTTTTTTTAAAAGTAATCGAGAGCTGCATTAAAAAATAGCATGGTCAATGGGCAACTGTTGGACTCTCCCGATCTTCGATGAGCTCATTCAAAGAATTCACCAAAATCAAACTCTCGATCAGTGAGCCATGGAGTCGATGCTAAAGTCATCCATCCAAAAACCAAAACCTACAAGAAATGACTGCCTGAAGTCACACAATTGCTAATATGCTGCTGTTAGACCAAAAGCGAATACTATCTGCAGTTCGAGCTAGATCATTTCCTGTGTAGCTGAAGGTGGGTTTGAAATCCCGAATCCACTGACATAGCCGATGAAAAATTAAGTCATAAATAGACTCTCAGTCCGGCACTTTACGAAGATTTACTTATTACACACCACCTGTATGCTAGAGTAGTAATTGTTGTTTTTTAGATTATTTTTTATTTAGTAACATTTTTAAATAATATTTTTTTAAAATTTATTTTTAATGTCAGTTGATTAAAATAATTCAAAAAAACAAAAAACAATTTGGACTGTCTGCGTTCTTACCTCGGATAATGACAACGTAGGAAGTCACAACCAGCAGATCCCAAGTCGAAGACTGGAGGTGGTCTCAAGAGCGATGCTAGAAAGAACATGAGTGCACGTGAGAATGCATTGAATACGGAAGGGTGACAATTACCAGAAGAAGCCTAAGACCAGAATTGAATAAAATAAACTGGACAAATTGAAGATTTGAATTTAATAAATTAAGGAATTAATGGCGAGGATGATTGAAAGGTTATTTCACGTGCAAAAAATTAAAAAGAAAAAAATTTGATCGGATATATTGTTTTATCATTGAAAAAAGAACAAATGTGTAATAATTCGTTAGTTAATAGGCCATGATTTAATGCAATAATTCTTCAACAATTAATTAATGACAATTAATGCCGAATTAATTGTAATGACAACTACCCTTGATAAGGTATACAAAATTATTAAATTGTAAGAAACTTAGAGTGAAAAAGTCATGTAGAAAATAAGGATTCCAAACACCAAAGCAATATGTAGTTAAATAAGTAATTAATCACAATAGATTAATTTGAAGAAAAAATTAATCTAATTGTTAGGATGGTGTATTCCTTCTTTAGCCACTAGAGTACACAGTACTTCAAGCTACAAGTGAGGGAAAAAATACCTTAATTAATTGAAAAATAAATCTTGATAATTATAAAATAGACCTAGTTTAACATTGATAATTACCAAAGTTTAATAATAAAGGACTAATTAGTATCATATCATTTTAGTGATAATTATATGATTGCATAATGTTAAATGAAAATACAAGTTCAATCTCCAAGAAGAATATTTATTGGAAAGAACAGCCACGAGCCTCAAACAGAATTAGTCTCATCTTTTAAAAAGATATGAGAATACCCGAATAAAAAAAATATAATTACATAATATTGGATCTCATCCGATAATTTAAATTATAAAAACCAAGTGCAAAAACCAAAAATAAAACAAATGTTATAAAACAGCAACTAATGCTAGGTGAATAATTTTTATTATTTGTTAATTGATAAAGATGCGTACAATACAGTCTGCTGAGATTATGCACATGCATGTGTAAGATTTTGTTGACTGGTAGCTATTTTAATTATTAAATTGATGGCCGATTAGATCCCATTTATTAAGAACTGGCATTAAAAAAGTGTTTAATGTTAAATCACTTCGTTCGATTGAAAAATGGTCCGTGAAGATTTGCTGCAGACATGATCAATCGGGATATGGAAGATACATACTAGTGGTAGCTTGACAAACTGGGTGGCAGAATTTAATAACTTTCCAAGTGAAAAGGCAGAGAAACTAAGATGTGAAAAGTTAACTTTGCTCCTTTTATTTTTCAATTGATACATTTATAGTCCCTTCAATTTTTTTTAAATCACTTTTAATCCAAAACTCCATGTTCTTCTCTTTTCAGCCCATTTGGTTTTAGAGATAAAAGAGGTTGAAAAGAGAAAGATTCAATGATTTTGACTAAGAAAATATTTAATTTTGATGAGAAAAATTCTATATAAATATTTTTTTGGCCTTATTTTGCTTGAGGGAGTAGATCTAGAATATGAAAGTTTTTAGAATTTAGGTTGGATTCGGATTTTTTAACAAGTTCATGGATAAATGAGTTTATTAAGGTTTTATTGTGTCTTTGAGTACAAAATACTCCTCAGATGACATGTTATCTATATTAATTTTAAAAAAACAATTATAGGGAGGATGAGGCTACTTTTTTTTTTTTTTTTTTTTAAGTTAAAGAGCGGACGACGCACAGACTCACACCTCTTGCCTGTTTTGTTATTGTTCTTTATTTCCTCTGCATTTTACACTTTGGTCAATTCAAATAGATTGGTTTAAAAATAATTTAACTTTTTTTTATCAAATACCATTGATTTTCAATTGTTTTTTTATAAGATAATATCCCTTTTCTATTATATTAAAAAAAAATTCAACCCTTCATGAATTTGTTTCTTAAAATTCTATTAGATCGCTAAATTTATTGATTGATTAAATATTATTTGATTTTTTGTTTCTTTTTGGGTAGTTATCATAGCATGCCCACAATATTGCCCACACCATGGGCTCTTTCTTAAGGCCTTCGATTATTTATTTTTTCAAATATTTTTAAATAAAATTATTTTTGAACAAAAACATTATATTTTTTTTATATATTAGGAAGCTCTTTTTTTTCTTATGCCATTCATGATTTTTTTTTATTTTTTCCTTTAGTTTAATCAAAATTAATTATAATTTTAATAAATATTATTATATTTGAGATAATATTGTTTATTAAATAACCAATCAAATTAGGGTCAACATCAATTTTAAAAAAAAAACTAATGGAACCATATTATTCTATAGTTTTACCCATATTTACATGGTATTTTGTTCATTTTTTATATATAAAATGCCTTGATAATTTTTGTTTTATATTTTTTAGGCACTTTTGGCTGTGAGATTAAAAAAGAAGTAAACTGGAGAAAAATTCAGACTATATTCCAACCCGTGTCGAATATTGACAGATTTGATCTCTGATCGATGTTTTATGTAGAAGTCGAGTTGTAGAGGTCAAAATAAAGTGATTCTATGAGCATTAGAAAGCTAACATCCATATCTTTCTGCAAATATATGAAAAGAAAAATAATAAAAAAAAAGATGGAAATCACAGCCTTCAAAGACAAGTCTTGTATTATGTTAGTTTTGACCTTTAGCCTTTTTGACTTGAATATCTTGAGTTAGAGAAGTCCATTTGATGCAAAATTAATTTTGTTGGATTCCTGACTCAAATACCTATCAGCTTACCAAATGTCAGCAAAAAAAGAACTCATATGAGAGAGATATGATTTCGCTAAGACAACTTATAAATTTTGCTAGCAGACAGGTTTTGTAAAGAAACAAATCTAACTTAAATGTAGATTGTCCACTTTGAAAAGAATTATTTGTTTTTTTTTAGAGGATACAAACGGATTTGAGGGATGTGGGGATTAGGGTTTCTGAGGAAATAAAAAGAAAGAGAGAAAGAAAGAGAGGAGAAAAACTCTACCCTTTTCTCCTATACCCGAAATTATGTTCTCACTTGTTTTATTCATTAGTTTTTTTAATAGACATGCAATGCTAAATTATTTTTCTTGGTTGAAATGATACAAAAACCTTCAGATTTTAAAAATCGTGAGATCTGTCATAACCCATTTTTGGATGACCCCCAAATCCTTTTCCTTTTCTTCAAAAAAAAAAAAAACCCCGCACGGTCGTTTTGTTCCAAGATCAGTGCGCCTTCTTCTTCTCCCCGCAAATGCGAGAGACGGGGAGAAGAGGATTTTTGAAATTTTTCCCGCTATTCTTCCCTTCTCTCTCTCCACCCCACTTGCCCAAAAATCCCGCATGACCCATACCCACACCTACACAACCATACCCTGCAACTCCCACGCCACCATGCCCCGCACTTGGACAAGGGTATCGTGAACCTCTCCCCTAGCCGCCTATAAATACAGGGGAGAGAACAGAACCATGGAGTGGGGGGGGGGGCACGATTTTTTGAGAAAGAGAGGAACAAACTGGGGGGGGCAAAATTTTTGGAGAAGGAGAGAAGGCAAGTGATGAGAGAGGGAAGCAAGACGAGAGAAGGGAGAAAGGAACAGAAAACAGAGGCCAAATGGAAGAGAGGAAAACAGAAAAAGAGAAGGAACGAAGTAGAAACGGGGGGGGATTTTCGGGTTCCCAGCAGCTGCTCCTCTCTCTCCACAGTGGCCTTCGGCCACCACCATCCAGCATCGCCATTTCGCCGCCACCACCACCACAGCAACTCCATTTTGAGCCACCGAAGACAACAACAACTATACCATTGGAAGAAGAAAGAACAGAGGCGAGAGAGAATGAAAAAACAGAGGAAGAAAACAAAGACAACAGCAGAGAGGGGAGAAGAAGAAAGACCGCCGCCTCGGCCATCGTCTCCGCCACCACCGCGCCCTTCACGCCGGCCAGACCACCACCATCGCAGTCGGCCTTCCTTCCTTTTCTTCTTCTTCTTCTTCGTCTTCTTCTTCTTCCTCCTCGCTGTTCACTGCATGAACAGCGGGCGTAAATTAATTCACGCCTTCTGTTCATGCATGAACAGTGGGCATGAATTATAATTCACGCCCACTGTTCATGCAGCAGTGGGCTTCGGCCTAGATCTTTTTTTTTGGGCCAGTGTCCGGCCCGGTTCAAAAACTTTCAAAAAAATATTTTAAATTTTTTTTTGTGATTTCCCCACGTATTTTTTACTACATTTTGCTTAATATTGGTTTGTATTTTTGCATCGTAAAAATACACATCCTGTATTAAAATACCTGGTTTTCGTCAAAACTTTGAAAAAAAATGTTTTTTTTTTCATGCATACGGCCAAGTCTCTCAAAAATTACATCATATTTTCATATAACAAAGAAAACTTCAAAAACAAATGTTTTAGCATGTATTTTTGGCTTTAATAACCAGTTTATTAAAGTCACGAGAACTTGGCCAATATTTCAATAATTCCAAAAAAATTATTTTGTTTTCTTTTAACATCAGGGATTACGAATTTATACGTAAAACATATTCCTGATATTGAAAATGTAGTTCTTTTATTGACGTTAGGACGGTTAGGTTTTACCCGATAAGATAAGGATCTCCTTATCAAGGAGGACTTTTCTTAAACCGTAGACAAACCAAAAATTAGAAAACACGACCAAATCTTAGTTTCTATCAGACAATAAAACAATGCAGCTTACCTTAGGTAGGGCGTATTTGAGGTGTTAATACCTTCCCTTTACGCAACTAGTCTTCGTACTTGATCTCTGAGACCAGTTAGGGTTCCTAGTGACCAGAATACTAGGTGGCGACTCCCGATCTATTTTTTCACCGATAAAAGACAAGAATTCCTTGTCTCCCCGTATTTTCCAGATACACACACCACATGAGTGTGGAGGACGATCGCCGCGACGCCGCACACGTGTGACAGAATGGCGACTCCACTGGGGACCTTGTGGACTAAGTTTTGTTTTTGTCTGATCATCGTGTTTTATTGTTTGGTTTTGTGTTGTTGGTAATTTTCATTCTTATTTGCTCATACGCTTTAATTTTTGTACATATTTGTTCATGCATTGTATAAAATTATTTCATGCATCATTCACATTTGAGGGGAATTATAACTTTAGGTTAAGTGGGGGACTAGCAGCTTACCTTACGACTTTTAGTCAAGGTTTAAGTTTGTGTAAACCCCAACTCTTCGCCGAGAGCTTAGGCTGGTAATGATTGGTGCATATGCCATCCCATTACCTCTCGAGCCCCTATATTGCCTTCATGAGGGTGATCACTGGGACAGCAAGAAACCCTTTTGACCAGGTAGAAAGCCACCATCATGTAATGGCCCAAACCTATCCTTAGAGTATGAACTCCCTAATACGCATGTACATACATTTGCATCGTACACATACATCCATTCATTGTAAATAACATACATACATCCAGCAGGTTGAAATATAGGTCCCAAAAGAGTCTACAACACCCGACTTCGAGCGAGAAACATGGAAGATGAAGAGCGCGCTCACCGTGACGCCCATTTTCAAGAAGAGTGGGAGTCTCTAAACACAAGTGTGGCTCGCCTCACTAGCTTACTCGAGCAAACACTAAGAAATACCTCCGGTGAAGGTCCTTCTAACCGACGGTCACCTTTAATCGATTCCAACAATAGCACGACTAGAAGAAAGAATGAGTGAACATGGTCAAGAGCCTCAACATAATCCAACATTTGTGCAGTCATAGATGCATTTGCTAACGAATCCCACCAGGCCAAGTCATCTGATAGCTTTGATCAAGAAAAGATAACAGCGCTGGAAGCCAGAATCAAAGTCATTGAAGGGGTAGACTTATATGATCCAGTACGGGCAGCAGAGATGTGTCTAGTCCCAAATGTGGTTGTCTCGAAGAAGTTTCGTGTTCCTAAGTTCATCAAATATAGTGGAACACAATGCCCCATGACTCATCTCAAGTCCTATTGCAATAAAATGGCAGAAGTAGTGCATGATGAAAAACTACTAATGCATTTTTTTCAGGATAGCTTAAGTGGGGGCATTAGGCCGGTACATGAGATTGGACAACACAAAGATCCGGAGATGGAAAGATCTTGTTGAGGCTTTTGTCAAGCAATACAAGTACAACATGGACATTGCTCCTGATAGAACTAGCTTGTCCAATCTAGGTGTTGCTACCCAATTTTTGACTCATGTTTTAATAAATTTTCAGAAAAAATTCAAAAATAGTGAAAAGCATTGAAAACCCAAAAAATACATTTTTAATACATTTGCATCGTTTTTTAGCATTTGCATCGTCGTCTAAAAAGAATTTAAATTTTCAAAGGTCTTTCGAACGCATTCAACTTTTAACGCGTTAATTTTAAAATCATTGATTTTCCTCATTGAGTCGCATGATATTGCTCGTTTTCAAAAATACAAAAGAATTAAGAAAAATCAAATTTACAAAAAAGAAAAGAAAGTTGAGGGACCATTTTTTATCCATGCAACATTTTACCTATAAATACTGGTTCACAACTCAAACAAAAGGGGGGATAATTTTGGAAACTTCAGAGAAGAATACAAAAAAGAAAAACCCTAACCCTGAACCTATTTTTTTGAAGGAGCGGCGCCCCCCTTCCCATTGAAAAAACCGGGAGAGAGCGAGGGCGGCCGCAAGCCTCCCTTTCCTCGTTTTACAGAGGCTGGCCGCCCCTCCCCTTTGATTTTCTTCTTCCCGTCAGCAGCCGGCAACAAACACACTGCCTCCTCTCCCTTTTTTACACACCAGCCCCCTTTTCCTCACAAAACCCACAACCGATCTTCCCTCTTATCCTCTCCTCTCCTAGCCGGTTTGTTCTCCTTCTTCATCCATAGAAGTCAGTAGCCGCTACACCTCCTGCTCCCACACCGGACTAGTCCCCTTCTTCCAGCCGTTCCTCCGGCGCCCACGAGACCCATCAACACCAACCCCCATACGGCGGTGCCCAAGGAAACCCGGCCGCTCACGCGCAGACGCCCGACCAAGACCTTCTCCCGGCCGACCCGGCTCCAAAGAAGCAAGACCCACGAACACGGCAGCGCCAACAGACCCGATCTCCTCAGCACCGCCACCGGGCTCATCCTTCAACCGACCTCCAACGGCGGCCCGAACACAGCGGCAGCAAAAGACAGCCCTCCTCCGGCCGTTCCCCCGGCTTCGGCGGCAGGGAATCGCACCGCCAAGTAACCCACCCTCGCAAACCCCTTCAAAGAACCGGTCCTCCTCCGATTCAAACCAGTGCAGCAGATCTAGACCGAGATCCAACCGCCATCAGCGCCGACGATGCCCAACAACCAGAAGTGCTACGAGGATGAACTCTTGGGCAACAAACCGTGACAGACCCGAAGGAACCGGATCTAAGAAAAATAAAACCAAAACAGACTGTTGCTTGCGTTTTTTATGTTTTGCAGGTAGTGGTGTTCCTCACAGCCAGCAGGGAAGGGAAGAGAAGGAGAAAGCAGGGCAGATCCGCCCAGTTTCGGCATTGTCGCGGCGGCGCGTGAACCCACGCGCCGCCACCGTTCTGCGGCACTTGTTCCGGCTTGTGAAGTCCTTCCCGCAATTTACGGAGTTTTAGGGACCATTTTTGTAATTTTTAAATTATGTAATGTAATTTTTGTTTAGTGTTGAATTTTTTTAATTTGTAATGTGGATGTACAAAAAAAAAGGGAAAAGAAAAGAAAAAAGAAAAGTATAGTGAAAGTGAATGTGTGATTTGAATTTTATTTATGAATGTTTTTTTTCTATGATAAAATTGCAAGAATAAAGAAGAATTTAATATTTTGATTTCTTCACGGATAAAGAATTATGAACTTACATGTAAGTCGTATTTCTAAAATTCGATGAAAGAACACGAATTTTTAAAACTTCTTTAACACATCAAGTCCACGAAGCGGCTTACCTCGGGTAGGGTGCGTTAGGGGTGCTAATACCTTCCCTAACCACAACCGAGTCCCTTACCCGCAAATCTCGATAAGACGAGTACCCGGGTTTCCTAGTAGCCTTCAGTTAAATACTAGGTGGCGACTCCAACGAACCAATCAAATCAAAACGCACAACGAAAAAATCGCCAAGCCGATGCCGCGCTGATTTTTTGACGTGCGACAGAATGATGACTCCACTGGGGAAGGTATTGTTTCTGACGATATTGGACTAAGCTTTTTGTATTTGATGTGTTTAAGTTTTTTAGCTTTTTTGTCTTGTTTTATTTTGGTTTTATTCATGCATTTTGTAGAATTGTCTCATGCATCACATATTTTAATTTTTTAAAGCACACACAAGCTTCGAGTTAGGAGGGGGACTAGCGGCTTACCTTATGACTTTTAGTCAAGGTTTAAGTTTGTGTAAACCTCAACTCTTTGTTGAGTGCTTAGACTGGTAATAGTTGGTACATGTGCCATCTCATTACCTACTGGGCCCCTATATTGCCTTCAAAATGGTGATCACTGGGACAACAATAGACCCTTTTTAGAGACCAAGTAGTAAACCTACCTTTTGTTCACATAATGAATAGAACCTGTCCTTAGGTTGTATGTGCTATTTTTATTTGCATCAGGGCAAACCCTTTTTGAAGTATCTTGAACTCAAGACTTTTGGGTGACCCAATGGCTGTCAATCAGAAAATTTTCATTGTAGAGTTTAGGGCAAGAATCAAGATTCTTGTTTCATCATACAAGAGTTACGACCATATGTCACCCCTCGAAGGGCGAGTTCATCATATAGTTTACATGTTCATACATTTATCATGCATGTACCGGGTTGAAAGATAGGTTCCCCCACACAAGCTGTGCTACACGCGAATGAAGAAAGATGATAGAAGCGAAGAAAGTTGTCGGAGAGAGGCTCATTGTCAAAAGGAAGTTGAGAACATCAGAGGTGAAGTAGCTAGAATCAGATCTGCTATCAGATCTGCTTGAACAAGTGTAGAGCATCAAAGGGAAAGGGAATGTCTATACAGTCTTCTGTGGGAACACTACTTGTCCATGTCCCATTGAAATTACACCTCCTCTTTTCAGTCATGAATAACTGCAGCAATGCCTTCAGTCATTAGCTAATGACAACCTTTGTTCTTGTTCAATTGCACTGATAATTATTCATCGCCTCCACATCTTTCAATGGCACCAAATAACTACTAGCCTTACGTGCATGGTGCATTAGCCTTCTTTGAGGTTACCCTCACTGTGAGCTTAATTCCAATTCAGTAGCGAAAAAAAAATTCATGATTATACACTGAACTTCTATGTGGCAGAGCTCTCTCTGTAGAGATTTGTTTGTGGATCTTCCAGTGGGGAATGCAAGAGGGGATGTAGTAGTTTCATATGCTTTGAAACTTTCTCTCACCAAGTGGCACCAACAAAACATTGTAATAAGCGAGAAGAGTCGGACCTGGTTTGAAAATATTAGCGGTCGTCAAACTTCAATGTGGCGAGCTCTCTCTACAAAAATCCGTTTATGGCTCGCAAGTTGGGAATGCAAGAGGGGATTTATTAGTTGCATATGCTATAAAAATCTCTCATCACTTTCAGCCCAAAGACACTGTGGCAGGTTGAAGAGCCAGACCTGGTAAAAAAAAAACATGAGTAGACATCAAACTTCTATGTGGCAGAGCTCTCTCTGTAGAGATTTGTTTGTGGATCTGCCGGTGGGGCATGCAAGAGGGGATGCAGTACTTCCACATGCTACAAAACTTTGTCTCATCAATTTCAGCACCGAAACACTGGAGCAGGCCGAAAAGTCAAACCTAGTCTGAAAACATGAGCAGTCATCGAACTTTGACGTGGCAAAGCTCTCTCTATAAAAACCCGTTTGTTACTCTGCAAGTGGAGAATCCAAGAAGGGATGTAGTAGTTTCTGATCATCTATAATTTTCTCTCATCAGTGTTAGCTTGAAAATGCAAAAGTAGGGAAAAGAGACAGACCTCGGCTGAAAAATAGAAAGAAGATTGAAACTTCAACAGAGCGAGCTCCCTCTACAGTGTCTCGTTTGATGCATCGTCGGTGAGGAATCAAAGAGGAAACAAAGGAGTTTTAGATTCATCAGGTTCTCCCAAGTAGAGACAATGCGTGATTTCACACATCAGCAGTGGTAGTCTTTGCGTGTTTCTGTGCGCTGCTAAGATTACCTAGCTATTGGAAGGTTCTCCAACAACCCTCAAACAACCATAACAACATGAGAAGATTGACATGATGTTGTGAAGATTGTCAAAAGAATTGAACAAGCTATGAAGAGAGGAAAGATTGAAGGATCTGCCATGGATTCCAGAACTGTGAAGAGATGAATCAAGAGATGACTCTGAAGATGAGAAACCATAGTTATGTGGTTTAGTCAAGTCTCGCTCAAGCATCAACTACTCAAGTGTCTTTGCCAAGACTGACATTTTTCTGCCACCCAAGTTGGACTACTAGCATCTGTCAGATTCCAGACTTTTTACCTGACTTCGACAAATCCCATGCAACCATCATTTTCTAGGTGGTATAATCCAAACAAGAGATGTGATGTCATAGTGGGGTCCTCGGCCATTTCAATTGAACAGTTGCAAGAATTTCAAGAAGCGAGTCTGGAAGTTGGTGAGCATGAGACGAGTGGAGTTTGCGAAGGAGGGTGTCATTGGCTATATTGTCCCCGAACATCTTCAAGAATGACATGTGATCGAAATTGCTCGGTGAAACACAAATATTGCAAGAAAAGCTGATCCAAGAATGGTGCTGAATTGTCCATCATTTTATTGTGGAGTTGTCATTCAGCATTTTGTTTTGGGGTCACATCTCATCCTTGAACGAAACATGTCTTTTCTTTGTCTTTTTGTTGTTTTGAAATCAACAGATATTTAGCATTTCATTATGAAAAAATATTTTGATCAAACTCCAACATTTGATAAAAATTAATCAATCCTGAAGATTTAAAAGTGTTTTGATTACAGAAATGACTCGATGCTTGTTGAAATGACATGAGGTGACCAAACAAAGTTTAAGCCTTTACATGAAACCAAACCACACATCATATAGATTTTTAGTAGTATGCATATTGACATGTAGTGGATTCGGTAGTCATGGACTCGCAAATCATGATTCTTACAAGTCCAAATCATTACACTAGATGAGGTCAAAATTTATCGGTTCTAACCGACCTTGCTTGAAATGAGAAAAGGCCATTTTTGTTATCCTTTCACATTTCTTGAAATATTATCCCTTGCGGTCCCCGTTTGAGCCTGATAGAATATTTTTTCAAGAAAACCCTGACTAGGATCACACCCCGCACTGGGGGCAAATAAGAAAAGACAAAAGTGAAAGAGAAGGCTTAGAATAAAAGTCCAACGTTTGAGAGAGAATTAAAAGAAAGAAGACCTAAACTGGGGGCGTGTTAGAAAACTATGAGAAATGCTATGTGAAAGCCATGACCTTTGGCATCTATGATAAAGCCCCTGAAGTTATCAGAGGATTGAGATTGGTTATTCATCAAAGAAAAAGTTGGATTTGCATATAACCTATGTTAAGAGAATTCTGATATTTAAGGTTAATAAGGTCATATGTCATTTCCTCTACAAAGACAACAATAGAAAAAGAGTTGAAAAATAGTTTAATGTTGATCTTAGGTCTTTGAAACCCTCAAACACCTTTTGAGCCTGAATTTTCCTTTCTTTCATAAGCCATGAACCATAGCCTGCATTACGTGCTTTTAAAAGCCTTTTTTGATCAAGTAAGCAATCTGAACCGATAAATGGCGATCTCAAAACTTGAAGAGTTTTTTCCATAAGAGTTGTGGCTTCATGAATTAAGCTATTGGTTATTATGCATGCTGATAAAATTGGTGCTAAGAAAGAAAACAATCTTTCTTGATGAATCCTCAAGTTTTGACTTGAGCCTTTTGTTTTCCTTGAAATTCACAGAAGGTCACCTCATCGCAGATCATCAAAAGATATACCCAAGATCAAAGATTAAAACTGATACAAAGAACCATGAAAGAAGTCATTTTAATCTTACAACGGGTCATTTCTGTTTTCAAAATACAAGACAGTCAAAAGATTACATTGAATAGTGTGTGTTGGGTCTTTGACAAAAAAAAAACTTGATTTTCAAAAGATCTTTTCCAAAACCGATATCTCTTTGATTTCATTTCAACAATTAGACTTGAATTGACATGATCTTTGAAATATGAGAGTTGATTCCGAACAAGAAAGATTGTTAAACAACAAGAACATCGACCGAATTTGCAAAATCCTTGACAAGAATGACATCAACATTTCTCAACACTCCTTGAAAAGTTGACCACCTGGAGGCAATACAGTGGACCCTGAGAAAGGAAAAAGCAGTTTTGGATCACTGGGGGCAAAGAAAAAAATCAGATGATGAGTTGTCAAAGTCCATCAAAGTTATGTTTAGCATCTAGCAATGACAAAGAAAAAAACTTCTTGATTATAGACAGTTGAACAAGCAAACTCAGATTATATTGGGGGCAATGTTGTTCAAAGATATGTCCATGATTTAGCGAACCCCATCAACAATCGGGAAAGCAAAGATATACTTGAAGGAAATCTTTATATCATCACCTTTTGAAACATGGCTATCAACCGATGTGGACATACAGTTGCATTTGAATGAATATTGAAAAGATGCACACCACTAAGATCGATCGTGGGAACAATGCCGCACTTGAAGGACAATCGCATATTGTCATCCTTTGAAACATGGTTATCGACAGATGTTATCACAACTTCATTGAATGAATCTCAGAAAGGCACTCACCCCGAAGACTGTCTGTGGGGACAATTTGTTTTGAAGCCAAATGCGCACTTCACCGCATGAATATGGGTGATTAAACATCATTGATAATGCCAAATCATTCTTTGGAATAAGCTGATTTGACAAGCTGTGAAGAACTCATTGAGGAGAGCATTGGGAATGCAACAAAGAGCCTTTTACGGCAACTTATGAGATCCATGTCTGGATGACTTGGCCGTTTCTAAGAAGGTTGATTAACATATACTTGAAAAGTATTGTTTTAACTGGAGGCAAGTTCATGACTGATTAACAATTTTGATGGGTGTCGGTATGATGCACACAATCAATCAGAGGATAATTCTCAGAAGAATTCAAAAGAGAAAATCCTTCATGATGAATCAAGCAACACCACACTTGGGGGAAGAGTCAAGCTTGATAAACAACGAGAGCAGTAACTGTCATGGATAGCCCAAGATGGGCACTGCACTTACAGCTGAGTGGATGGCTAGCGTATGAATAAGCCAAGGCATCAAAAGAACAAAGAAAGCTTTGGTATGCAAACAAAGGCACCCTATGACGATGGATCATCAAAAGGGGGGACCTATATTTCACATCAGGTAAGGATGCATGCATGTCATCTAACATTAAAACATTGTACATATTTTTTATTTATTTTGTTACAGGAAAAATCCTCAATGTAGTTTAGCAAGATTGGGGACCAAAAAAAAAGAGAAAAAAAGGAGAATCATTGAGTGATAATAACGGAGAATCATGGTTGTGACCTTGAAACGGGAAGAAGATGAGATAAACCTTCTTGTTAGGAAAATCTCAAAGAAATGAAAAGATCAACCTTGCAATCGGGAAGCATTGAGTTTTCAAACCTCGCGATCGAGAATTATCAAGAAGCACCAAGTTTTTCGGCCCTTCTTGATCATCCCTTCAGGACTTCGCCAGGTAAGTCCCATTTTTCACACTTGTCACATCACATCTTCCATCTGGGTAGGTCACCCATTATAATGAGACCGCACTTCACATTCTTTCCACCTGGGTAGGTCACCCATAACAATGAGACCGCTTCACATTTTTCTCATCTTCCATCTGGGTAGGTCACCCATTATAATGAGACCACACTTCATGTTCTTTCCATTTGGGTAGGTCACCCATCTTAATGAGACCGTTTTTCACATTCTTTTCCACTTGGGTAGGTCACCCATCACAATGAGACCATTTTTTCTGGGTAGGTCACCCATTAGAATGAGATCATTCTCCATCTTTTTTGTTATTTGGGTAGGTCACCCGTAACAATGAGATCATTTTTTTTTGAAAAAAAAACATCATTTTTTCTGGGTAGGTCACCCATCACAATGAGACCACTATCTTCCACCTAGGTAGGTCACCCATTATAACACGACCACTTCACATTTTTTCTATCTTCCACCTGGGTAGGTCACCCATTATAACGCGACCACTTCATATTTTTTTCTATCTTCCACCTGGGTAGGTCACCCATTATAATGAGACCGCACTTCACATTCTTTCCACCTGGGTAGGTCACCCATTATAACGCGACCACTTCATATTTTTTCTATCTTCCATCCGGGTAGGTCACCCATTATAATGAGACCGCACTTCACATTCTTTCCACCCGGGTAGGTCACCCATAACAATGAGACCGCTTCAAATTTTTCTCATCTTCCATCCGGGTAGGTCACCCATTATAATGAGACCACACTTCATGTTCTTTCCATTTGGGTAGGTCACCCATCTTAATGAGACCGTTTTTCACATTCTTTCCACTTGGGTAGGTCACCCATCACAATGAGACCATTTTTCTGGGTAGGTCACCCATTAGAATGAGACCATTCTCCATCTTTTTTGTTACTTGGGTAGGTCACCCATTATAATGAGGCCATTCTTCCCCCGGGTAGGTCACCCATAAGAATGAGACCACTCTTCCCCTTTTCCACTTGGGTGGGTCACCCATCACAATGAGACCATTTTTTCTGGGTAGGTCACCCATTAGAATGAGACCATTCTCCATCTTTTTTGTTACTTGGGTAGGTCACCCATTATAATGAGGCCATTCTTCCCCCGGGTAGGTCACCCATAAGAATGAGATCACTCTTCCCCTTTTCCACTTGGGTAGGTCACCCATCACAATGAGACCATTTTTTCTGGGTAGGTCACCCATTAGAATGAGACCATTCTCCATCTTTTTTGTTACTTGGGTAGGTCACCCATTATAATGAGGCCATTCTCCCCCCTGGGTAGTTCACTCATAAAAATGAGACCACTCTTCCCTTCTTTCCATTTGGGTAGGTCACCCATAACAATGAGACCACTTCATATTTTTTCTATCCTCCATCTGGGTAGGTCACCCATTATAATGAGACCGCACATCACATTCTTTCCATCTGGGTAGGTCACCCATAACAATGAGACCACTTCATATTTTTTCTATCCTCCACCTGGGTAGGTCACCCATAATAATGAGATCACTTCATATTTTTCTCATCTTCCATCGGGTAGGTCACCTATTACAATGAGACCACTTCATATTTTTTCTATCCTCCACCTGGGTAGGTCACCCATTACAATGAGACCACTTCATATTTTTCTCATCTTCCATCTGGGTAGGTCATCCATTACAATGAGACCACTTCATATTTTTTTTCTATCTTCCATCTGGGTAGGTCACCCATTATAATGAGACCACACTTCATATTCTTTCCATTTGGGTAGGTCACCCATCATAATGAGACCGCTTTCCATATTCTTTCCACCTGGGTAGGTCACCCATTACAATGAGACCACTGTTTGCACATTTTTTATTTGATTTAATGAGGTAGCCAGATGGGATCTCATGTAGCTTTGGTTAAAGGAAATCGCCAGATGGGATTTCAGGTTGATCGAGCTACACATATTTTTTTAGTTCCACTTTAATGAGGTCGCCAGATGGGATCTCATGTAGCTTTGGTTAAAGGGAATCGCCGGATGAGATTTCAAAGTTGACCGAGCTACCATATTTTTTAGTTCCACTTTAATGAGGTCGCCAGATGGGATCTCATGTAGCTTTGGTTAAAGGGAATCGCCAGATGGGATTTCAGGTTGACCGAGCTACCACACATTTTTTAGTTCCAGTTGAATGAGGTTGCCAGATGGAATCTCATGTAGCTTTGGTTAAAGGGAATCGCCGGATGGGATTTCGAGTTGATCGAGCTACACATATTTTTTAGTTCCACTTTAATGAGGTCGCCAGATGGGATCTCATGTAGCTTTGGTTAAAGGGAATCACCGAGATGGGATTTTCGAGTTGACCGAGCTACACACTTTTTTTAGTTCCACTTTAATGAGGTCGCCGATGGGATCTCATGTAGCTTTGGTTAAAGGGAATCGCCGGATGGGATTTCGGGTTGATCGAGCTACACACATTTTTTTAGTTTTGGTTTAATGAGGTCGCCGGATGGGATCTCATGTTGGTTCAGTTAAAGGGGATCGCCGGACGGGATCTCAGAGTTAGCCCAACCACACACACGGGATATTGGTTCGGTTAAAGGGGATCGCCGGATGGGATCTCAAGGTTAGCCCAACCACACACATGATAATGGTTCTCGGTTAAAGGGATCGCCGAGATGGGATCTCAAGGTTAGCCCAACCACGTAGATTTTTGGTTCAAGGGGATCGCGGATGGGATCTCAAATTAACGAGAAAAGAAGAAAAAAAAAAGAGAGAGAAAAGAGAGAAAGAAAAAAAGAAGGAAAACAGAGAGAAATAGAAAAAAGAAAAAGAAAAAAAAGAAGTAAGGTCATTAGATGAGTGAATATTCAGCAAGTTAGGAAGATAAAAAGACAAGTTTTTCTTTACAAAGCTTACTATGCAAAATATTGAGGAGTTTTGCTTCCTAAGCATTGTAAAGAGGGGGCATCTGTTGCTACCCAATTTTTGACTCATGTTTTAATAAATTTTCAGAAAAAATTCAAAAATAGTGAAAAGCATTGAAAACCCAAAAAATACATTTTTAATACATTTGCATCGTTTTTTAGCATTTCGCGCGTCGTCTAAAAAGAATTTAAATTTTCAAAGGTCTTTCGAACGCATTCAACTTTTAACGCGTTAATTTTAAAATCATTGATTTTCCTCATTGAGTCGACGCTGATATTGCTCGTTTTCAAAAATACAAAAAAATTAAGAAAAATCAAATTTACAAAAAAGAAAAGAAAGTTGAGGGACCATTTTTTATCCATGCAACATTTTACCTATAAATACCGGTTCACAACTCAAACAAAAGGGGGATAATTTTGGAAACTTCAGAGAAGAATACAAAAAAGAAAAACCCTAACCCTGAACCTATTTTTTTGAAGGAGCGGCGCGCCCCCCTTCCCATTGAAAAAACCAGAGAGAGCAGGGGCGGCCGCAAGCCTCCCTTTCCCCGTTTGCGAGGCCGGCCGCCCCTCCCCTTTGATTTTCTTCTTCCCGTCGGCCACCGGCAACAAACACACCGCCTCCTCTCCCTTTTTTTACACACCAGCCCCCTTTTCCTCACAAAACCCACAACCAATCTTCCCTCTTATCCTCTCCTCTCCTAGCCGGTTTGTTCTCCTTCTTCATCCATAGAAGTCGGTAGAGCCGCTACACCTCCCCGCTCCCACACCGGACTAGTCCCCTTCTTCCGGCCGTTCCTCCGGCGCCCACGGACCCATCAACACCAACCCCCATACGGCGGTGCCCAAGGAAACCCGGCCCGCTCACGCAGACGCCCGACCAAGACCTTCTCCCGCCGACCCGGCTCCAAAGCAGCAAGACCCACGAACACGGCAGCGCCAACACACCCGATCTCCTCAGCACCGCCACCGGGCTCATCCTTCAACCAACCTCCAACGGCGGCCCGAACACAGCGGCAGCAAAGAAAGACGGCCCTCCTCCGGCCGTTCCCCTCTCGGCTGGCCGGACGACCGCACCGCCGTAACCCACCCTCAAGCAAACCCCTTCAAAGAACCGGTCCTCCTCCGATTCAAACCGGTACGGCAGATCTAGACCGAGATCCAACCGCCATCGCCGCCGACGATGCCCAACAACCGAAGTGCTACGAGGATGAACTCTTGGGCAACAAACCGTGATGCACCCGAAGGAACCGGATCTAAGAAAAATAAAACCAAAACAGATTGTTGCTTGCGTTTTTTATGTTTTGCGGGTAGTGGTGTTCCTCACGACCAGCAGGAAGGGAAGAGAAGGAGAAAGCGGGCGAGATCCGCCCGTTTCGGCATTGTCAACGGCGGCGCGTGAACCCACGCGCCGCCACCGTTCTGCGGCACCTTGTTCCGGCTGCGAAGTCCTTCCCCGCAATTTCTCGGAGTTTTAGGGACCATTTTTGTAATTTTTAAATTATGTAATGTAATTTTTGTTTAGTGTTGAATTTTTTTTAATTTGTAATGTGGATGTACAAAAAAAAAGGGAAAAGAAAAGAAAAAAGAAAAGTATAGTGAAAGTGAATGTGTGATTTGAATTTTATTTATGAATGTTTTTTTTCTATGATAAAATTGCAAGAATAAAGAAGAATTTAATATTTTGATTTCTTCACGGATAAAGAATTATGAACTTACATGTAAGTCGTATTTCTAAAATTCGATGAAAGAACAGAATTTTTAAAACTTCTTTAACACATCAAGTCCACGAAGAGCTTACCTCGGGTAGGGTGCGTTAGGGGTGCTAATACCTTCCCTAACCACAACCAGTCCCTTACCCGCAAATCTCTGATAAGACCAATACCCGGGTTTCCTAGTAGCCTTCAGTTAAATACTAGGTGGCGACTCCAACGAACCAATCAAATCAAAACGCACAACAAAAAAATCGCCAAGCCGATGCCGCGCTGATTTTATGATGTGCGACACTAGGGAAAAAGGATAAAGAAAGCATAAGGGAATATGCTCAAAGATGGCGAGAATCAGCTGCTCAAGTCCATCCTCCACTTCTGGACAAAGAGATGGTCACTTTATTTCTAACACACTCAAAGCGCCATATTACGATCATGTGATGGGTAGTTCGGCTCAACAATTCACTGATGTTGTGGTATTGTGCGAACGCATAGAGCAAGGCGTCAAGGGTGGTAGAATTTCTGCACCTATCGAGAAAAGAGGCTTCGAAAGGAAGGAGGTCAACCATGTTGAAGATGGCTACAAGGGTAGGAGAAACTCATCCCAAAACTACCACACTCTATCCCAAATTGCCAATATAAAAAAACCTGAGCCCTTTCAAGCCAAAAGCCAAATTGAAAATTACCAAAGGGTCCAAGAACAACTACCTCCATTACCGCTCCCCCTGGATGAAATGTACCAGAAGTTATTAAGCATCGGGCAAGTAGCTCCCGAACCTCTGACGTCGGTGCAACCACCTTACCTTAGTTGGTACAAACCAGAGCTCACTTGCGAATACCATGCTGGTATTGTTGGACATAGTATCCATACTTGCAACGCCTTCAAGAGAAAACTTTTGCAATTAATCAAGGTAGGGTGGATAGAATTGGAAGACACTTCTAATGTGAACACGAACCCTCTACCTAATCATGCTTGAGCGGTGGATCAGTAAAGGCACTAGAAGCAGAATGCTCAGAAAGCACCGATGGTCAAGGCAGGGTGCGAAAAAAGGCAGCCTCAATTTTGAAGGACTCAAATTTTGACCACAGTTTTTGTCCCTACCATCAATGAGACCTTCACAAGAGCTGTTGTGGGAAGGCTAGCCTAAGAGGAGATTTATGAGAATGGAAGGATGAAGCCTGCCCTATTATTATCTTTTGTTTGATCATTTTTGCTTCAACCTATTTCAGTCTTGTTGGTAATTTCGCTCATAATACCACAAGATTTTCTCTCTCAAATGAGCCTTTCTTGTTAATAAGATCATGTGTTTTCCTGTGTTCAGGACATGCCTTTATTTTTCTTGTTGTTTCATGCAAATAACACACTGATATAATTTTTACCCGTGAAATCACTGGTGTTTTCCCTTTTCTTCCCAAAACAATGCATGATCTCACATGTTCACAAGGATTTTTGGGAATTCAAAGTTTAGTACAAACAAAAAAATCATTTTGGTGTTTGTCCAAAACAAACGAGTTATGGAAATTCAGGTGATTCCTTAGAAAGGTAACCATACACCTAAAAACAGAAAAAAAACAAAAACAAAAACACCATGAAGTGACTCCAAAGGCTGAGTTTTAATTGGATGAATAATGAGAAACTATTTTGCATACTTGCATGAAAGCAAGGCTTACCGATCCTAAATGCATGAGTTTGGAATGAAGAAAGGCCATCTTTGATAATCCTTTCACAAGGCTAAAATATATCCTTTGCAGTCCTCTTTTGAGCCTGGTAACGTTTTTTGAAAATAACCTTGACTAGGATCACACCCCACGCTGGGGGCAAGTGCGAGAAACATAGAAAAAACCTCAACGATTGAAAGTGCCCAAACAATGCGGGGGCATAAAAGAAATTTCTCAATCATCAAAAGTGTTCAAACAAAGTTGGGGGCATGAAGAAAAAACCAAAGGATCCAAAAGATCTAAGCTTCAAAAAAAATAAAAAAATAACTGATATGATGATGCTCGATTAAGTGAAGAATGAAGAGAAAGAGCCCAAGCCAACACTGAGGGGCATGATAGACCATTTTGGAAGAACAATTCAAAAGACAAAAGGTCAGGTAACAAGCACAAGTGATCCTTAGTCTTAAAATCCATTAAACACCTTTTGAGCCTACAAATATCCTTTTCTTCATAACCAATAGCCCAAGCCTGCATTACGTGCCTAATCAAGCCCTTTCTGATCAAGGGCAAGCAATCTGGATCGGTAGGCGGTGCTTTCTCATGCAAACCAAATCATTATTCATGCAAATAAAACGAATGTTTTGAACACTTGGTTCTTTGAACCCCTCAAATTAAATCTTAAACCTTTTTTACCAACCAAGTGTCACTTCATATTTTTTCACCAAAAGCAAAACAAAAAAATTTTCATCACATCTAAAAACCTCTCCATAGGAATCACTTGAATTTCTTCAGAATAAGTTTGCTTTGAATCGATGTCAAAATGATTTTTGTGTTTGGAATAGCTTTAAAATTTCAAAAATTCTGCATTTAAACAACTCCTTGTCAAAAACCAAATCTTCCTTCACATTGCCTCATCCTTAAACTCGAATTGAATACTTGGGGGCATGATCAAGCCGGGGGCAATCAAAAACTCCTGGTAGGGCTGGCTTCATGATTCCATTTCTAAGAAAAATGCCTGGGAAAATTGGCAACCCTTGAGATAAAGGAGCGGAGGACAAAGAAGTATGATGATATCAAGTCTTTCCTAGAGGTCAAGGTCACAAGAGATGACTCGAGTAAGTAAGAGCGAAAAAGTCATCGAAGTCTATTGTCAACACTCCAACTTTTGAGAAAAGAAAGACATCATGAAGAAATGGGGACCTATATTTCTCAGGTAAGTATACATGCATATTGATCATAATGCATTGTTTTCAACATTTCAGCAAATTGTTAATCATTCATCAAACTTTTTAGGTAGTGCATTTTCTAACCCTACCTCTTGCTTTTCGAGTGTGTCGTTAAGCCCTCGCTTCCTTTTGAGTGCGTCATTGAGCCTTCGCTTCCTTTTGAGTGCGCCGTTGAGCCCTCACTTCTCAGGTAGTGCGTTTTCTAACCCTACCTCTTTTCGAGTGCGCCTTTGAGCCACCACCTTTTGAGTAGTGCGTTTTCTAACCCTACCTCACTACGAGTGCGCCTTTGAGCCCTCATTTTCTTTTGAGTACGCCTTTGAGCCCTCATTTTCTTTTGAGTACGCCTTTGAGCCCTCACTTCTCAGGTAGTGCGTTTTCTAACCCTACCTCATTTCGAGTGCGCCTTAGTGCCCTCACCTCATTATGAGTGCGCCTTTGAGCCCTCACTTCTCAGGTAGTGCGTTTTCTAACCCTACCTCATTTCGAGTGCGCCTTAGTGCCCTCACCTCATTTCGAGTGCGCCTTTGTGCCCTCACATCTCAGGTAGTGCGTTTTCTAACCCTACCTCCTTTCGAGTGCGCCTTTGAGCCCTCACCATCCTTTTTTTGGGTAGGTCACCCATTACAACTCGACCATTCTCCATGTTTTTTTTATCTGGGTAGGTCACCCATTACAATGAGACCATTCCTCCACTTGGGTAGGTCACCCATTACAACACGACCACTTTTCCTTTTTTCCAATTTTAGGTAGGTCACCCATTACAATTCGACCAATTCTCCATGTTTTTTTTTATCCGGGTAGGTCACCCATTACAATGAGACCATTCCTCCACTTGGGTAGGTCACCCATTACAACTCGACCACTCTATCTTTTTCCCATTTTGGGTAAGTCACCCATTACAACTCGACCATTCTCCATGTTTTTTTTATTTTATCTGGGTAGGTCACCCATTACAATGAGACCACTCCTCCACTTGGGTAGGTCACCCATTACAACACGACCACTCTTCCTTTTTCCTATTTTTGGGTAGGTCACCCATTACAACTCGACCATTCTCCATGTTTTTATTTTTTATTTGGGTAGGTCACCCATTACAATGAGACCACTCTTTCTTTTTCTACTTGGGCAAGTCGCCCATGAAAATAGACCAGTGTAAGCGTGTGTGGGCAGGTCGCCCGTAAAAATAGATCAGTGTGAGTGTATGGGTCAGTCGCCCCTGGAAATAAACCACAACTAGTGTGAGTGTGTGTGGGCAGGTCGCCCGTGAAAATAGACCAGTGTGAGTGTGTGGGCAGGTCGCCCATGAAAATAGACCAGTGTGAGCATGTGTAGGCAGGTCGCCCGTGAAAATAGACCAGTGTGAGTGTGTGGGTTGGTCGCCCTTGAAAATAGACTACTATGAGCGTGTGTGGGCAGGTTGCCCAAGATAATCAGATCATTTTCTTTCCTTTTGTTTTCTTTACAAGCTTACTACGCAAAGTCTTTGCTCCGTAAGCATTGTAAAGAGAGGGGCAACTGTCATAACCCATTTTTGGGTCACCCCCAAATCCTTTTCCTTTTCTTCAAAAAAAAAAAAACCTGCACGGTGTCGTTTTGAACGACACAGTGCAACTTCTTCTCCCCTGCAAATGCAGAGACAGGGGAGAAGAGGATTTTTGAAATTTTTCCCGCTATTCTTCCCTTCTCTCTCTCCACCCCACTTGCCCAAAAACCCCGCATGACCCATACCCACACCTACACAACCATACCCTGCAACTCCCACGCCACCATGCCCTGCACTTGGACGGGGTATGGTGAACCTCTCCCCCAGCCGCCTATAAATACAGGGGAGAGAACAGAACCATGGAGTGGGGGGGGGGGGCACTATTTTTTGAGAAAGAGAGGAACGAACTGGGGGGGAAATTTTTGGAGAAGGAGAGAAGGCAGTGACAGAGAGGGAAGCAAGATGAGAGAAGGAGAAAGGAACAGAAAACAGAGGCCAAATAGAAGAGAGGAAAAACAGAAAAAGAGAAGGAACGAAGTAGAAACAGGGGGGATTTTTGGGTTCCCAGTAGCTGCTCCTCTCTCTCCACAGTGGCCTTCGGCCACCACCATCCAGCATCGCCATTTCGCCGCCACCACCACCACAGCAACTCCATTTTGAGCCACCGAAGACAACAACAACTATACCGGCTAGAAGAAGAAAGAACAGAGGCAGAGAGAACAAAAAAACAGAGGAAGAAAACAGCACATCGAAGCAGAGGGGAGAAGAAGAAAGACCGCTGCCTCAGCCCATCGTCCGCCACCACCGTGCCCTTCACGCCGCCCGGACCACCGCCATCGCAGGTCAGCCTTCCTTCCCTTTTCTTCTTCCTCTTCTTCTTCTTCTTCCTCGTTGTTCACTGCATGAACAGCGGGCGTAAATTAATTCACGCCTTCTGTTCATGCATGTACAGTAGGCATGAATTATAATTCACGCCCACTGTTCATGCAGCAGTGGGCTTCAGCCCAGATCTTCTTTTTTTTTGGGCCAGGTCTGGCCCAGTTCCAAAAACTTTCAAAAAAATATTTTAAAATTTTTTTTGTGATTTCCCCTCGTATTTTTTACTAAATTTTGCTTAATATTGGTTTGTATTTTTGCATCGTAAAAATACACATCCTGTATTGAAATACCTGGTTTTCGTCAAAACTTTGAAAAAAAATGTTTTTTTTTTTCATGCATACGGCCAAGTCTCTCAAAAATTACATCATATTTTCATATAACAAAGAAAACTTCAAAAAAAAAATGTTTTAGCATGCATTTTTTACTTTAATAACCAGTTTATTAAAGTCACGAGAACTTGGCCAATATTTCAAATTCCAAAAATATTATTTTGTTTTCTTTTAATATCAGGGATTATGAATTTATACGTAAAACGTATTCCCGATATTGAAAATGTAGTTCTTTTATTGACGTTAGGACAGTTAGGTTTTACCCGATAAGATAAGGATCTCCTTATCAAGGACTTTTCTTAAACTGTAGACAGACCAAAAATTAGAAAACACGACCAAATTTTAGTTTCTATCAGATAATAAAACAATGCGGCTTACCTTAGGTAGGGCGTATTTGGGGTGCTAATACCTTCCCTTTACGCAACTAGTCTCCGTACTTGATCTCTGAGACCAGTTAGGGTTCCTAGTGACCAGAATACTAGGTGGCGACTCCCAGTCTATTTTTTCACTAATAAAGACAAGAATTCCTTGTCTCCCCGTATTTTCCAGATACACACACCACATGAGTGTGGAGGACGATTGCCGCGACGCCGCACACGTGCGACAAGATCTATTCTATCTTTTCTTTTCAGTTTATATGATGAATATGAATGTTTTTCTATGCTTATTACTTATGATTGTTTAGTTTGATTATTAGAGCGGACTCTAAATTATTATTCTAAACCAATCTACTGCTAAGTTTGCTATCAAAACCGAAGCTGTGATATTTGAACTTATGAAGTGACTAGGTTTAATAATTATGGTGGATCTATGTTTTTAATCTTAGGAAAAATGTTCAATTAAATCGAACATAGATTGTAGACAGTTATGTTATCTAAATTTATCAACCTATCTAGTTCTTAAGGCCACCATTAAATTAAATTACTAGTGCATACACTGTGGTTGTTTAATGGTTAGGGTTAGTTAGAGTGCGGATCGGTTAACTAACTAATGTTAAGGAAAGATAGATATTCAAAATATAAATTGACATATCATTTCAGTGATCAGTTTTGATTTTCATAGGTGGACGTTTACTTGATACCAATGTTTTTCTTTTGATAAGTTTCAGATTTATTTAATTTAGCTTGATTGTTTTATTCTGTTTACCATAGCATAGCCTAGATAACCTCAAAACCTCCCAACTTTGAATCATCTAGCATAAACACTCGAACTAGATTTTTCTCGTGGGATCGACCCCTTGTGTAAACCCCAAGTTGAAATTTATTAGAAAATGAAAAGTTTTCAATATTTATAGTAAATTCAGAATAAGTAAATAAATTACGAAGTCAATTTATGTAACATCCCACATTGAGAGAAGAGTGTCCAGAGTCAGGGCATATTAAGGCAATTGGTACCTAACCGTGAGGCATGGAAGCCGAGTTGGGCTGAGCCATAACGAACAATATTCTGCAAGGGGGAGTGGGTTGGGCCTTAAAATTTAACTATTAAAGTATGAGAATGAAAAATTACAAGATAGAGGATTAAAGTGTACAAAAAGAGAGGAAGAAATACTAGGAACTAATAGGACATTAGCCAAACAAAGCCTAGCCCCAATTAAGAGGGGGTATAAATACATGTGAGAGAGTAAGATGGAGGCTTTTCTTCTCCTTAGAGTCGGCTAAAACTATAGAGAACAATCCCTCCCCCATTTCAAATTTCAAATAAGAAATCCTTTGCATGTCTCCCTTACAAAGTGCTTGAGTTAAAGAAGAATAATTGTGAGGTGAAAAATCAAGAATTTAAAGTAGAGAAAAAGAAAGAGGGCCGGTTGAAACTGAAAAAGAAAAGAACACCGAAAGGGAGGAGGAGAAAATCACCCAAGTACTCCCTCAAACTTCTTCTAAATTCGTGTGGTAAGAGTAACTCTTTGCCCTTGAAACTTGTTATTTTGAGGAGTTAGGTTGTATGAGAAGAAAGCCCCAAATGAAGTGATTTAGGGTTCATGAATTAATTTAAAGTGAATGAAAAATCAATGCTAATACATATTCTAGAGCATATATAGTCTAGGAGCACACAATTGTTTAACTAAGATTGATGAAAATGGGAGTAGTTAGGAAACCCCCACCATTCGGCCAAAAGAAGAAAATGAGGTGAGGGGGAGTATTCAATGGTATTTATACTAATATAATGATGTTTTATGTTCAATTATATGGATTGATGAAATATGTAATAAGTGAAATCATTTTTAACTTCTTTTTTATATTTCTTGTTTTGTATTTATATGCTTTATGTTGATGCTTGAAGTTACATGAGTACCTATTATCATGAAATTTTTTTTAAAAAAAAACAAAGAAGAAAGATTTGATGTCTTGATGAGGAATGAACTTCAATTGTTGGTCCCTAATAGATTTTATATGTAATGGAATCCTAGGATGTTAGAAAGTTGCATAGAAAATGTTTAATTAGTGTCTAAATCCATGAATTCAAGTCTGGATAGTTTTGGTAATGGGAATTCTAACAACAATTTGACATGGAAGATGATAGAAGTTGCTGTAACATTTGATATAAAAGTTATATATGAATGAGTTAGTTAACATTTGGCACTAACCTTACCTCAATTGAAGTTATAGAACTCTAGATATGGGTAAAATATCATTAAGAGGTCAAGTCGTTTATAACAAGACAGTTTTGGTGATCAAAATTAAAACTATTATTAGACTTATAAGATGATAGACATTGCTATAACATTTCACATAAAAGTTGTAGAGGAATAAATTAGTTAACATTTGGTTATGGCCTTGTCTCAATTAGAGTTATAGAACTCTAGATATGGACAAAATATTGTTAAGAGGTCAAGCTATTCATAACAAGACAGTTTTGGTGATCAGAATTACAACTATTTTTAGACATAGAAGATGATAGACATTGCTGTAACTTTTCATTTAAAAGTTGTAGAGGAATGAATTAGCTAACATTTGGCACTAGCCTTGCTTCAATTGGAGTTATAGAACTCCAGATATAGGCAAAATACCATTGAATGGACAAGTTGTTTGTAATATGACAGATTTCACTACCTGACTTCTAGCTAATTTTAGAATAGATGAATAAGAATTTTGGGCAATCTTATACATGAAAGTTGTACTCGAGGATGTTAAATTTCACTGGGATTTGGCCTCACCTAAATATAAGCTCCAAAACTCCATTTAGGGACTCAAAACTACAAACTGGTCATGTTATGAATTGATGGAAAAATTTACATATGTGCAAAAAACAAGTGATTTTGGGCATGCTAATGATTCATGTTGAAATTAATTCTTCCAAATCATGGGAGATGTATATGTCGACATTCAAAAGAAACATATAAAAGAGTCTAGATGGAAATAGACGCTGAAATTTCATTGATGTAAAAACTGAGTCGTGTGGACACTTGCACATTAATATACTAACTCTGAAAATATACTTGATATATGTATGTATGTTATGATGAGGAAATAAACATGCATAGAAGGTATCATATGTGTAATGAATGAATATGGATTGCCTATAACATTTGGCTTGAAGTAATCATGACCAAAGATTTCTTTGTGATTTAAGAGGAGCGACTAGGATTGGATCTTCTGTTAGAGGTCACGAAACAGGCAGAGCAGGTGCGTGGTTTTCCCTCTTCTTTACACTTATTCCATTTAAAGTCTTCCTGATGAATGCAATTATAATAATGTTATGTTTTATGTAAATAAAGTATGGTGTATTAACAAGATTAGCTTCGACCAATGGCATCTATGATAGGGTTGCCAGGAAATGAACTTCAAGATTAACTTTGGCTAATGGCATCCGTGATAGGATTTCCGAGAAATAAATTATAAGATTAGTTTCGGCTAATGATGTCCATGTTGAGACGCATGGGAATGATTGATAAGGCTCAATTCGTAAAAGGTATTCGTGTATGAATGACTTGGAAAAATTGATAAATATGATTACCTAAAAATAGCCAGGTTGGACTATGCAAAGTTGAAGATTTAATAAAACCAATTAAACAAAGTTACTAGGTTCATGTAAGAAAATAAGAGTATTCAATTAAGAATACGTAAATAATGTCTAATTAGGTTTTAAATAATTCCCAAGAAATTTATAAGTTGATTATTAGAAATCCTAGGAAACTAATAGAAAACTTATGCTTTATTTATATTCATTATATGATCATTTTTATTTCTGTTGTTGATATACTTGTATGCTTATTAAGTTATTTTTGTAACAGGTCCATCTAATACTTAGGAAGCTCATTAGTTTTTAGAACTCTGCTTTGTTAAACTTATGCCAAAATTTAACTCAAGTATAATAATATTAGCTAGATTATGCAGTATGCTTTTTATGTAAATTTTGATGCATATAAAAATCTTATCTCAGTATGTAGTATGTTAATTATGTGAACTCTGATATAATATATGAATCAAAACTCCTTAGTTATCCTGTAATTAATCATTTTGAAACTTTTAAATTCTCTCACTACATGTTAGTATTCCTTTTTCTTTTAGACTTTATAATATGATATGTGGGCTGTGTTTATATTGATCTTGTTCGTAGGGTGTGTGTGTGTGTGTGGATGGATTGCATGAGGTGTCGAGTATTGATGATGGAAATAAAGTATGGAACTGTGGGACCTTGTTGTGATGGATTAAATGGGTAAATTGGAAGTAGTCGATTCTTGGTATGTTCTATATGCAAAGAAACTCTGCCTAAATTTCGGTATAATTCTTTACAAATAAAAAATAAAAAATTAAATAAATTACCCTCAAATTAAGAGTACATGTTGGGATCTTTTAGTGTTTTATAAAATCGAATAGCTGGGACTGTTACACATAATTACTTGCTCTATACTATCTTATTTATTTAAGTTAAGATAATTAATTTGTATGACCGCAACATCATAATAAAAACATCAACAATGTCTATATTTTTCTTAAGTTGATAAAGAAAATTTTTTGTTCGAGCCGCAGCGGAGTGCGGACATGGGACTAGATAAGTGTTGTCATTTTTAGTAGACAAAAGTTGCTCTAATTTAATAGCTTCCAAATTTTATATCAAATAAATTCTTTATTAGCAATAACTTAAATCCTCATTAATCAATTGAGAAAATACATGTCTACCAACTGTACGTATACAACATAACATGTACCACATAAAACTGCGAAGAGTCATACATTGCTTCTCATTTCATAAATTCATTACACTCCTACATCTTAAGTGTTCTTCGTACTTATTATGTTATTCAAAATCATTTTATAATATGGTTTCAACACCGACTAGTAATAACAAATGACCCAAACGAGAACCATCTAGGTGGTGGCCTAGTGGTAAGAGCTTGAGACTAAGGGGTTTGCTCCCTCTTAGGTCTCAGGTTCAAACTCTATGGTTGCTCATATGATGGCCACTGGAGGCTTACATGGTCGTTAACTTCAGGGCCCGTGGGATTAGTCGAGGTGCGCGCAAGCTGGCCCGGACACCCACGATAATCAAAAAAAAAAAAAAAAAAAAAAAAAAAATGACCCAAACGAGCACTGTTCCATCTCTATCGACCACTCCAACCCAGCAGTCACTATACATCCATCCATCAGTCCAAGCTACCAGCCATGCACAAAGTAATTATTGGTGTATTTTTTTTTTTACCTTGATAAGCAATATTGTCTAGGATTTAAAGTTGATTGCAAAGAATCCTCTTATCCGTGGGTTAAAAACATCGATCCGTGGGTTAAAAACATCGATACAGTCTTCAGGTGGAGCATGAGGCAGCAAAAGTGGTGATGGAGGATACGAACGAAGGGACTCATCAATGACACATCGGACTCTTCTACCAAGCGCGCATTTGGACTTGCCAGCTGCATCAAAGACAACTTCACATTCACCCACCAGCTATAATCCCGAGTTCAGGACTCTTGAGCAGCATAAAAACTCTTCCCACTGATCACGTACGGTAATTGGCATCATATGGATCGTCATAGATTGAACACTAAGAAAGAAGCTTACTGACCATCTGTTCCGGGCCATAGCTTGCCGGAGTGAGCTGTTAATTTCTTGGAAAAAACCTACTGGTCAGATGGGTAGCGTTTTGAGGAGATTCTTTTCCCTTTTCTGCTCCAGTCAGCCCATTTTATCTTTCCGATCGAGTCCTTGAACTCCCTCCGAGTGAAATCCTGTAGCCTGTAGGTTCCCTTCCTGAACCCAAAATGCCCACACTCAAATCTTAATTAGCCAGAGACCATACATTTTCGTAAAAATAGTTGGGGTAAAATATTGGTTTTTCTTTTTAATCTTTTGTACTTTCTCGTGTCGGTCATCGTCTGGTTTCAAATGACAGGTTCTTGGTCGATGATCAGGATCATCACCTGAGCCTTTTTTTTTCTTTTTTCTTTTTGGTTTTTTTAGGAGCAAGGGCAGGATTTCAGACTCTTATAACAACTAGAATAATTATTTTTTAATTTTTTAAGAAATAAAATAGAGAGTGGGAGGGTGTTAGGGGGCACTAAAACATACAAGTCAAGTCAATTTTGAAGTCAAACATGATATCTCGTGCAACAACAGGCAATAGATTTATTAAGTCTTTGAGCACTAGATTAGAATATATGGTTACTAATATGATAATTACTGGAGATTTATATGGTCGTTAACTTTAGAACTAATAAAATTAGTCGAAGCGCACACAAGCTGACCTGAACACCCATGTTAATTAAAAAAAAATCTTTGGACAAGAAAATTGAACAATTGTGCCAATAAATTATATCAAACAAATGTTAAGAGCACATAAATTTTTTTTATATATAGTTATTAAACGCGGCCTTAAAACCTCTTAATTCAACTCCTTATCTAAACTGAGTTTAAAACTAAATTACATGGGAGTTTTCTCAACATAAACTTATCGACTAGCCAAATTCAAATGACAAAAAAAAAGAGGTTATGTTAACTTTAGTTAACTTGCTAAACTCATGACCTGGTTATGAACTACACTAGTTCGAATTAATTTTTTTATTTTATTATATGATAAAAAGATATAAAAAATTAATTTATCATCAATTCAATACTAAAGGATAAAATTAAATAAGAACCCCATATTAAATTATAAAATTAAAAAAAAACTAAAAGATTTTTTTAAGAAAAAGTAAAAACCCAAAAAAACCCAAAAAAAAAAAAACTCAACCTGATATTGAAAGATATATTAAGTAAAAACCTCATATTAAATAATGATAGTCTAGTATATATACTACCAACAGATTACATGAATAGTCTAGTATATATATTTAAAGTAAGTCTAGTCATGTCAAATCAACAGCCTAGCAATAAAACATCATAACATTTAATTTGACTATTGAATTAATACAAATTTTTTTGAATAATTTTTTGTGGCTTAGTTATATAATGAGATTAGTAGACTTGTACCAGCTCCCACCTGGAAGACCTCAAATTAGGTTCTAGAGAAGTTGTTTAAGCTAATTTTGTTATTTTTTCTTGATAATTTCTAGATTTATATAATTATAGATTTTATATGTTTTTGTTTTGCTTTAGGATTATAATTTTATTTTTATGTTAAGGTTGATATTTCAAACCTATTTAAAAGATTCTAAATCTTTTAAAAATGTGAACTTAATAGAGTTTAATTCAAAAATAAAATTACTATTTAGGGTTTTATTGTGATTGTCGCGGGTGCGCGGCGTCGCGGCGAGTATTCCACTTTAAAATCTAGGCAGGTGTGTATGGTATCTATTTGACAAATGTGGGGAGACAAAAAATATTGTCTTTTGTTGGTAGGAAATGGAATGGGAGTCGCCACCTAGTATTTTGGTCACTAGGAACCCTAACTGGTCTTAGAGATTGGGTACGGGGACTGGTTGCGTAAAGGGAAGGTATTAGCACCCCAAATACGCCCTACCTAAGGTAAGCTGCATTGTTTAACTGTCTGATAAGATTCAAGGTCTCGTTGTGTTTCCTAGTTGTTGGTCCGTCTATGGTTCAAGAAAAGTCCTCCTCAATAAGGAGATCCTTATCTTATCGGGTAAAGCCTAACCGTTCTAACGTCAATGTAAAAAACATATTTAATCGAGAATACGTTTTACGTATAAATTCGTAATCCCACATACTAAAAGAAGACAAAAAGATTTTTTTGGAATTTTTGAAATATTGGCCTAGTTCTCATGGCTTGAATAAACTGGTTATTAAAGCCAAAATGCATGTTAATACATATATTGTTTTTTTGAAACTTTCTTTGTTGTATGAAAATATGATGTTATAATATTTATATATATATATTGGAGATACTAGGCCGTATTTTAAAACAAAAACATTTTTTAATTATGTATATTTTTTGATATTTTGACGCAAATCGGGTATTTTAATACTTGGTTGGTATCCTTACAGTATAAAAAATACAACCAAATATTAATCCACTTTGATAAAAATATGCAGGAAAATCAACAATATTTTAAAGATATTTAGAAAATTTTTGAAAGCAAAAGACATTTTTTTATTTTGAAAATGTTTGACGTTTTGATGAAAACCGGGTATTTTAATACCGGATTTGTATCTTTACAGTATAAAAATACAAACCGATATCGATCAAAATACGGTAATAAACTTACGGAAAAATCACATATTTTTGGAAATAATTTTTCGAAGAAAATTATTAATTTATTTATATGTATCTAGATATAAATAATACAAAACACAATATAATATACATAATATACAATTGGGTGAAATTTGGACCGGCCCAATGAATTGGGCGGACTCGGCCCCAAAATGTGTTGGGCCGATATCGGCCCAACCCGAAATTTTTTTATCATGGGCCGGACCCAGCCCGGCCCGCTGGGCCGGGCTAGGATCAGTCCGGCCCACAGGAGGACACCCACTTTTGCTTTGGGCGAACCAATCGGCCCGCCGTAATTAAAAACATGGGGGGAATTATTTTCCCCCCTTCCCGCATGCAGAATGTGCGTTCCGCATGCAGGAACGAAGAAACAGATTGATGCACAAAAGGGGGGAAGAGAAGAGCACCGGCGTGGAGGAGTTGGTGCGTCGCTGGGAGGCCGGTGGTCTTGCGGTGGAGGCCGGTGGTGCTTTGCGGTGGAGGCCTGGTTCCGGCTGGAAGAAAGAGGAGCGGATTCCCGCAGAGGAGAAGGAAAGCTCTCTACTGGAACCTTTGTAAGTGGCCGAGGAAGGAGCTGCTACTCCGGTTCTTCGCTGGGCGTCGCCGGAGGAAGGAGGACCGCTGTTGGCCGGTGAAGAAGCTGGAAGGCGGAGGCTTGCTCCTGTGGAGGCCGTCACCGCTCGAGGAGGCCGCGGGAGGCGTTGCTCGGGCCGTTGAAGCTGCGGTGAAGGAGAAGCCGAGGGAGGAGCTGCTCGGCTTTGTGTTGATGGGAAGGAGAGGGGACAGTGTTTTGGGGGGCTGTTGGAGACGATGGGGCGGGTTGAGGGAGAAGAAAAAAAAAATCAAAAACGGGGGGGTGGCTCTAAGGGGCGGCTAGAAATGAAGAAGAGGGAGGGGAGATGTGTGTGAGGGTTGTTCGGCTGCCGAGGGTCCGTCGATGGAAGGAAAAAAAAAATAGAGGCGCCGATGCTGGCGGAGCGAGAGGGAGAAGAAGCTGGAAAAAGAAAAATGTTTGCAGGAAAAACGGGCGGGAAAAGCTTATTTTGTGCCAACTTTGAGCTCCGTTCCTCCAACCGTCTCGACCATGAAAATTCCTTCTATTTATAGGGCTGGAAAGAGGGTAATCTTGTCTTCAATGGGGAAAAAGTCTCAGCCCTTGATTCGACTTGAGCAATCCAAACCGTCGGTTCAAAGTGTGCACCTCGAACCGTCAAATTTGCAGCGCCCGAGATGCATGTTTTGGCCCAATAAATGGAGCCGTTCCAAACCTTTTCAACCCGACCGGACCACTCCCGGGATAAAGGAGTTCCGGGTGGACATGTTGGTGCATGCTTTGTCGGATTTGGGGGCCAAACGAGGAAGAAAACACGTCTGGAAGTCGGCCACTCGGGCGACTTGGTGGGGAAGAAAATGAACAAGACGGGCGACGCGTCGCCTGATTCCTGCCCTCTTTTTTAAAAACAGCCCCTCAATCATTTTTTGTTTTTTCAATTGCATCCCTGCCAATTTCGGTCTCCGTCCCTCTTGTTGGCCGCGTTTTTCACTTTAGTCCTTGGTCTCGATTTATGCAATTGAGCCCTTAATTGATCAATAAACTTCCAATTTCTTCAATTAGGCCCCTTAATCAATTAATTCCAGCCCCTATACTTACGCGCCTTCTTCAATTTGGTCCTTGGTTTCGGATTTCTTCAATAAGTCCCTAATTGGCCCTTAAACTTCAATATTTATGCAATTAAGCCCCCGATTTGCCCTAATAAATTCCTAAAAAATATATTTTGGCCCCAGAACTTAAATTTCTTCTAATTAAAGCCCAAATTGACTTAAAAATCAATTTTTCTTGCAATCAAAACCCCTATAAATTCATTTAAAAATCCAATTAAATCCATAATCATCCAAATTTGGGCTTTTCTCCTCCATTTTCAAATTTCCTCCTCAACGGGCTCTCCTCCTTCAAGAATATACTGTCAAAAATCCAATCTTTGTATTTTTAACCTTATTGACCAATTTTCCGACCATTTTCTCGAGCGCTTCGCCTCCCGTTATTTTTCTTAACCTCCTCCGTGTATATATATTTTATATATATATATATTTTGTGGGGGACCCAAAAATGGGTTACAACAGATGCCCCCTCTTTATAATGCTTACGGAGCAAGGTTTTTGCGCAGTAAGTTTTATAAAGATAAACCCAAAACGAAAACTCCCGGAACTGATCTGATTGAAGCTTGATTGATCTGAAACATTGTCTTTTATAGCAATCTCAACTTGGAATCTCATCCGGCGATTCCATGTGACCAACATGAAATATGAGGTTACGTCGGCGACCTCCTTTAACCAATATCGAAATACGAGATCCCTTCGGCGATCTCCTTTAATCAACTTGGAATCCCACTGGCGATTCCATTTTTTTTTTCTTTTTTTTTTTTTTTTTTTTTTTTTTTTTTTTTTTTTTTTTCTTTTTACGAGGTCCCATCTAGCGACCTCCAAATAGCGAAATGCGAGATCCCTTCTGGCGATCTCCTTTATTCAACTTGGAATCCCATCCGGCGATTCCTTCTTTTATTCAACATGTAATACGAGGTCCCATCCGGCGACCTCCGAATAGCGACACACGAGATCCCTTCGGCGATCTCCTTTAAACAACTTGGAATCCCATCTCGGCGATTCCTTTTATTCAACATGTAATACGGGGTCCCATCTCGGCGACCTCCGAATAGCGAAACACGAGATCCCTTCCGGCGATCTCCTTCAAACGACTTGGAATCCCATCTCGGCGATTCCTTTTATTCAACATGTAATACGGGGTCCCATCCGGCGACCTCCGAATAGCGAAACACGAGATCCCTTCGGCGATCTCCTTCAATCTTGGAATCCCATCGGCGATTCCTTTTATTCAACATGTAATACGGGGTCCCATCGGCGACCTCCGAATAGCGAAACACGAGATCCCTTCGGCGATCTCCTTCAATCTTGGAATCCCATCCGGCGATTCCTTTTATTCAACATGTAATACGGGGTCCCATCCGGCGACCTCCGAATAGCGAAACACGAGATCCCTTCGGCGATCTCCTTCAAACGACTTGGAATCCCATCGGCGATTCCTTTTATTCAACATGTAATACGGGGTCCCATCGGCGACCTCCGAATAGCGAAACACGAGATCCCTTCGGCGATCTCCTTCAATCCCGGAATCCCATCCGGCGATTCCTTTTATTCAACATGTAATACGGGGGCCCATCTAGCGACCTCCGAATAGCGAAACACGAGATCCCTTCGGCGATCTCCCTCAATCTTGGAATCCCATCTCGCGATTCCTTTTATTCAAAGCTGAAATACGATGTCGTTCTTCCCGATGGTAGGGCTCAACACTTCTCATTTTTTTCTATTTCTTGTTCTTCTCGTTGTTCCGGAATCCACTATGATTCACAACCCGTGATTCTTTGCTATCATCTGCTATATGATTCCTTCTTCGTCTCCAATCTTGTGGGAGTGCATTAAGAATTCCTCCTGTAATGATCCAAAAAACATATATGCAATGATTTATGATTAGATGCCATGCATGCATTCGTACCTGGTTTTGAAACATAGGCCCCATCCTCTTCTTCTAGTTCATGGGACTCCCTCTTAACATGAGCTTGCTTTTGACGTCGTATGCTTGGATTCATCTCTCGTGTTGTCTCGACTTTCTTCAAGTAGTCCTTTTCCCAAAATGTATGACTTGTCATTGCCCCTTTGTCATGCTTTTGTCAAATGCTTTAGCTTGGTTTTCAAAACTATAGGCTTCCGTGCATTTTAAACACGTAAAACTTTTCATGAAAATATCTCTTATTGCCCCCAGTGTAGGGGTGTGATTCTAGCCTAGGCTTTTGTATAGAGAAGAAATTCGTTTAGCCGATGCTAAACTTTTTTAGGTGCGATAACAACAAGACATGCACTTGTTGGGATTAATGCAAAAATGATTGTTGTGAGATCAATGCAAAAGAGAAAGAAGTCAATGGCCAAACTTTGCTTTATTGATTTAAGAGCCTACATCAAGCATAATATCTTTTTACGTAGTCGGAATTCACAGGTCGAGCTAGGTCTTCTCCATCCATTCTAGCCAACTTCAGCGCTCCTCCTGAGAATGCCTTCTTTACTACATAAGGACCCTCGTAATTTGGTGCCCATTTGCTTTGATCGACTCCAGTGCAAGTGACAATATTTTCTTCAATACTAGATCCCCTTCTTGAAACAACCGCGGTCTAACCTTTTTATCATATGCCTTGGCCATTCGTTTTCGATAGAGTTGGTGATGACATATCGCAGCCTATCCTCTTTTCGCCGATCAAGTTCAGTTGCTCATATCTCACTTTGGCCCACTCGGCCTCCTCTAATTCGGAATCCATCAACACTCTTAACGACGGGATTTCTACTTCCAAAGGCATCACTGCTTCCATACCGTACACCAGAGAATATGGGGTAGTCCCTGTCGAGGTCCCGACCGTAGTGCGGTATGCATGAAGGGCGAATGACAACATCTCATGCCAATCTCTATATGTGACTACCATTTTCTGAATAATCTTCTTGATGTTCTTGTTGGCGGCTTCTACTGCGCCATTCATCTTTGGTCGGTAGGGTGAAGAATTTGAATGCTTGATTTTCCATTTAGTACATAACTCTGCTATCATTTTACCATTGAAATTCCGTGCATTATCTCGTCACTATCTTTTCCGGAGGACCATATCGACAAATCAAATCCTTCTCTATAAACCTCTTCACTACGTTCTGCGTTACGTGGGCATATGAACTGGCCTCCACCCACTTTGTGAAGTAGTCAATAGCTACGAGGATGAATCTATGACCATTGCTAGCTTTTGGGTTAACAGGACCGATTACGTCAATTCCCCACATTGCAAACGGCCAAGGGGATATCAGATTAAATAGCGGAGCTGGCGGCATATTGACCCTGTCACTGTAAACTTGACATTTGTGACATTTCCTGACATAGTCGATACAATCTTTCTCTAGTGTCATCCAGAAATAACCAGCCCTTTGGATTTTCCTCGCTATCATATGCCCGCTAGCATGGGTTGAGCAAATCCCCTCATGGACCTCCCGTAGCGCCTTCCTAGCATCTCGCCTCATTTAAACACCTTAGTAGGGTTCCATCAAATGATCTTTTGTACAAAATCTCTCCATCTAAATAGAAGTCTATGGCCAACCTTCTCAAGGTTTTCTTATCCGTTTTGGAAGCTCCCACCAGATATTCATGATTTTGCATAAGGTTCTTGATATCATAATACCAAGGTTGTCCGTCTATCTCTCCTTCAACTAAGCAACAGTGAGCTGGGTCATTTCTAATGTCAATGTGTACCGGTTGTACCTTGCACTTGAGATCAATGGTAGTCATAGCAGCTAACGTGGCCAATGCATCTGCAAAATGGTTCCCCTCCCTTCCTAGATGGGTGAATCTAATTTCTTCAAATTCCTTTGCTAGTGTGGATAGGTATTCCGATACGGCCTCAACTTTTCCTCCTTGGTTTGCCATTCCCCTTTAACTCCGGCGATAATCAACATTGAATCCCCATATACATCTATCTTCTTTATCTTCAGCTCTAATGCCGCTTCTAAACCGAGGATACAAGCTTCATACTCAGCTGTATTGTTGGTGCATTCGAAATGCGCTTTAACCGAAACTGGATATTGTTTCTTATCAGGAGAGATTATTACTGCACCGGCCCCATTACCATATACATTCACTGCCCCGTCAAAAAACATCGTCCACCAATCTGTCTTCTCTTCTTCTTTCTCTATTGACAATATATCTTCATCGGGGAAGTCAAAATCCAAAGGTTCGTAATCTTCAAAAAGCATTGTCGCTAGATGGTCCGCAATTGCACTCCCTTTTACGGCTTTCCTTGTCATATACACTATGTCATATTCTCGCTAATAAAACTTGCCACCTTGCAATTCGGCTTGAGAGAAAAGGCTTGTTACAAATATACCTCAGAGGATCCACCTTTGAAATCAACCATGTGGTATAGTAAAGCATATAATGTCGTAACCTCTTTGCTGCCCATACTAACGCACAACAAAGCCTTTCTATCTCAGTGTATCTAGACTCACATTCAGTGAATTTCTTACTAAAATAATAGATAGCTCTTTCCTTCCTTCCAGTTTCATCATGCCGACCCAATACACATCCCATGGCTACTTCGCCATCGTTAGATACAATACTAGGGGTTTTCCCGATACTGGAGGAACCAGTAAAGGTGGATTTTGTAAGTACTGCTTGATTTTATTGAATGCCTCCTCACACTCCTCATTCCAGGTTCCCGGATTCTTTTTCCTTAGTAGTCGGAATAAAGGTTCGCATGTTGTTGTTAGCTGAGCTATAAACCGAGCAATGTAGTTCAACCTTCCCAAGAATCCTCTTACTTCTTTCTCCGTCTTAGGGGATGTCATACCTTGGATGGCCCTTACTTTATCTCGGATCCACCTCTATACCTCTATCGCTTACCACAAATCCTAACAGCTTGCCCGATTTAACTCCGAATGAACACTTTGCGGGATTGAGCCTTAATTCATACTTCCTCAACCTCTCAAACAACTTCCTCAAAACTTCAACATGATCCTCTCCCTTTTTAGACTTGGCAATCATGTCGTCTACATACACCTCAATTTCCTTGTGCATCATGTCGTGGAATAAAGTTACCATTGCTCTTTGATAGGTTGCTCCGCATTCTTCAATCCAAATGGCATGACCTTGTAGCAGAATGTCCCCCAAGGTGTGACAAAAGTTGTTTTTGCTTTATCCTCCGGAGCCATTTTTATCTGGTTGTACCCTGAAAAACCATCCATAAAGGAATATGTGGAACTCCGGGCAGCGTTGTCCACTAAAACATCTATGTGCGGTAGCGGAAAATCATCCTTGGGACTGGCTTTATTCAAATTCCGAAAATCCACGCACACTCTAATCTTCCCCTCTTTCTTAGGCACCACAACAATGTTAGATACCCATTGTGGATACCTAACTACTTCTAGAAAGCCAGCATCCCATTGCTTCTCGAGTTCTGTCTTGACCTTCATCCGGACATCCGGGTGGGCCCTCCTCGCCTTCTCGCTTGACTCGGCTTACAACCTTCTTCCAACGGTATCTTGTGTACTACAATATTTGTATCCAAACCGGGCATATCTTCATAGGACCAAGCAAAAACATCTGAATACTCTTGTAATAGGGTGATCATTTTTATCCTTTGTTCCGAAGTAATTAGGGTACCTATTTTCAACTCCTTCTTGAACCGATCACTTGCCTACATTGATGGTTTCGAGTTCCTCTGCGGCGGGTTTCCAAGTCTGGTTCTGTTGTTCTACTAGCCTGGTGAATTCATCGATATTGCTTTCATCCCACTCTTCTTCTTCCATAGTTATCACATGTTCATTCAAGTTTGGCCATTTATTCTTGATGCTGAATGTATGTAATGTTGTAGGAGATCCGCTTTCGGGATTCCCGAAAGCGGGAAGTGTTTGGTGTAAATGCATAACAAAGAAAGCAATTTGTGAAAAATGCATGATCTCACAATTTATTTAAAGAAAAGGTGGGCTCCATGACAAACATAAAATCTAGCTGACATCATGAGCCTTGATTGTCAACTAGAGGAAATAAAAGCAAACATAAGCAATGACAAAAGCACGTTAAGGCAAACAAAGTTGGTTTACATTTTGAAAACTACTGGAGCTTCTTGGGTTACCCAGTTCTGAAACTTCTCGTCCTGAGCCAACTTACGCACAAAGGTCTTGGCGGAGACGTCTTCTATGGTGTAGACCGTCAGTTGTGGGAGTGCTTCATCTCCCTTTCTTGCTATTGTCTTCATATCATCTTCTTCTATCTTGTTTGCCCCCAAGGTATTTATACTCATGTTGGACAGCTCTTGATCAAGACTTTCGGCTTCTTTATCATGTTGCATTATGTATGCAGCTTTTGGGAACGACACGCTAAGGGGAGGGATTTCTAGCTTTTCTTTTTCAGGCTCTCTTCCTTTAATTCTAGCCATCCTTCTTGCCCTTCTTCGACCAGCAGCCCACCGATAATCCTCCTGGTTAGGTTGATACCCTAACCCAAATCTTTGAGCAGCACTTTTTATCCTTGCCTGGTTAACCCCTCCCGGTATCCCGATAATAAGGTTATACCGAAATGGGATCCCGCGGTTCAAGAAGCATAGACTTGCCATCCTTGCGCTTCGAGATCCTTGGCCTTCTTAATACTGTGTTCTCCGGTACCCAGTCAGTGTTCACAATCTCAAAGGCGTGGATATTGGTATCCTTGCAAATATCTGCTTCGATAAAAGGCACAGCTACATTCTTTATCATGGATACTGTCTCCTCGGCCTTGACAGTTACTAACATCCCATTCATGATATACTTCAGGCATTGATGCAATGACGAAGCTACTGCCCCCGCTACATGAATCCAAGGTCTTCCTAACAGCATACTATAGGAAGGGTGGATATCCATAACTTGAAGTGTTACTAGGAACATTTGTGGTCCCACATATAGCTCCACTTCTAAAGTCCCAATTATTGGCCTAGGCGAGCCATCATACGCTCTAGCCATCGTAGTACCGGGCTTTATATGGGATTCATCGATCGACATTTCTTCCAGAATGTGCTTTGGCAACACGTTAAGGGCCGAGCCATTATCAATGAGTACTTTTCCTATGAGGCAGTCCTTGCACCTAACCGTAATGTATAAGGGCTTGTTATGTCCGGTACCTTCAGCATCAAGTTCATCACCGTGAAGTATAGGTAATTAGTTGCATGGATCCTCCCCACTAGATGCTCCATGGTTTTATGTTCAATGTCTTGGGGTACATATGCCTCATTCAATACCTTTTGCAAGGCATTTCGATGCGGCTCGAGCGAGTATCAAGGACATCGGGAGATCCTAGCTGGAGTCTTCTTTAGTTGATCTACTATGCAATATTCACTATGCTTGATCAACTTCAAGAATTCATTCGACTCCTCTTCCGTTACCGGCTTATTGACTTCTAGTGCTTTGTCTAGATCCACCACTTCTTTACCCTTTCCTTTTCTCAACTCCTCAGGCGTAAAGCAACGACCACTCCTGGTTAAGCCACTTATCTCAGTCTGGAACAAAGGAAAAGGAGCTCGAACGTTGGAGGTATAACCATAAATATAAGGCATGGCGTTGTGATTCCCTTTTGTGTAGGATGGTTTAACCAAGATTAGCCTTGGGGGCCCATTAGCCGTTTGTTGGATCCCCGCATACTCCTGTCATCTCATCTTGACCTTCCATCATGCTCACCTCAACCCCCGCTCTCCATGGGTTCAATTCTCAATTGCCCTATTTTTAACATTTTTGCAATTATTTCCCCAAACTCGATGCAATCTTCAATATGATGTCCATCTCTTCCATGGAACTCACAATAATCACCCACCGCCGGATGGCTTTCCACATTCGCCTCTAGAAATCCTGATCGTACTAACATGTCGTACATCTTTTCCATAGACACCGTCAACATCTTGCATTGATTTCCAACTTCTATCATGCTTATTCCACTACTACTTGAGGCATGTTTAGGCAACGGGTTTGAATTAATGTTGGGCTTGTCTTCAAATGATACCCATCCTATCTTAATAAGCTCCAACAATCTTTTCTTAAAAGCGTAACAGGTTTCAATCCCATGCCCGGGATTACCCGCATGGTACTCACAAGTCAACTCGGGCTTGTACCAAATTGGGAATGGTGGTTGTAATGGTAGTGTAGGGATAGGAGCGATGTGCCCAATGCTCAATAGTTTGGCGTACAAGTCCTTCAAAGGCATGGGTAGTGGCGGTAGTTGTTCTGAAGGGTATCTTATATAGGGTCTTTGATTTTGGTGGTTTGACTGGTTATTTGTTCGATTAGGGGAAAAAGGTTGGTTAAAGTTCATGTGTGAGAATGGAGAGGTAGGTACTTGTGGATTGTGGGAATATACTTTCTTGCCCTTATACCCGCCTTCCAAATTGTTAATATCGCCTTCTCTCTTTCTTCCAATAAAACCCTTCTTTTCCACCGGCATCGCTATTCGCCCTGACTTTGATCCCTTGTTCTATTCTTTCAGCTATGCGTACCGCATCATAGAAATGTTGAGAGGAGCTACCCATTAGGTGCTCATAATAAGGTGCCTTGAAGGTATTGGCAAACAAGCTCACCATTTCTGTTTCTATCAAAGGGGGTTGGACATGCATTGCCTCATCCCTCCATCTTTGCGCATAAGCCCTTACCGACTCCGGCTCTTTTTCTCCATTGCCATTAGACTTGTTCGATCAGGAGCGATTTCCATGTTAAACTTGTACTGTTTGAGGAAAGCCTCCACCAAGTCTCTCCAACTTCTGATCTTGACACTATCTAACCTCATGTACCAACTCAAAGCGGACCCTGAGAGGCTATCCTGAAAGAAATAGATTAGCAGCTTATCATCGCGGATCACTTCTGCCATTTTATTACAGTAGGAACGAAGGTGAGTGTTTGGGCATTCCAAACCAGTGTACTTAATGAACTCTGGTATCCTGAAATCTTTTGGTACCACGATGTTTGGTACCAGACATACTTCGGCTGCTCGCATAGGGTCAAACCAGTCATTACCCTCAACTGCCCTTAACCTTTCTTCCAAAGCAAACAACTTGTCCCGGTCCATCGACCGGGAGACCTATTATCCGGGGTTCCTTCCGCGTTAAGTCAAAAAGTGACTGGAGCATGAGTTGGTAGAATAGGAGTAATAGGCACAAACCCGTCCATTGGCCGAGTTTGCCCCCCGGTTTTGAGATGTTTGAGGAATGTGAACCGCTGGTGCTCCTTCAAGTTGTTGTGCGATGTTCCCTCCCCATTCTTAGCTCTTAGAAGCTGCTCCAGTAAGTCGGTTAGCCTAGAAACTTCATTCTTCACGGACTCCAACTCGGTCTGATAATGTGACTCTAAGTGAGCTCTCTCTTCGTTCTCCATTCTTGCTCGAGACCGGGTGTTGTGGATTTTGGATGTAGGACCTATGTTTCACGATCGGCGTGCATATGATGTATTAAAATGAATGCTTGATGAAAATATGATGCTCGTGCAATGTATAATTTAGAGTCGACTCATGACTTTCGTAATCCTTTAGGCAAGATTTCCGAGTTGACCCGATCATCGTAAAGGAGGGTTTGCCAAGTTCTTATCATAGTAGCTCACCAAACACATTAGAAAAAGAAAGATAGGTCATAGCCTTCTTATAAATAGAAATTGTTCGTACAATGCTTGCAAAACAGGGCGTTATACACTGCTACCCTTAAAAGGCATTTCCTCTATTAGCTAAATCCCCAATAAAACAGGTGATGGCCGCCATATATTCTCGGTACTTTGAAGCGTCATTTCCAACTTGGGTAGCTTGTTGTTGCAATCTTTCTGCATAACGGGCTGCTTGCTCGACCTGCTTCGTTATGTGCCTTATCTTATCATGGAACACGGTGTTATCTGCAATTATCACTTCGTTCTTTGGTTCCTAAGGCTTCATTACTTCTTTCCAACACTCGGACCATGTCCTCCGACCGGGCCAACTTATCCCTTACCCTCTCGTAGTTCTTCCTTTTCGATGTCGCAAATCGGCTATTTTGGAGTTAATTTGGACCGAGCTTTGTCCATGTAGTCTTGACATTCTTGACGCTCTTGCTTAGCCCTACTGAGCTCCTCTTCCATCTCGAAGTAGTGGCTTCTCATCTCTTTTAACTCTTCTTCTCGTATCTCGAACTTCGATTGTAAAGCCATCATCCTTCCTTTCGAAGACTCGGCTCTCTTCCGGTAATCTCTCATATCGACTCTGCCGCCTTTCTTGAACTTCTCTCTTCCTCCAATTGCATCATATATTGAGCTCGATCCTTCTTTCCTCTTCTATGTCGAGATGGGCTAGCCGATTTTTCTCTTTTTCAACTTCTACCTTCTTTAAAAGCGGGCTCCTTCCCTTCTTCAAGGAATCCATCACCTCTTTGTCAACATTCATCTTGCCTTTTGTTGATCTCTTAAACTTTGCCAACTCTTTTTCTCGTGAGCCCATTCTTCTTAACCAGCTCATCGTATTCGGTCATTCGATCCCTTAACTCGGCTGAACTGCTTTTGCTATTTCTTCGCCTACCTCGACCCTTTTCTGCCATTCCTTTAAAGACGCTAACCGCTTTTATCCTGTTTTTCCAACTACTAGTTCAAGTAAACCCTCATCGTGTTTTCTTCTTCTAATTGATTTTCTAACAGTCGTTGCTGCCCTTTGCTCTTCTTTGAGATCGATTCTACATTGTTCTAGCTGCTTTCTCAACTCTTCCTCAATATCAGTCCTTTTCCTTTTTTGTTGCTCTATTGTGGATTCTGGATGTTTTGGAATTGAGAAACCCTTCACTTCAGAAAGCTCTTCGTTCCTCCAAACTGCATAGTTCTGGCTGAATGATGTTTCAAATGTGCTCCCTTCTTGCCTTTTCACCATCAATGGTCTTTCCCAATCTTGTCGGATAAGTTCCATCTCCTCGAGGAAAGGTTGGTGCTTGAATAAACCGACAAAATCAGCTAAACCCAGAGTTCTTGGTGCATACTGCATTCCACCCAACTGCCTTGTTACTAGGGCTGGCGCGTAACTAATGTACCCGGTTACACCAATCAAAGGAACCCATATCTTGTTTCCATGACTCATTGTGCAAATGGTATTGTTCATCCATGGTGCTTTCCATTTGAAGTTGCTCCTTGGCAATGTTGCATATTTATCTATCCATGCTTTCTCATCCCAATTCTTCCAAGTCTCATCCATGGTAACCTTTAACGGTCGCAGTCAAACCACCAAAAGTTGTTAAAGATGTCCCTTGGTGTTTCAATATGACTGATAATCCATAAATACAACATAGGGACGCAACATCTCATGGCTCCTTTTCCATGCATTCTGCAGTGGTTGAGTGATAACATGGTTTCTCCCAAAATGGCTGACGAGGGATTGATCCGGTCATGTTCGTATTCTATGAAGACACTTGCTGCTTCCAAACTGATGACTCCGATCTCGGAAGGGAACAATACTAGCCCAAAAATGGCGAAGGCCACCAACCCGTATCGTTCCTCTCCCAACTTGCCTTCTTCAGCATTTTTCTTCATTCGAGCTTCAATGACCTTCCATTTGAAACCCCCCTCGGCGACTCTACATTGTCTAATCTTCCCCAAGCCTAATAAACTGACTACCTACGAAGCTGTGTCTTCAAATCTTCGCCTTAGGTAGATCCTGTGGTCGTTGTTTGGAAAATCTAAAATCCTTTCATATTCCTCCAAAGTCGGTGTCATATCAATGTTCCCAAAGGTAAAACTCCGATAACTAGGATCCTAAAAATTCAGTAGGGCTTTGATTGCTGTTGCTTGTACGGGTAACCTCATTAGTTGTGCAATTCTCCCATATTGCCTTTCAAAAATAGTCTCATCAATATATTCCATAATAGACACTAACTTCCCCAAGTCATTTACCATGTGATTTATCTTGGTAATGCAAGGCAACCTACTAGCATCGATTCTTGGACATTTTCCTTCAGCTACTTGAGTCAACTCAGATTCTTGCCCAAACTCTCGGAAAGATAGGTACTTAGTCATGATTTCGGCTCAAAAACCTGGATTGATGAATTTAGCATTATTAATCATGATGCGAATGAACGTAAGATAGATATCCTAAGGACAAGTTCTATGTATTACGTGAGAGCGGGTAGGTTTTCTATCCGGTCTCGAAGGGTCTCATATCTCGCCAGTGACGTTCTTCGTAAAGACGGTATGGGGGCGTTGCAAGGAATAGTTAAGGTAAGTATACCCACCATCACCAAGCAGGCACTCAGATATGAGTTGGGTGTTTCACGCATCTGAACCCTGACCAATAGTCATAGGGCAGATCGCTACTCCCCCTCCTAACTTAAAGCTTGTGTGTGCTTCTCAAAATCAAAGTATGTGATGCATGTGACAGTTCTATACAAATGCATGAACAATATTGCGTAATATAAGCAGATAACAAAAGGAAAGGCAAATTAACAATAAACACATGAAAACAAACACAAATCAGACAAAAAAACAAAGCTTAGTTCACAAGGTCCCCAGCGGAGTCACCATTCTGTCGCGGGTGCGCGGCGTCGCGGCGAGTATTCCACTTTAAAATCTAGGCAGGTGTGTATGGTATCTATTTGACAAATGTGGGGAGACAAAAAATATTGTCTTTTGTTGGTAGGAAATGGAATGGGAGTCGCCACCTAGTATTTTGGTCACTAGGAACCCTAACTGGTCTTAGAGATTGGGTACGGGGACTGGTTGCGTAAAGGGAAGGTATTAGCACCCCAAATACGCCCTACCTAAGATAAGCTGCATTGTTTAACTGTCTGATAAGATTCAAGGTCTCGTTGTGTTTCCTAGTTGTTGGTCCGTCTATGGTTCAAGAAAAGTCCTCCTCAATAAGGAGATCCTTATCTTATCGGGTAAAGCCTAACCGTTCTAACGTCAATGTAAAAAACATATTTAATCAGGAATACGTTTTACGTATAAATTCGTAATCCCACATACTAAAAGAAGACAAAAAGATTTTTTTGGAATTTTTGAAATATTGGCCTAGTTCTCATGGCTTGAATAAACTGGTTATTAAAGCCAAAATGCATGTTAATACATATATTGTTTTTTTGAAACTTTCTTTGTTGTATGAAAATATGATGTTATAATATTTATATATATATATTGGAGATACTAGGCCGTATTTTAAAACAAAAACATTTTTTAATTATGTATATTTTTTGATATTTTGACGCAAATCGGGTATTTTAATACTTGGTTGGTATCCTTACAGTATAAAAAATACAACCAAATATTAATCCACTTTGATAAAAATATGCAGGAAAATCAACAATATTTTAAAGATATTTAGAAAATTTTTGAAAGCAAAAGACATTTTTTTATTTTGAAAATGTTTGACGTTTTGATGAAAACCGGGTATTTTAATACCGGATTTGTATCTTTACAAGTATAAAAATACAAACCGATATCGATCAAAATACAGTAATAAACTTACGAGAAAAATCACATATTTTTGGAAATAATTTTTCGAAGAAAATTATTAATTTATTTATATGTATCTAGATATAAATAATACAAAACACAATATAATATACATAATATACAATTGGGCTGGGCTGGACCGGCCCAATGAATTGGGCTGGACCGGCCCAATGAATTGGGCCGGACTCAGCCCCAAAATGTGTTGGGCCGATATCGGCCCAACCTGAAATTTTTTATCATGGGCCGGACCCAGCCCAGCCCGCTGGGCTGGGCTAGGATCAGTCCGGCCCACAGGAGGACACCCACTTTTTTGCTGGGCCAGAACCAATCTGGCCCAGCGTAATTAAAAACATGGGGGGAATTATTTTCCCCCCTTCCTGCATGCAGAATATGTGTTCTGCATGCAGGAACGAAGAAACAGATTGATGCACAAAAGGGGGGGGAGAAGAGCACCTGGCGTGGAGGAGTTGGTGCGTCGCTGGGAGGCCGGTGGTGCTGCGGTGGAGGCTGGTGGTGCTGCGGTGGAGGCTGGTTCCGGCTGGAAGAAAGAGGAGCGGATTCCTGCAGAGGAGAAGGAAAGCTCTCGGCTGGAACCTTTGTAAGTGGCTGAGGAAGGAGCTGCTACTCCGGTTGCTGCTGGGCGTCGCTGGAGGAAGGAGGACTGCTGTTGGCCGGTGAAGAAGCTGGAAGGCGGAGGCTTGCTCCTGTGGAGGCTGTCACTGCTGAGGAGGCCGCGGGAGGCGTTGCTGGGGCTGTTGAAGCTGCGGTGAAGGAGAAGCTGAGGGAGGAGCTGCTACTGGCTTTGTGTTGATGGGAAGGAGAGGGGACAGTGTTTGGGGGGCTGCTGGAGACGATGGGGCAGGTTGAGGGAGAAGAAAAAAAAATCAAAAACAGGGGGGTGGCTCTAAGGCTGGCGGCTAGAAATGAAGAAGAGGGAGGGGAGATGTGTGTGAGGGTTGTTCGGCTGCTGAGGGTCTGTCGATGGAAGGAAAAAAAAAATAGAGGCGCTGATGCTGGCGGAGCAGAGGGAGAAGAAGCTGGAAAAAGAAAAATGTTTGCAGGAAAAACGGGCAGGAAAAGCTTATTTTGTGCCAACTTTGAGCTCCGTTCCTCCAACCGTCTGACCATGAAAATTCCTTCTATTTATAGGGCTGGAAAGAGGGTAATCTTGTCTTCAATGGGGAAAAAGTCTCAGCCCTTGATTCGACTTGAGCAATCCAAACCGTCGGTTCAAAGTGTGCACCTCGAACTGCCAAATTTGCAGACTGCCCGAGGTGCATGTTTTGGCCCAATAAATGGAGCCGTTCCAAACCTTTTCGACCCGACAGGACCACTCCCCGGGATAAAGGAGTTCCAGGTGGACATGTTGGTGCATGCTTTGTCGGATTTGGGGGCCAAACGAGGAAGAAAACACGTCTGGAAGTCGGCCACTCGGGCAGCTTGGTGGGGAAGAAAATGAACAGTACCGGGCGACGCGTCGCCTAATTCCTGCCCTCTTTTTTTTTTTTTTTTTTTTTTTTTTTAAGTTTCAAAACAGCCCCTCAATCATTTTTTGTTTTTTCAATTGCATCCCTGCGAATTTCGGTATCCGTCCCTATTGTTGGCCGCGTTTTTCACTTTAGTCCTTGGTCTCTGATTTATGCAATTGAGCCCTTAATTGATCAATAAACTTCCAATTTCTTCAATTAGGCCCCTTAATCAATTAATTCCAGCCCCTATACTTACGCGCCTTCTTCAATTTGGTCCTTGGTTTCGGATTTCTTCAATTAAGTCCCTAATTGGCCCTTAAACTTCAATATTTATGCAATTAAGCCCCTGATTTGCCCTAATAAATTCCTAAAAAATATATTTTGGCCCCAGAACTTAAATTTCTTCTAATTAAAGCCCAAATTGACTTAAAAATCAATTTTTCTTGCAATCAAAACCCCTATAAATTCATTTAAAAATCCAATTAAATCCATAATCATCCAAATTTGGGCTTTTCTCCTCCATTTTCAAATTTCCTCCTCAACAGGGCTCTCCTCCTTCAAGAATATACCGTCAAAAATCCAATCTTTGTATTTTTAACCTTATTGACCAATTTTCCGACCATTTTCTGAGCGCTTCTGCCTCCTGTTATTTTTCTTAACCTCCTTTGGCTGTATATATATTTTATATATATATATATTTTGTGGGGGACCCAAAAATGGGTTACAACAGTGATAAACCTATGTCGACCAACTATCTATCGTTCTACGTACGTGTATTGTTATCCTTATTGTGCTTTCTTCTACATCATACAAGCTTCCCCTTTTCTCCATCGATTGTAAGAGTAAAGTTACAAGATATTTTTTGGTTTCGATTTTCTGCAAACGTATTCTTGTAGTTATTTGAATGTTAAGGTACCATTGCTTCTTCTATTTAGATATAATTTTAGGTATTAAGGTTTTCATTGAGTCTTTTGGTAGAAAATACAATTAAAGAGCTGATGATAACATGATTTTTCAACAACCCTTTGGCAACTGGAATCTGTAACTGTAGATAACATATTATCTACATTATTTTTAAAAAAACAATTAAAGAGCTGATGACGTACAGGCCCACATGCCTTGCCTATTTTTGTTGTTTTTCTTCTTTTCCCCTATATTCAAAGAATTTAATTTTTTTTATTAGATATACCATTGAATTTTCAATTGTTTTTTTTATCGGATCATAACCCTTTTTTATTATATTAAAAAAAAAAAATTTCCCCTTACAATCCTTCATGATTTTTTTAAAAAAACTTCTATTCAATTGCCAAATTTTTCTAGTGTTGATTGATTAAATATATATTCTTTAACCATGCTAAATATTTAAAAGATTGTTGCAATATCGAGTGTGACATCTACAATACCTACACCATGGACTCTTTCATAAAGCCCTAGGTTATTTTTATTTTCATTTTTTTAAAATAAAATTATTTTAAACGATATCATCATATTTGTTTTTAATATATTAGCAAGCCCTTTTGTTAGCTATGTCATTCGTGATTATTTTTTTTCTTTAAGTTTAATCAAAATTAATTATGATTTTAATAAATAATATTATATTTAAGATATTTTTTATTAGATAATCAATCAAATTGAGGTCAGCATCAGATTTTATTTTAAAAAAAAAGCATCACTAATATTTGTATTTTTTTTTTAAGTTGACAAACAAAGAATTTAGTTCGAGCCACGACACGGGCTAGTAGGTAAGTATTGTCATTTTTAGCAGACAAAAGTTGCTCTAATTTAATAGCTTCCAAATTTTATATCAAATAAAATATTTATTAGCAATAACTTAAATCCTCATTAATCAATTAAGAAAATACATGTCTACGTACCAAATAAAACAGCGAAGAGTCATACATTGCTTCTCATATCATAAATTCATTACACTCCTTAAGTGTTCTTCGTATTTATTATGTTATTCAAAATCATTTTATAATATGGTTTCAACACCGACTAGTAATAACAAATAACTCAAACGAGAACCATTTAGGTGGTGACCCATTAATAAAAGTTTGAGGTCAAAAGATTTGCTCCTTTTGTGGTCTCTGGTTCGAGCCATGTGGTTGCTGATATGATGGCCACTGGAGGTTTACATGGTTGTTAACTTCAGGGCCCATGGGATTAGTCGAGGTGCGCGCAAGCTGGCCCGGACACCCACGTAAACTAATAAAAAAAAAACCAAACGAGCACTGTTCATCTCTAACAACCACTCCAACCAAGCAGTCACTATATATCCAGTATCCATCCATCAGTCCAAGCTACCGGTGCATGTTTTTTCCTTGATAAGAAATATCTAGGATTTAAAGTTGTTCCTCCATGCATCTTCTCCATTTCTCTAGCTCTGCCCCACCTTTAGGAATTGAAATTATCTTCATCTTCTGATTAAATTTGTTTTTTCCCATTCCCTTTTACAGGTTATATTGATACAGAATGTAGTGAGAAAAACAAAAAATGAACTCCATGTCTGTCAGAAAAAAACATTATATGAAATCTCAATGATGTTATGCATCTTTTGGTCTCGAATTATTGAGTATTTATAGTTTGCTCCTTGATAACTGCATCTTTATTAAAACCATAACCATCGATAACCCTTCGGACGTGTTTGACATTGCAGTGAAAACATCGTTTGCTCAAGATTATCTATTGTTTCTATGTTTTTGAGCTTTTAGCCACCTATTTATACCACAAAAAATAAACTTGAAAGAATTGAACTTGCACCTCATCAATGGTGGATTGATTTACAAAGAAAAGTACACTTAGAACTTTATTTCCAAATAGAGATAGTTCTGGATTGCATTACAAAGCAAAGTACACTCGGAACTTTAATTCCAAATAGAAATGGTTCCGTAGAAAGTCACAGTCTTAGTACATAGTTGGGATTAGGGTGGAGAGATGAGAGTAGTTGTGAAAGGACGAGGGGTACAAATAGCCTCCAAAGGCTTAGCCTTCTGCACAGAGATAAGAGCATCTACTAGGCTCATATCTACCAGTTGCTGCCCGACTCTTTCCCATTCAAAGCACTGAATAAGCGCAGCCAATGCCAACATCACTCTGCGCATGGCCATGTGATTTCCAGGGCAAGCCCTTCTCCCAATACCGAAAGGGATGAATCCTTGTTTTTCCCCTTCATTATTAAGACCTTCAAATCTCTCCGGCTTGAAGCTCTCAGGATCTTCCCACAACTTGGGATCCCTATGTATGGCCCATGCATTCACCATCACAATCGTGCCTCGTGGTATCTTGTATCCACCTATGACGCAGTCTTCGGATGGTGCGTGAGGCAGCAAAAGTGGGGCTGGAGGATACAAACGAAGGGTCTCATTAACGACACAACGGACATATCTTAGCTTGGGAAGATCAGACTCTTGTACCAGGCGCTCATGTCCGACTTCCCTGTCAATCTCCGCTTTCACCCTCTCTAATCTCTCTGGATGGTTCAGCAGAAATGTCATTGCCCATTCCGTAGTGAAATCTACTGTATCTACTCCTGCCAAATAGAGTGTCTGCGGAAGATGAAAAATTCATGCTCAGTCTAAGACAATTACAAATATTAATATTGCTTAATTTTAACTAGGGATATCCAGACTTTGGAAAGTGGGGTGACCAAACCGTACAATTTTTGTTTTTGAGGGGCCATTTCTAAGAACACCTTTAAAAATCTTATAAATTCAAGAGAGCCTTAGAAAACATGTAAAACTTCGAAGGGCCCGTAAGTTTCTTACCGCCATGGTACCCTTGACAACTTCATCCGTATACAATTCAGGGTCTGATTTTTGGAGGGCCAATAGACTTCCAATCACAGTTGTCTGATCCTTCACTCCTTCAGCAGGATTACTTGTAACTGAACTTGTTTCCTTTCGTTTCACCTCTTCTATCAAGCCCTGCAAGAATTCATCCCTCTCTTTGTACACCTTTATCACATTCTCCTCCTCCCCCTTGTACCCAAACCATTTCAAATATGGAAAAAAATCCAACAAGGGGGTCGCTGGATTTGAAGGGAATATCTTTTGGACATCCTCAATACACTGCTTTCCTGAATCGATACAGGCAGCTTTCTCCTCTTCCACCCACTTCTTTCCAGCATTCATCTTCATAATTACATTGAGAGAGGTGACTGTGAAGAAATAATTCAAGTCCACCTTCTTGGCTCCATCATCAGAGACTTTGGACAGAATCAGGCGGACAAGGGTGCGGACTTCTTCGGTAATGGCAGCAGACCTATCAAGGCAGCTTCGAGAAAACAGTTCAGTGACCGAGAAACGCCTCAGAGCCCGCCAGAGATGGCCATACGGAGCGAATAAAAAGGCAGCGTAGTTGTAGCTCCAATAATGGACAAATATGCTCTGAGGCCTGTTGGCAAAAACTATATCATTCTTGATGAAACATTCTTCAGCAGCTGATAAAGAACAAACAGCAACAATGTTCCTGCTGCCTAATTTAAGAGTAAAAACTGGACCGCATTTATTTGAAAGAATTGCTAGCACTTTATGCATTGGTGGCTTCGAGACAAGGTGGAGATGGCCTATGATCGGAAAACCGAAAGGACTTGGTGGTAAGTTGCGGGAACGTTGGAATACAAGTTTGAATAGAAGAAAGCTGGAGAGGAAGAAAGCAAGGCAGTAGTACATGTAGTCCATGGTGAAGGACAAATTCTTTGTAAGCATGGTGGGTTGCTGTGGGTGGAGAACAAGGTTTATATAGATAGTGAGATAAGGGAAGATATTTTTAATTTTTAATCTAAATAATATTTTTAACAATGTTTTCTTGATGCATTTGACGATGACAGTAAGAAGTCACAACTGCCGGATTCCAACTCAAAGACTGGCAGGTGGTCTCAATTTTGAAATCAAATGAGAATTGCTCAAGAAAATAAAATGGAAATAATGAAAATTTGTGTTTATTAAATTAACGAATTAATAATGGCGAAGATGATTGAAAGGTTATTTCACGTGCAAAGAATTAAAAATAAAAAAAAATTGATCGGATATATTGTTTCATCATTGAAAAAGGAACAAATGTGTTATAATTCGTTAATTTATTTTTAATTAACATGGATGTTTGGGCCAGTTTACGCGTATTTTAACTAATTTCACGAGCCCTAAAAATAATTCGTTAATTAATAAGCCATGATTTAATGCAATAATTTTTAAATGATTAATTAATGTCAATTAATGCCGGAATTGTTATTAATGACAATTACACCTGATAAGGTATACTAAGTTAATAAATTGTAAGAAACTTAGAGTGAAAAAATTATGTAGAAGACAAGGATTCCGAACACCAAAGCAATATATAGTTAAATAAAGTAATTACAATAGATTAGAAGGAAAAATTAAATTATAATGAAAAAGTAATCAAATTCCTTGAATAGTTTACTTGAGGTATTGGTGTAATAGTTAGGATGGTGTATTCCTTCTTTAGCCACTAGAGTTCAGAGTACTTCAAGCTACAAGTGAGGGGGGAAAATACCTTAATTAATTGAAAAATAAATCTTGATAATTAACTCGTGTTAGAAAATATATTATAAAATAGACATAGATTATGGTTGATCAAAGTGATAATTATATGAGTTTAACAATTAAGGACCGATTAGTATCATATTATTTAGTGATAATTATATGATTGTTTAATGTCCCATCCACCCGACAATTTAAATTTTAAGAAACCAATAAGAGAAAAGATACAAATTATAAGAAACCAACAAGAGAAAAGATACATTCCTGAGAGTTGTTGTGGTTGCTTTTTAAAATATTTTTTATATCGAAATACATCAAAATGATATTTTTTTTATTTTAAAAAATTATTTTTGAGATCAACGTATCAAAACGATCCAAAACATAAAAAAATAATTTTAAAAAACTTATTTTTTTTAATTTTTTTAATAACAAGAATTGACCTCCGTTTCCAAACACTCTCAAAAGTTCTATGTAATTATTATGGTATTCAAAATCATTTACATTATGGTTTCAACACCAACATGAGCACTGTTCCATCTCTATCAACCATTCCAACCCAGCAATCATTATATATCCATCCATCAGTCCAAGCTACCAGCCGTGCACAAAGTAATTATTGGTGTATGTTTTTATCCCTTGATAAGCAATATTATCTAGGATTTAAAGTTGATTGCAAAGAATCCTCTTATCCGTGGGTTAAAAACATCGATACAGTCTTCAGAAGGAGCATGAGGCAGCAAAAGTGGTGATGGAGGATACGAACAAAGGGACTCATCAATGACACATCGGACTCTTCTACCAAGGGCGCATTTGGACTTGCCAGCTGCATCAAAGACAACTTCACATTCACCCACCAGCTAGAATCCCGAGTTCAGGACTCTTGAGCAGCATAAAAACTCTTCCCACTGATCACGGTAATTGGCATCCTATGGATCGTCAATATATATATATATATATGATCAAAATATTAGGTAAACTAGCTGTAAACATTATTAATTTCTTTTTTATTGGAAAATTAAAAAAAATACATATTTTTTAGTTTATTAACTTTTTTTTAGTTTAACGTGGATGTCCGGATCAACTTGCGTGCACCTACTAATCTCACGGGCCTTGAAGTTAATGACCATGTAAACCTCCAGTGGTCATTATATGAGCAACCACAGGGCTCGAACCTAAGATCAAAAAAAAATAAATCTCTTGATCTCAAGCTTTTACTACTAAATCATCTCCTAAATAGTTTTAGTTTATTAACTCTTACTTCCATTTACTGCAGAATATGGCTACTATATATCTCTTGCCACGTGAAGTGAATGAAGTATTATAGATATATATATATATATATATATATATATATATATATATATATATATATATATTTATATATATATATATATATGATCAAAATATTAGGTAAACTAGCAAACAAATGGTCAATGGTCAACTGGATTTATTAGGTAAAATGCATTGATGTGAGTGGACCAATAAAAAAAAGTTTCTGAATAGTCCGAGGATATAACAATTGGTTGTATAATCATATGCTAGAATAAAGTTGAAGCCTAAAAGTAGTTCTAGTCATGCCAAATCAACAACCTAGCAATAAAAGATTATAATTTTTAATTTAAATTCACTTAAATTTTTTAGAATGATTTTTTATGGTTCACATATATAGTGAGATCAATAGACTTGCACAAGCTCCCACCTGGAAGAGTTCAATTTAGAATCCCACCTGGAAGAGTTCAAATTAGATTCTAAAGAAGTTGTTTAAGTTAATTTTGTTATTTTTTTTTATAATTTCCTGATTTATATAATTATAGATTTTATATGTTTTTTTTTTTTGCATTAGAACTATAATTTTATTTTTATGTTAAGGTTGATATTTCTAACCTGTTTAAAAAATTCTAAATCTCTAAAAAATGTGAACTTATTATAGTTTATTTCAAAAATAAAATTACTATTTAGAGTTTTATTGTGATAAACCTATGTCGACCAACAATCTATCGTTCTACGTACGTGTATTGTTATCCTTATTGTGCTTTCTTCTACATCATACAAGCTTCCCCTTTTCTCCATCGATTGTAAGAGTAAAGTTACAAGATATTTTTTGGTTTCGATTTTCTGCAAACGTATTCTTGTAGTTATTTGAATATTAAAGTAGTTGTTGCTATCTAATTTTTGATTCATATTTTAATAAATTTTAAAAAAATAAAAATAATAGGGGTTTACGTGTGGCGATAATATAAAGTATCAGGACTAATATTAAAGAAGTAATGTGTCAAAAAAATAATTATTAAATTATATATAATTAGTGCAATATAAAATACCATAAATATATGATTTGATTTGTGCTTGTTATAGAAAAAAATCACTACAATATAAAATATCATATATACAGAATTTATTAGTGCTAGTTATAGAAGATAATCTCTACAATAATTATTATAATATTTCTTTAAATATCACATTTAAAAATTTTCTATATAAATAAACCTCCAACCATATGGAGAGAAAAATATTGAAAAGGAGACCATTTTTCAGAAAATGGGAGCCAAACACCAAAAACAAAAAAAAAAAACCCTAAACCCGTTTCTTTTCCTTAGCCGCCCATTCCCCCTACCTTCTCCTCTCACAGCCTCCAATAGCCGTCCCCGCTTCTTTTCCTCTCACTGCCACCACAAACCACCTCCTGGTCGTTTCTTCCCCTCACCAGACATGTCCCTCTCTGCCACTCCACTCCCTGTCTCAACTATTCTCCCTCTCCAAAGCATCGCCCCTGCCTTGGCCAAAGCAGCTGGCCTCTTCCCATTTCCCCAAACCTGGCAATTTCTCTTCCCTCTTCAGCCGACCACAACACTACCCTCTCCCGATCGCTTTCTCTTGTTTCGCCAAGAGGAGCCGCCTCCCTCCCTGAAACAAAACGCAGATCTTCCCCCTCACAGATCCAACTGCCCTTATAATCCGCTTGTTTACGCGTTAGCGTTCGCGTTTCTTCAAAAACACAATAATCATCCGTTTGGTTATGGATTGTTAAAAAATAAAAACCACGGGTCCCACTATTTATTTGCGGCAAGAACTTAATTTTCAGGAAGCAGGGAATTCATGCTTTTTAGAATTGTTTATGCTAATTGCAATGTTCACTGAACAGAGTAATTTAATTTCTTTGTTCAATGAACAGTGCAATTACATGTTTTTTTAACAGTTTTTTTTAAAAAAAGCTAGTTTAAAGTGAATTAAATTCACTCGCACTGTGATGTGAACAATATTTTTTTTCCAAAAAACTAGTAAAGAGTGAATTAAATTCACTCGCACTGTAATATCAATTTTATACATGATAATATTTTATCTAATTTTATTACACGCTCAAAAAATTATGAAAACTGTAGTTCTTATTGGATGAATTTTGTACGTAATGGAATTATAAATAGTTTAATAGAATAATAAAAAATATTTTATATAAAGTATTATTTATTTCATGATGTAATAGGAGTAATTAATTCTACAATATTTAAATTTAAAACCATCAATATTAATATATATATATATATATATATATATATATATATATTTAAATTATTTTATAACCTCAATTTCAAAAGCATTCTTAACCAAACACATTAAACTATTTTTTCTTCAACCTCAATTTCAACCACAATTTTAACCAAACACCTATTTTTTCAAACCAACCTCAACTAAAAGTACTTTTTATAAAACAACTTTTTTCAAACCACAACCACAACAGCTACCGCAATACCAAACACACTCTCACACATGCCAAACAGGAATCACCAGGTTTCTTCTCCATTCGGCCCCTAACGGAGGCCGAACAGCCTCCAGCGGCAACAACAATCCAGCAGCGACGGCCCGCTCCCCGTGCAGCAGCGCTTAACGGAATCTTCTTAGATTTCTATCTTAATAAATTTAATCTGAATCAAACACAGATTTCAAGAGATCTGCATTGGTTCTTCTTTGTACTTTGTAGACATATCTAAGGGTGTGGTCCATATTGACCAAGGTTTATTTCTTTTTAAACTTTCAGCCCAAATTCATTCATCATAGCAAAACGTATCCTAGAAAAACACAAACACCATAGCAATTATAAGGCAAACCAAACACCAAGCAGCTTACCTTAGGTGGGGCGTACTAGGGGTGTTAATACCTTTCCTTTACGCAACCAATCCCTTGCATTAGAATCTCTGAAGGACCAGTTAGGTTTTCTAGTGATTATAATACTAAGTGGCGACTCCCTTATTCACAAATAAAACAAAAGACCCCGAAATCAATCGAGAATCGTCGCGACGCCGCGCTCCACCCGCAAGGATGTGACAGTACCATTGCTTCTTCTATTTTGATATGGAATGTGTTGTGTGTGTGTGTGTGTGTAGATTAGATGGATAAGATAAAAAATTTGAAAAATTTTAAGAAAAAAGTTGTACATATCAAATCCCCATACAATTGTTATTTTATATTTAATTGTTGAATTGTACTTAAATTTCATCGAATTATCCTATTTAAATTCATGTTTATTTTGATTAGATCACTTTTAACTTTATATAAATAGTTGGTATTAATGGTTTTTTTTAATCAAACTATTGAATTTAAGACTTTTGTAAAAATATCTTAATTTTATTTGTTAGTTTCGAGCTCTAATTTTAGATATTGAGAACCGTGGTTTTTATTTACGCTATACATTACATCACATTTAAAATAAAATAAAAATCAATTAATTAGGAATTTAAATGAAAAGGTGTGAGGTGTCAAATTCCCAATACGTCACTTAAAAAAAAATATTTTGCCAATAAAAAAAGGCATAAATAAATAAAACTCAGTAAACTAAAATATTAAGTTGTTCACTATTTTAATTTTGGGTTTCCAATAAATTCTTCATTTTCCCCACGAAGGTAAGAAATTGGACACGTACGTTCCTTCTCTTCAAATGTCAAGAATCCAATTGTAAGAAATTGGAACAGCAAAATTATACAAAATTATATCATAAGGACTTTCTAGAGTAATTAAATTGTTGATTACATGTCTTTCCTCGTAATAATTAACTGGTGGGCAAGGTTTTTTATTTTTTAAGAAAAAAAGGAAACGTAAATGATTAAGCCTGTTTGTTTTTGTGTTTAAAAAACACTTTTAAAAAAATTTAATTTTTTTTATTTTTTTCATGTCTTCAAATTAATATTTTATGATATTTTCATATCAGTTAAAAATAATTTTTAAAAAATAAAAAAAATATATTATTTTAATATATTTATGAGTAAAAAGCACTTTGAAAAGAAATCACGTCTTCTGATATTTTCTTTTCAACGAATTTTAATCAATTAAAACTGTATACAGAATCAATGGATTTCACAGCCTGATCTCAAGTTTTGCTCTTCTGAGAAATTCTAAAGTTTATGCTTACTATCAGTTGTTGATCAATATTATATGTTTTCCATGGTTTAATCACACTTCGAGCCTATAGTTTTTCCTTAATACAATTCCTTTAATCATGAATATATTAGGTATATTTGTTTTTATGTTTGAAAAGTGTTTTAAAATTTTTTTTATTTTACTTTAAATTAAATGTTTTTATATAATTTTAAATCATTTTGATACAATAATATTGAAAATAATTTTTTAAAAAATAAAAAATATTATTTTAATATATTTATATAAAAAAAAATGATATGACTTTTGGGGATGCCTAAAAGAGAGAAGCTCGTCAAAAGATTATGACAATTTCAATTTCTAAAGGTAGAGTTGGAGAAATGGAGAAGATGGAGGAATCAACTTTTAAATATTAAAACCAGCCAATCTAAAGATGAACGAGGTTTTATATAAAATTATAAATAATATCTTTTAAATTATTTAAGATTTATTTTTTCTATATAAATAGAAGTAAAGTTTTGAGCAATTTTTCTTATTTTATACTTGAAGTTTCTTTTTAAATGATAATAATTTTCATTTCATAAAATATAATTAAAATTCTTGTCTCCTAGCCGATATGTGATAGTGGCTTCATTAAAGTTAAACTTATTTGTTAAATTTAAAAAGAATATTAAAATGGGAAATAAAAAGATTTGTTTAGAAGTTAGAGGAATTTTGTAATTTTGGTTTGATTGGCATCATTATTCAAGATTCCAACTCTAAAAAAAATTATTTTCTTATGAGTGTATACTCCGAACTTTATTTCCAAACGAACTTAAAAGTAGCTAACCTAGCCCTCATTAATGGTGGATTGCATTAAAAAGAAAGTACACTCCGAACTTTATTTCCAAACAGAGATAGTTCTGCTAACCCTAGACTCTTAACAGTCACGTATAATGGACAGTCACAATCTTTGTGCATAGTTGGCCTTAGGGGAGATGAGACTAGTTGTATAGTTGTATAAGGGCGTGGAACACAAATAGCCTCCAAATGCTTAGCCTTTTGTACACAGATAAGAGCATCTACTATGCTCATCTACTGAATAAGTGTAGCCAATGCCAGCATCACTCTGCGCATGGCCATGTGATTTCCAGGGCAAGCCCTTCTCCCAATACCAAATGGGATGAATCCTTGTTTTTCCCCTTCATTTTTAAGACCTTTAAATCTCTCCGGCTTGAAGCGCTCATGTCCGACTTCCCTGTCAATCTCTTTCACCTTCTCTAATCTCTCTGGATGGTTCAGCAGAAATGTCATTGCCCATTCTGCAGTGAAATCTACTGTATCTACTCCTGCCAAATAAAGTGTCTGCTGAACATGAAAATTAAATTCTTGTTTAGTTGATAAGTGCGAAATATATATATATATATATATATATATATATATTCATTTTACACTTTGCTTTTTAATGTATTTTAAGCTTATATGAGCTTATTGGAAGTTATTTTTATGAGTTTGACATGACTAAGAGACTTTGTAAATTAATTGCTAAAAGATAAGAATTTCTGCATTTTATGCTTCAGACCTTGCTTCTTGTGATAGGTTTTTCACCGAGTTTTAATTTCAGAATATGAAAGTGAGCTGAATCAACGTTAAAGTACACATATCAAGTTTTCCAAAAAGGTATTATGGGCAGAAATCAAAGTTCGTTTGGACCTCTAATCAGACCTGCAAAATCAGGCTGAAATCCTATTTACAGTAGAATTCTCTATTTTCACACTACATATTCAAATGGGCATTATCTTTAGCCTCAGATATTGAAATCATGCAATTCAAAAACCCAATATCATCCACACATCCAGGAATACAACTTCTATGAAGGATTCTAGGTTAGATAAAATTGTTTTGAAGGTGAAAATCTAGACACAATCTGAATGACGAGATTAGTCTCCTAATCTGATGAGTATACTACGGTGTTGAGCATCTCATTACGGCTGAGAGTCTGACATAGAAATAATAGGCCTTATAACCCAAGAAAGGTTCATGTAAAACTTTTAACATGCCATAAATGAAATAATATAGTTGGGATGGTCGGATATCGCAAGAAACCAAGTCAGAAACAAAGTCTAAGTTGTAGCAAAATTAGAATTACAGCAGAGTTGTGACAGCAGCACAGTCCATTTCAACACAAATTCTAAGGGATTTAACTAACCTTAAGCATTAGATAAAAAAGAAAGGAGTTAAGTATCATAAGTACTTATAATTAGCCTAGGAATTTTGAAGATATTCGGTAGCCAAAGAAGAGAATAAATAGAGCAGAATACAACTGAAACATGGGCTCTATAACATTTTTTTTCTTCTTTGTTTTTTGTCAATTTTCCAGCAACTATGAACTAATTCCTAATTTTAGTTCAAGAGGAAACACATCATTTCCATTAGCAAGTTATGAGAAGTAACATTATTATTGTAATTCTTTCATATTCAAGTATTTATTTTTCTTTGTTCAAAATTATAATATTGATTGTTATTCAAGCTTATTGAATTATTTTGAGATGACATGTATGCTTTCTAGTTTTTTTCAATCTGTAATTATTGTTAAAGACTAGAGTGAGAAGCAAAAGAATTAATTTAATTGTTGCAACCCTCATCTTGATTTATTAGGGAAGAATAAACTAAGTTAAATTATCAAGCGTTTGAATGCTTGCTTGGAATAAATGCACAGACTTTACTCCTAAGATTACTACCGAGTGAATAAGAATTGCTTTCAATGTCAAATTCACTTGATAGTAAGAGATTAATTAAAGAGTTTTCTCTAATTAATTCACTTGTAATCTTATCGATTTCTCTCATTATTAAAGGATATCGAATTTATTTTTTTAATGTAAAAGAATATTTATTTTACTTCGATGATCAACAAATTTATAGGAATGAATGTATGGATATTTGAATTGAGTTATGACATATCAATTTTTTTATTTTCAGAATTTTATTTCTTTAATTTTTTATTCAAATTCCCTATTCTTTTTTATTTAAATATATTATAGGAAAATTAAATAAAATTTATTTTGTTTTTGATAGTTAAGTTAGAATTATATTTTGGAGATTCTAACTACCGACCATTATTCAAAGATAATTACTATAATTAATATTTTGTAATGATCAGTATGTACTAAATTGGTTTTTTGGAAAACAATTGTTGAAAACAAGTTTGTAATTTGTAAGAACCAAAACCCAAAAACAGATGAAAATCAATCGTCTCAATTGTGGTACCCAACCATCTAGGTGGTGGTCCAATGGTAAAAGTTTGGGATCAAGAGGTTTGCTCTCTCTGTGGTCTCAGGTTCGAGCCATGTGGTTGCTCATATGATAGCCACTGGAGGCTTATATGGTCGTTAACTTCAGGACTCGTGGGATTAGTCGAGGTGCGCGCAAGCTAGCCCGGATACCCATATTAAACTAAAAATAAAAATAAAAATTCAGGGTCTGATTTTTGGAGGGCCAGTAGTAGACTTTCCGATCACAGTTGTCTGATCCTTCACTTCTTCAGTATTACTTGTATCTCTGAACTTGTTTCTTTTCGTTTCACCTCTTCTATCAAGCCCTGCAAGAATTCATCTCTCTCTTTATCACAGTGCTCTCCTCAATATCCCCGTTGTACCCAATCCATTTCAAAAATGGAAAAAAATCCAACAATACTTTGTGAACATGTAAATCTGCTTTAAAGGAAGGTAATGGGAATTCAATCCCCAATAAAGCTCCGTTTGTTTGTAGGGAAATTGTTTTCTTTTGAAAAATGAATTCCAGATAAAATAAATTCCTGAAAAGTGAATTATTTTTCGATATTTGGTAGTGTTATGGAAAATAAACTGGAAAACATTTTCCAGTGTTTGGTTATGTTATGGAAAATGAATTAAAAAATAATTTATTAATGAATCAATTTTTTTTCAAGTTTATCTAATATATATAAAATAGTTAATATAATATTTAATCACTTACAATAAAAGAATGAAATATAAAAAGTATAATGATGAATTTTTTTATTATATCCTATATTCATATATAGCTTATTTTATAAAATATAATTATATATGTCATATCATATTATAGAGAAATAACATTGTGAAATATTTTTTAATTAAAACCTATTAATATTTTTTTTATTTTAAAAGCTTAAAATAAGTTTATTTTATTTCATATGAAGAAAGCCAAATTAATTTATAGTAAGAGTTAGATATTTGAGTTTTTTTTTTATGAAGATTTTTTAAAAGATAAATAAATACAAAACTATTTTGATAGGTTTTTTTTTGATAAAGGGTTTTTTTGTGAATCCATTTTCCCTAAACGTGCCAGGCTATGAATGACCATTGTTATAATGGAGATGCACAGCATGGTGAGAGGCAATTGTTTCAATCTTTAAGGCCCCCGTGTATGAGTAAATGCCATATAAAAGTGTTTTCCTCTTGACAAGGAAAGGAAAACACTTTTTTTGTGATAAAATGCAGTTTTTGCTTTTGACTGGAAACAACTTTTTTTTACTAGGTTTTCGGATGGTTATCAAATATGGAAAAATGAGAAAAATGAATTTCAGGAATTTGGTTTTTTTGAAACAAACAAGACATAAATATAATAATAAATCATCTAGGTGGTGGTCCAGTGGTAAAAATTTAGGACTAAGGAGTTTGCTCCCTCTGTGGTCTCAGGTTCGAACCTTGTAATTACTTATATGATGGCCACTAGAGACTTATATGGTCGTTAACTTCAGGGCCCGTGGGATTAGTCGAGGTGCGCGCAAGCTAGCCCGGACACCCACGTTAATCTAAAAAAACATTAAAAAAATAAAAATAAAAAGTATTGTTCCATTGAACAATACTTTGCGAGAAAAAAAGGATAGTGATTTTCCTCCTCAATTAGTTCTTGCTAATAGTCTAATTAAATTCTCACTTTTGCGTAAACTAGGCATTCCTTAAATAGCTAGTTAATGATTTTGTAGGTGAACGCGACTTAAGTTTTATAATTTTATAATTGTATAAACTAAGTATATATACAACTATAAATAGATAATTAAAAATAAAAGGTGCCACTAAGACAAGTATTTTACATTAATTATTTATTTTTAAAATAAATTTCTTATTTTTAAAATAAAAAATACATAGAATTCTTAAAGCATGAACTGCCTTAAAGGAAGGTAATGGGAATTCAAAAAACTACCGATTGTCATCTTACAATTATTGTTTTCAACAAGTCACTTGAGTATATCTTCAATTCTAAGCTAAATTAGGTAAATGAATATGTTGTCTAAGTTTATTATCCATTTGAATTATATTATATAATCAAATAAATTGCTTCACCTCCCTTTTTTTTATTTAAGTTTTGAGTTTGAATATTTTTTTTAATTAAAAAAAAATAGTTATGTTACTTTTAATGGCTTCTTATTTTAATAATGGGATTTCTTTCTTATTCGTTTGCACCTAAGTTCTTTCTTTTTATTTATTTTTTAATATTGAATAGTTGTTTGGGCTTGAGCTCCCTATAAGAACTCAATTATCTTTAAAAAAAATTTAATTCTTTGAAACTTTATTATTAAAAATTTAGTATGGTAATATTAATTAATTTTTAAAGTTTTTTTATTTAAAAATATAAAAAAATATTTTTTTATTTTTTAAAATTTATTTTTAACATCAACAGATCAAAATAATTTAAAAATATTAAAAAAATAATTCAAAATAAAAAACTTTAATTTTAAAAAAAAAATCAAACATAAAAGCAAACCGTAATAAAACATCTTTCAATCTTAATACAATCTTAATATGGAGATTTGTAAGAAAAAAATTGTTTTTTGATATTCACTTCTCTCCATTAGACATTTTGGTACTGAGTTTCTTTTCAATATTTTTTTTAAAGAATTTCAGCATGTAATATAAGAATGATCAAGAGAAATTAAAGAAGATGAAAAGAAATTAATCTCACTATATCCTTGAGCACCTAGGAAATTAAACTAGAACAAAAGAAATCAAATTAAGACCAGGTAAAACCTTCACGAGTATAGCCCCGATTTAGAAGTCACTTCAATTTTATCCATCACAAGTCCACTTCACCGTTTACTTTGTCTTCTCGTGTATGATTTCTTCCTTTTTTTTCTATTAATCTTTTAATAAAACTATATTTTAACTATTAATTATCCATTAATTTATTTAAGCAACAAAATGAACTCCAAGCAATATGTATGGGTAAATTGCAAAGAACTTTCCAAGTAAACTCACAAGACTTTCCTTCCTTGACTACAGAACCCTAACTCTCCTTTCTATAAACCAAGGACACAACTTGAGCTCTAACACACCACATACTTGATAAAGCTTCATATCTCCCTCTAATCAAACCAAACCATGGCTGGTCATGGAACCATTCAGAGGCCAAGCACCATGTCAACACCAACCACGCCGACCGATCCTGAGGACTCGACTGGAAAGAACCGTGACGATTTCGAGCGACCTGAGTTCAGGCTAGTGTGCCCCTTCAGCATCCCTTCAAGCCCAGAAGCAGCTTCTCTCAGAATTATAAGAAATTTAGGCCACTTTGCGTTGTATTACACACATTTTGTGTGGATTGTGCTCTTCATTACCCTCATCCCACAACGCAAGGTCTCTCTGATTTATTTGGTCATCATGACTTATGTGGCATCACTTTACCTGCTATTATTACGTGCCCTTCCTCCAAATTTTTATTTGCTGGATAAGATTATTGATAAGAGTATAGTGCTTGGCTTGATAGCTGTTGCAACTATGATAGAGCTCATAGTGACAAAAGCTGGCTTGCATCTTGTTATCACCTTAGCAGCCACAGTTCCTATTGTTTTGATTCATGCTGTTCTGTGGGTTAGAGAGGATTTCTGTGTTGAGGAGAGGACTGGTGGTGGTGGTGGTGGTGGTGGTGGTGGTGGTGGTGGTGGAGAATTGGTTCCTCTCGTTGATGATGAGTCAACGGCAATGGTGTGAGTGATGATCGTAATTTTCCTTTTGTTTTATTTTTATTATTGCCATCAAGTGTTTTGTCTCGACACGGCTTATCGTTAGCCAAGTGTAATAAACGACATTAATAAAGCGGGGAAGATCCTTCTTGGGTTGCCTAACTTTGAGAGTTATTGATATTTAGATGATGTTTTTTAAAGTATTATTTTATTTAACAATATATTAAAATAATTTTTTAAAATTAAATTTTTGATATTAATATACTAAAATGATTTAGAATAATAATTCACTAATCATTTTGTGGTTCACTTCAAAATTAATACCCTAAATAATTAAAGTCCTCTATGATGTCTACCGACCATTGAATCCTCATGGGATTGAAGAAAATAAAATACGGTCCACCTGATTAAAAATTTGGATTGACCTAGTTATTAATTTGTTAACCTTTTAAAAAATAAAAAAAATTAGTTAAATGATATCATTTTAGTTTTTTTTTTGAAAAAAATAAAAATTAATCCTCCCAATATAGATTTTACTCTGAACCGATCCTGTTTGAGTATTTATGATTTATATTTATTATGAGTCAAATATTTCCAAAAATATTAAATGAGTGTACACCGGGTTTTTGTTTTTTGTTTTTTTTCAACCTGGTCCCGGTTCCAATTCTAAGTTGGTGAATCCGGATCGACCCGCCGGAACCGATTTCAAAACCATGCTAAGAAGCCTCCGATACCCCCTCGATATATATCAATCTTTAACCAATCACTTATTAATGCACTGTTGCATTTTTTTTAATTTATCTTTATATAAGTTATTGTGAATTGAAATAGTAATATTTTAAAAAAAAACTTATTTTGGTTTTTAAACTTTTTTTAAAACATAATTGAGTCTTTTAAAACCCAAATTAGCACCAATTACATGTCATTTTGAAAGAAATTGTTGAATTGAAAGATAGAAAATTAAAATGTAAAAGACATGTAAAATAGATATCTTAAAATTTAAATTGAAAAGTTTATTATAGTTTTTTATTTTTTTAATTATTAGGTGACTAGTCTTTTTAGTTTTTTAAAATTTAATTTTAGTACCATATTTTATTTCCCTTATTTTCAGTCTCTTTTGATTAAAAAAAAAAGAGAGAAAAGCTCACTAAATTTTAATGTAGAAAGAGAAATTCATCATTGTTGATATATCCAACCATAAAAATTATTGATTTTTATATTAATAGATTTCATTTCATGAGGAGAGTTTGACCTAGGCATTTATTTTCTTCTCCTTGCCCAAGGAGGTAAATATGACTATATGAATAATTTTAGCTTCGGGTTGATTTTGATATTTTGAGCTATTTTTTGGGTTTTTTGTGACCATAGATAAATTTATCAAAGTGTTTTGCAGTTTTTTATGTCAAAAATGAATTTTTAATAAAAATAAATAAATCAAAGCTTTTATTTTTCGATGACCCTTTAAAAAGTAAAAAAATAAAGCAAACTCAGGCTCAGGCGCATGGGCTAAGTTGGAAAGCCCATACACCCGGGCTATTTGTTTAAATGCCCAATACCATGTGGCTGAGATCCTTTTTTATTTTGCTATTTTATATTTGGTTTAAAAAAATTAACTTGAGATCATTTTTTTTAATAAAATGTTAATTTTTATTGATTTTATTTTTCAACATTGAGTTAATTTAGAATTGAGTTTTTCAATTTATTTATTTTTAAGATTATTCTTATGAGTTTCGAATATCGGCTCAAGTTAATCCAAGTGGATTAAATATTTTTTTTATTTTAATATTAAATCAAAATATTATTCAATATATAATTAAAAAAAATTAGAAGACACGTTACTAATACCTAGATTTGTTTTTGCATTTTAATTTTTTTTCCTTGATCTATGAATTAGCGTGGACAAATGTAATAATAAAAGCTAAAGATTGAAAAAAAATAACTCTTCAAATAAAGTTAAAAATCAAATCATTAGTTTCACATGGATATAGATTTTGGATATCCAACCCTATCAGATTTGGAGTAACTATTCAAATACTCATTACTTAAATACACAGCAACTATTTAAAAAAAAAAAAACCTTAAACACATAATGTTTTCAATCCAAAAAAAAATAAATTAAAGCTGATATATAATGACACAAATATACATTATGTATTCATCAAGCATACATGGAATTCATGGAAATCTCTTACATCAAAGGCTCGCTATAGAGATGATCATGCTGATTGTAGCCTTTGGAGCTAGGAATCCAATTACAACTGAACTCTCTTTTCATATCTTAAATCTAATCTAATAATTTAAAATTTTAGTTTGAATTAATTATTTAATATAATATTAAATTTTTAATAACTAAATGATTATTAATTTGAATCTCACCATCCTATTTATTTATTTAAAAAATAAATATAAAATAGTATGAACTTGTACAAGTTTTAAGTTCAAATGGCTTTCACTTAAATGAGTGTGTTAAATAATAATATAAATCATATCTTTGAACTTCACCTAACAATTTAAGTTTTTAAATTGAATTGGTTCTTTGACAAACTCAACCTTTAACCAATATGATGTAATATATATTTAGTATTATGATATATAATATTTTTTAAAAATATTTTTTAATTAAAATGTATTAAAAAAATAACAAATTAGTAAGGAATGCATCAAAACTATATATAAAAAAATATCCTAAAAAGTATTATTAATTTAATATTTTTTAAAATAAAAAATAATTTGAAAAATAAACTGTAGACATGTAAGTTGTTCACAATTATGCTTTAAAGAGGAAGAAATAGTAGATTAGTAGGGAACCCATGAAATCATTTACCACTTGCATCCTCGGACTATCTCAAGCTGATAAATTTTATTAGTTATTTTATGTGTTTATTTAAAAAAATATATAAATAGAAGAAAAAAATTCTAAATAAATTTTTATTTTTTATTTTTAATGAATTATAAATTTTATTTTTACTTTTATTTTTATGTTTTTTTTAAGATAAACTTGGTGAGTAACTAATAAAATGTAATTAGTTACTTTTTGAGTATCATTACTAAGATATTTAAGTGTGTAGTAATAATTATTTTTTAAAGTATTTTTTTTGTCTGTAAATATATTAAAATAATTTTTTTATTTTTAAAAATTATTTTATAATAATAACATATTAAAAAAATCAAAAACATAAAAAAAAATTCAAATTTTAGTTTAAACGCGTTCACAAATAGCTCCTAATCACAACTTGTGCTTTTGTCATATGTCGTTCAAACAAACTACACGTCATTTGTCCTTAAATGCCACCTCGGGGCCATAGGGGACAAACATCAATGAGGTGAGCCATGTCTCCTTGCTGTTCAAAAGGGTGTACCATATATAAACTTTCAAAACCATGACATCTGTGCAAAAGACAGAAACACCCAGAAAGACAGAAATCTAGAAAGCTCAAGCAACTTCTCAATCAATTTGAAGCAAAAAGGTGACGAATTTATCTCTAAAAAATTTATCTTTTTCTCTTACTTTTTGGTGTAAAAAATCTGAACTTTCTTCTCTATTATTCTTCTTGCAATAGGAATTTCAGAACTTTAGTACCATTACTGGGATTTGCGTGTAGAATTTACTTGTACTTTATGAGGAATTAAGTGTGAGAAAAGGGTTGGTGTTTGATTATATAGAAAACCCCGATTTTTATTCATGTTGGATTGGTTAGATGTGTAAAGTTTAGGTTTTTTGGTGCTATTTTCATTTGGGGTTATTCAAATTTGTTAGATTTGAAAAGGGTTTGTGTTGTCTTATAAAGTTTTGATCTCTGAGGAGAACCCACTTTTGTTGGAGCTTTGGTGGATGTTTTGGTTGTGGAAAAGCTCTATCTGGTATTGCGTTGTTGAGTAACTTGTGGTTTTAAAGAGAGGAAGTGAACAAGGGCTTTGTCATAGATGGGGAGGCCATTGTTTTATGAGATCGTGGAAAAACCAGCTACAAGTTGTATAATTGGAATATGTTGCGCTATATGGTTTTATATACAGAAGAAAAATATCGGGTACTCTCATGTGGGATTAAGTTATGAAAATGCAGTTGAAGGGCACCATTGGAGGATAATTACCTCTGCTTTTTCACATATTAGTGTTATTCATCTTGTTTTCAATATGAGCGCGCTTTGGAGTCTAGGGGTTGTAGAACAGTTGGGGCACATTGGCCTTGGAATGGCTTATTATCTTCACTACACACTTGTGTTGGTCGTATTGTCTGGGGCACTAGTACTGGGGATGTATCATATATTGATACAAAGATTCAAGCTAGAGTATTTTCGGAGAGTGACAGCTGTTGGGTACTCTTGTGTTGTATTTGGGTGGATGACAATTCTTTCTGTGAAGCAACCATCCTCGAAGTTGGATCTTTTTGGATTCCTTTCACTTCCTATCAGTTTTGCGCCTTTTGAGTCATTGATTTTTACATCAATTATTGTTCCACAAGCGAGTTTTCTTGGCCATTTATCAGGAATTGTTGTTGGATATGCTATAGCATGGGGTTTGATACATGGGATGAACAATTTCTGGGCAATATCAATGCTTGGATGGATTGTGCTTTTTTCTGTGGTCAGTTTGAAGCGGTCAGGTGCTTATGATTTTGATTTTATTGAGATTGAATCTGTTATGGATCCTTCCCTGCCTTCTGTGCGGTTTCCTGGAACCGGTAGAACCTTGCAGATGAGTGCACTACCAGTTGAAGGTGTTGAAATCGTCTAACTTCTGTTAAAGATGTTATCCCCATTTGTTAACTAGGGGCTTTACTTTCTGAAGAGTCAAATCTCGATACTATTTAAGTATGCTCTGTCAAGCTGGACTTTTACACTGGGATTTGTCACATATTCCCGGCTATCAAAGCTCAAGCTGGCACTCATTTCTGCTGTAGACTTACAGATCTACAGGTGCAGCTTTCTCATTCAGTCATTTATTAGAATGGTAAATGCTTGTTGTTGTAGACCAATGTGGTTTGAGATTATCAGCCATTGTTTTGCCCTCTAGTTCTTTGTTTGTTGTACTGCAGCTTTTCTTCCTTTTGAAATTCTTTGGTCTTCTGATCTCGTGATTTTCTTTTTTGTTAGGCACAATATTATTCAAGAAATGATGAAAAGTAACTTGTTCACAGATCCGTTGTAATGCAATGAAGATATTACTGTTCTATGTAACTATAAAGCTTAAAAACTGAACATGCTTTTTTGTATTCAATCTTTTGTGCTTCAGTTGTTGCTCAACTCTCTACTTGTATTTCGCACTCTTACCATTGTTTGACTTTGATGCACAAGTTTTATTTTCCTTTCTTTTGGATGAATGCTATGCTTATAGTTATTTATTGCATAAATCAATGGCTAGGGCATCTATGCACACAATGGTTGTTTGGACGACGTTTCCTGTTTCATTCTTTCACGGATCACTATCAATCATCATATGCAAAGTCGCATCCAATTTAGACTCGGGGAGGCACTGTTTCCTACTTGGCTATGGCTAAAAAAAATTGCTGGGAATGAGACTTTCCTTCGATTTCTCAGTCTGAGATTGGCAGTTATTCCAATCGTTTATATTGGATATACTCGACGTCAATGCTATCAATGTCATTGTTTGAGGGTCTCCTGCGGGTTCTCATGGATTCTTTTTGCATGGAGATCACTTTGCTCGGTTGCCCTAGCCATGAATTCTCATTGTTGAATGGTCCTTATCATTTAGCTTTCAAGTATTCCCTGATGGAACAATTAGTTCAGCTGATTTTTGTTGCCTGCTGGATTATGCACTGCTTAGGTTAAAAGAACCCAAAATACCATAAATTTAATAAGCTGTAACAGATTTTTGGACCGAGCTTACCAAACCGCAAAGCTCCAGAATGGCAGCATACTTCAGTTACGTTTGGGAACGCAGCCAAAAATTTGATTTGTTTTTTTTAAAAAAAAAATTTAATATAATTTGTATATTTTGGATCGTTTTGATATGTTAATATCAAAAATAAAAAAATATTATTGATATATATTTTGATACAATTATTTAAAAAAATCAGCAACTACACTGCTAAATACGCTCTTCATCATCTTTGAGTGCCATCTATAGTGGCTAAAACTGCTTTGATTGCGTTGCCTGAGCCCCACTAGACACAAAAGTAATGACAATCAACATAATCCATTCCTTATATCAAGCCAGAAAGAAGGTAACGTGTGGAGTCCAACGGGCAACAGTAGGCAGATTACATCAAAGCTGAGATATGTTTCATCCTTACCAAATGTGACGCTGACAGTAGTTCCTGCAGATGGCCATTGATAGCCGAAAAGAATTGACACAAAGTTGCAAGTTTTGCCGTATTACCATTAAGTTTACAGCCAACTATACAGGAAAGGGACTTAATAAGCTCAAGGAAAAGGCAATCCATAATACGATGCAAGAGGTCTACATCAAGAAACAACAAGGTACCAACCATTAGGATTACAGCCTGTGGCAGTGGACGAGCTTGAAGCTAATCGAGGCACAATTCCAACTTGCTAAGGAAGGCTACACTTTCCTGCCTCGATCATCTCCTCATAACCCCAAGTTAATAGCAGAAATGAAATTGGCAAATTCAACTCAGCTTTTTGTGGAAATAATACTTTTGAATTACAAATGTATCAGAATAAGCTATAAACAATTTTAATACTTGCCAATAAATAACATGACTCATTGACTGCTCGCCCATATAGTATATTCATAACTACAACAAATCGAAAGAATAAAATGGCACGAATAGGACTAGCAACCAAGCAGTTGAATGCAGTGAACATTGGATACTTGTTACCACTTAAATCATTCTGTGACTTCTAGATTAAGCTACTCCAGCACGCACATATACACTGTCCAACACCCACATATACACTGTCCACCAGGAGCATCTGATTCATCTGCAAATATTACAGTTCATCAAAGGATAACAGTTAGTTCAATGCTCGACCACATTGATTGGTTAAAAGAAAAATGGATGTCAATTAATAATTTTAGAACCAGCAAGGCAAATAAGTTTATAAGAATAGATTATGCACCATGACAAATGTATCACATGCATGAAATGAAATCTCTGGAACAATTCTTAAGAGAAATTTGATAATAAACAAGAGCCTTAAAAAATCTGTCACATAAAGTTTCTGCACTTCACTTTTATAGAGAATATCTCAGAGCTTTACTCAATCTTTAACTAATTGCACAAGAGGCGCAGGATAAGTTGGACGCAGTTATTGAGACATGGTACGTGTGGGAATATAGCCAACTTCTGGAGTAACCGGATTTTGTAAATTAGGGAAATGGTCTTGGGAACGGACACTGATGACAGACTTTCATCAGGAGGAAAATTTTCCAAAGCAAGGACTATGAAGTAGGATTGAGAATGTGGTGATTGATAATACTTGCATACTCAACCAAGACAGAAAATGACAGGAAAACAATAATTAACATAAGGAAGAACAACCCTAGTACTGGTATTAGAAAAGGAAAGGCGGGCATGATAACAGATTTGGAGATTAAGGCATTGAATGGTTTTGCATGTTATACAAGTATTGTAAGTTAACAACCTCCAGATGATGGAAACAAATCATAGATTGCGTGCATCTTGGTTTAAATACCATCAATCAGCACATGTCAATATGACATACAAATGAAGAAGTTGCATGCAAAGAGTTTAATTACGCATGCCAGATCCCTGTCCATCTGATTTCTGAAAAGGCAGATATTCTATGGATAAAAGCACCATGACATTATAATAGTCTTCTTGTGATGCAAACCAAAGATATTATTGAAAACTTGAGATCTTTTTTGCGAGCTCACTTTTACATGGCCCGAAACAGACCAAAATCTAAACCTTCACTCATTCAAATGTAAGAATATGAAGGTAATTGCAATTCACAACTCTTACCATTTCTTTGTGTCTTCACTCCCCTCTTTGAGCTCAGAAGTTTCATTACCATGGGTTGTGCCAGAGACAGAACTATTTTCTTGAGCCCCTGGCATGGGATGAAGGAGTTGAGAAAACCCCTGTCCAATTGACTTCCATAAGCGGGTCGGCAATGAGGACTGCAAATTATCAGTACTTCCATATGTCAGTTCATATAAGGAAGCACAAGCAGGGTTTAGATCAGAAAATCTGACAGCGCCTAAGATTCGTTCTGGAAGCTCTGAATCACTTTGAGCCTCGATGAGAAAAGCCAGGTCAACAGTCAACATTGAGATGTAACCAAACGCCAAATGAACTATTGCACTTGCAACCATTGAAGATCCGATATCCAAATCTACTTCGAAGAAATTCTCTGCAACACAGTACTTGGAAGAAAGGGCACGCCCAATAATGCACACAGCCTGCTCTCCGACTGCCTTTCTTACTATCCAGGGGCCTTTGACAATGTTGGCAATCAGTTTAAGCCTTGAATTTCTAAACCCATCATCACCATTCAAGAACTGATCAACTAAAGATCCCTCAGGAAATGGCTCTGTGGCTACAAAATACGCCACAGCACTATAGTTGTCCTTACCCGGGAGTTGTAGATTAAATGCCCAAACAAAAGGCTTATCACCATCTGGAAACTCTTCATCAATAACCTTCCTCACACGGTTTTTTCGATTCTTCAAAACCTCTGAAATCTTATTAGACCCTTTAACCCAGTCAAATCCAAGAGGCTTTAAAAGATATTCTCCACCAGGGATTTTAGTCTTAGTTGTCAAATACTCTGGACCTCTTACCATGAAATAGTCTCCAGGTGGAGATGCCCAGCCATTTGAACAATTATCTGGATCAAGTAGAGGAACAGCCCCCTCTGATTTTACTCTCTCTAACCATTGATGCTCCCCATCACCGAGGCTGGCCATATGACTCTGTTTGGACCAAACATATCAATTAACCAAACGTGACAAAACAAAACCAATAATGGGAAAGATCAGACATGTGCAATCTGTGGCACAGTTCTATACATGCTCCTGCCAACTCTATGAAGATAAAAAGCACCCTCACGTCATAAAACAAAACATGCGTTGAAATGGCTAAACATTACTCTCTCAAACCCATCAAAACATAACCAGATAAAGATATTGCTATTTTCAGAGTCAAGAATCTCCATACATTAGGCACTGCAAAATTTTCTTTAAGGGGTTGTTCTATGAGCTTTTATTGACCTGAATAAAAATCTTATAATCAAGAACTAATAATTCATCGTATATATCAACACGTATAAGTGATAAGCTTTGGTACATATAGTTAAATGAACACAGTTTTCATGGAAAAATGTTTCCAAATCTACCTCGCTTTCATGAAAACAAATTCACATGAACCAAACACACAACAACATGATTGAAACCAGCAAAGAAACCCCACCAAACCAAAATCCACAGCATATGCCAAGAAAGTAAACTACACTACACCAATTACATCTAAAACCGCAAAAAGAATTAACAAATTATCAAAACCACAACCAAAACCAAAAGAGCCACCTTTAAACAAAAAAAAAAACCACACAAACAAACATGCTATTATCTACACAAGTGTAAATTTAGCAAGAAACCCACAAAGGGCAGCTACAAAATCCTACCAGATTTGCAACCAAAAACATAAATCACTCAATAACTAAAATCCCACAAGCCAAAAGAAAAACCGAAGAAATTAAGCTAAAAAAGCAATTAAAACCACAAAGTTCTAACCTTTTTGTGGAGAAGACAAAGGGTCACTCAAAGAATCAAGATTTCTGAAAAAAACCCAAATTAGAAACAGATACATAAAGGGTTTTGTCTGCTTGATTTGTCTTACAAGGAAGCTTCAAAGACAGCCTTCAATAAAGGTTAAAAGTTGTTTGCTTTTCGTTTGTATGGATTTTGATATTCCTTGCGAAGAAAACTAGCTCCGTTTGTTATTTACTGAAAACTGGCTAAAGCAGTTAGCTTCAAGAGTGAGAGATGATTATGACATGGAGGAGATACCGGATAAACCGGTACCAAGTAAATTTCTGACAGATTTAATGCTGTTGACCAGTCAATGCTGTTGACCAATCAGAAAAGCTCCACGTCTCTCGGGCTACTTTGATTATCTCAAGTACATTGTTTCATGGAAAAACTACAATGTCATCCCTATTATTCTATAGAATTGCTTTTTTGCTCTCAAGTCTTTACCTATTTTCTTTAATTAGGAGACTTAACCGCCTTGCGTTTGGTTAGTCTTTAAAGATAAAGAACAGGCAGTCAGAGGAATGCGAAAGAAACACAAAATAAATATATTTTTATAATCCTGTAAATGCTTGGAAGAAAAGGTTCCTTTTTTTTAATTTTTTTTATTTGCAACCGAATGACAATAATTTATTTTTTTTTCAATTTTAACTTTAAGAATCTACATTGGGTTGACAATTAAAATTGGAACCGAATTCACTAAAAAAAACTAATTTGCCGAAGTTTGCAATCGAAATTAACAAGAAATGATTGAAGAGAGGAAATCGCTATTTCCTTCTTCTTCTTCTTTTCTGTAAAATATTGAGTAGGAATAATTTTTTTATTTTTTAATATTATATTTATTAAAAATTAAGTTTTATAATTTATTTTAGTTTATTTTTTATAATGTTATCATAGTTGAATGACTCAAGTTATGAGTTTTGTGAATTAACTCGAGTGACTCGAGTTTTTTTATTTTATTTTGTAATTGGATTTTTTTTCAATTTCATCTTTTACCATTTAAATTACTGGAAAATTAAATTTTATTATTTATTTTATTATTTTTTATTGGGTTATCTCAGTCTCATGATTCAGATTTATAAATTAATCCGAGTTGACTTTAATTTTTTATTTTTTATTTTTTAATTGATTTTTTTAAAATTTTATTTTTTAACATTAAATTGATTGAGAATTTAGCTCAATAAATTTTTTTATTTATTTTCTATTAGAATATCATGATTTTATAACTTAGATATAAAACTTATATATTAATTTAGGTTAATCCGAGTCGATCTAATATTTTATTTTTTAATATTAAAAAAATATTATTTGAAAATTATTTTTAATTAAATTATATTTTTATTATTTTTCATATTGCTGTTGAGCTTGCCAAATTATTACATAAGATGACTTTCTAATTTTTAATCCTTTTGAGTTTTGAATAGCATGTCAATAATATTTAAATATTTTTTAAAATTTTAAAAAAAAATATTCAACAGCATAGCACGTATAAATGATTAAGCTCCGTTGCTAAATAGCACGGCAACAGAGTAGCAACCGATTACTTTCGGTTGGTAAAGTTTAGAACTGTATACCCCTTGTCACGTGCGGATCGATATGCCCTTCTCCTTTCCTTCTCTCCTGCGTGTTTTCTCGCTAGTTCCCAAGTAGTGTAGCGTGGTGGTAAAGAGTTTGAGATCTATACAGTAGGTCTCGAGTTCGAGTCAGGGCGTGCACCTCTTGTAAGAGCCTGGGACAGCCGGGGTTTTACTCACTCACCTGGGCCTACAAAGTGCGTTTTCCAGAAAATAAAGTTTCCTCGAATCAAAAAAAAAAAAAAAAAAAGTGTTTTCTCGCTAATTTCATAGCTGCTCTCTCAACCTGGTCTGCAAGCCTTTAATGCCGGTGTTTTGCATCCTTCGGCAGGCCACTCAAGCTCCAGACAGCCTATTTCCAGCCGCCCTTTAATTTGTCGCGGGGTGATAATGTTAACCCTGCTCATCTTTCTATTTACTCGTTGATACATTAAGTTGTTGATTAAGAGAGACAGGTAATGTGTTGCGCAGCATGTGTTGAGAGAAGGTAATAGTGTTGCAGATTTTTTTAGTTAAACTGGGATGAACAAGAGTTACTAAGGCAGTAGTTGGTTTCTGTTTTGCTGCAGAAAAGACAGATACAATAGAAAAGTACATAAAAACATATAAAGAAATTGTTTTTTAAGTGAAAAGCAATTTAAAAAACTACTTTCTTGATCAATCTAATTAGGAGGATTTAGTCACACCTGGCTGCTGCATTTGAATGAAGTTCCGAGCTTTCATCAGAACTTGCGGTATCTTTCTTCCAATTCGAATTTGTGCTTTTGATTTTGAAATTGAGAAATTCAGATTATTCTCATTGCCTCCGGATTTTCGAGGTAATTATAAATCAAGGGTAGATGTAGGATTATTTGAAGACTCCCTTTATTTTAGTAGTTGATGTGTTGTAAATTCAAAATCTACGGAGGCGTGGATGATGGTGATGGAGTACGGTGTTGAGAAATGGAGACAAAGACAACCTGGAAAGTGGTGCTAGGCTGGAAAGGTGGAGGTGAGCTAGAAATGGGGATGGTTGCTCCCCCATTTCCACCATAAATAGAGGCATTAACAAGAAAAAATAAGCAGCACAATGTAGTGCATTAGAGCAAGCAGTAGCTGTAGCAGCAGAGAGAGAGAGAGAGAGAGAGAGATGTGAGACCATTACAGAGAGTGGGAGTTAAGTTGAGGTGTTGCTCCTCCTCCATTGTCGTAGATTGTAGTTTTTTTCTCTATATAATGAAATTGGCTGCTCGGCCTGGACATAGAAGATTGCTGAACCACATAAAATTGTTGTGTTCTTGGCATCAATCACATTGTTGAGGGAACTTGGGCTAAACTGCCTGTCTTTGATTCCAAAATCAGATGCTGGTATTCATCCATTGGATGTTGAAGTGATAGATTTCTTAGAGAATGGGAACCATGTCTATCCATCCTGCTATTCCTTTTCAGCTGCAATATGATCTCTGTACTATATTTAAATCAGTAGATGGGTTATTGTTTTTATGCTGATCATTCATTGTTTCAAATAACATACAAGTAATTGACATGTTAGTTGATGGATTTGAAAGTTGTTCAGTTCTTGGAAACCAGGGACAAATACAGAAAAAACAGAAACGTATTTGATTAAAGAGATGGAAATGGAACAAAAAGTAAATGTCTTTTTCATAGTTTTTGAGTAAATTTCTATATTTTCAAAACAGGAAGTATATGCCATATCTATCTCTATCATCTCTGTATTTTTTGTCCCAATACAGTAAACAAGATACCCAAAAGCTTTATCATGATGAGGCTTATCCTCTGCAGTTGTCCTATAAAAATTGTTTTGTACAAATTGCACTGCTTGTAGATGCAGCCAACTTACTTTCATCACTAGTTAAAAAGACTCCATTCATGGAGGCAATGCTTACATTTGAATGTTTCGATTGAATTAGATGTATGGATAAAATTCTATTCAGTTGCCAGAGGGAAATCATAATTTCTGGTTTTTATGTCAACAATAAGAAGAAATGCAAATAACATGGCCAACAACGGACAACCTACTTCTGAACTCAATGAAATCACGAACACTGCATGCTCTCTACTTCCTAACAAATGAAAATCAACTAAGTTGTGTCCTCACGATCCACCATTTACACCCTCACTAGATATTTCCTTACCGCAACACACATTCTCTCGATCGAACCAAGTTCCTCGATATGGAGAAGAAAGGATCACAAAGAGATGGGACTTTGTTGCAGCATCCACTTCTCCTAGTTCTTGCTCTAGCTATAAGTTTTGTTATAATGGATCCGTTTAGAATGGGACCTTTAGGAGACCATGATTTCAAGCCTTTTAAGCATGACCTTGCCCCTTACAAGCAAGTCATGGAAAACTGGCCTAGAGACAATAGAAGTCGATTAGGGTCCGGAAATTTGGAGTTTGTCAATGAAGTTTTCGGCCCTGAATCGTTGGAGTTCGACAGCCTGGGGCGAGGCCCTTACGCTGGTTTGGCCGATGGACGCGTTGTGAGATGGATGGGACAGGATGTTGGATGGGAAACCTTTGCACTTGTTACCACAAACTGGTGAGTTCTATTAATGACTTGATGAAAACAGAGAGAATATGTATTCATCTACCTTGGAATTAACCCACTTCATATCTCAACAAATCAAGAGGATCATCAAGTTCATGTAGATGATTTATAACTTGGATATACGAAAATTCTTGGCATTTTTAATTGGAGTATTTGCCAAGTAATTAGCTTGTGTTGAGGGAAAACTTTCTCTAATCAAGTTATTAATTAAGATCAATAAGCTAGTGAATCAAATCAAAGAAGTCTGGAACATGAATTTGTTCTCTCTTTTAATATCTCCTTACTGATATATACTAACTATTCTTCCAATTGGCTTTGAAAGGTCTGAGAAACTTTGTGCTAGAGGAGTTGACTCGACCACATCTAAGCAATGGAAGCATGAGAAACTGTGTGGTCGCCCCCTGGGTCTAAGGTTCCACAAAGAGAGTGGGAATTTGTACATTGCTGATGCTTATTATGGCCTTCTGGTAGTTGGACCTGAAGGAGGGCTTGCTACTCCTTTGGCAACTCATTTGGGAGGGGACCCAATACTCTTTGCAAATGACCTTGATATACACAAGAATGGATCCATCTTCTTTACTGACACCAGCAAGAGATACGACAGAGTGTAAGAGCACACAAAAATGGAATCTGTTCTTACAAGATTTGGCTCTTTCTGTACAATTTTGGAGCTGTTGATAGGAATTTGTTTTGCAGGGACCATTTCTTCATATTGTTGGAAGGAGAATCCACTGGTAGGCTTCTCAGATATGACCCTCCTACCAAAACAACTCATGTAGTATTGGATGGCCTAGCATTTCCAAATGGAGTGCAACTATCTAGGGACCAAACTTTCATTGTCTTCACCGAGACTACCAATTGCAGGTAATGTGCATACATCCTTGTAATTCAACAAAAAATTTCGATATCCTGACATAAATATTGAGATGTTGTATGATCCAATTCGATCGTTTCGGCGACCGACTAAAACAAACCAAATTAGTACTCCATTCAAAGATTGCACTATGAACATCATGGACATTAGTGCATGATGAGTAGTAGGTTATGACAAGCTTCATCATTTTGTAAAACATGTATGGTAATGCCACAGGCTAATGAAATACTGGCTGGAAGGACCGAAGACCGGGAGGGTGGAACTTGTCGCAAACCTGCCTGGTTTTCCGGACAACGTAAGACTTAATGATAGAGGCCAATTCTGGGTTGCAATAGATTGCTGCAGGACAGCAGCACAGGAGGTTCTTACTCAGAATCCATGGATGAAGAGTGTTTATTTCCGGTTGCCAATCCAAATGAGGTACTTAGCCAGGATGATGGGCATGAAGATGTACACAGTTGTATCCCTCTTCAATGAGAATGGAGAGATCTTGGAAGTTCTTGAGGATCCAAAGGGTGAAGTAATGAAGCTAGTGAGTGAAGTCAGGGAAGTAGAAGGGAAGCTGTGGATTGGAACAGTGGCTCATAACCACATTGCTACCCTCCCATATCCTTAGCACCAACAGCACAAATCCCGATAGTTATTTTGTTCATCTGTGCTGTGCTGCACGTTCCCTTTGATTTGGATTTTCCTTTATTTAGCAATGGTTTAACAAATTGCAGACTCCTCTGTCACTTTCCTAGCTCTGTACCCCCTTAATGTTTTTTTTTCTTTTAGATTATTCATCCCTTTGTGAACAATATGTTTTGTCAAATTGTTCGACGAAAAAACCTGGGAAAAAGCCCGAGTTATTGAGTCACTGGTCAGTAATTTTTATTGAAATTATAGTTTTTTTTTCTTGCATGTTGATCTAGTAGCATTTAAGCCCTGTTTGAACGAAGTTATTAAGAACATAGTTAGATAGAAAGTATTTAGTTGGGTTAATATTTTGTTTTTGTTTCATTAACTAAAAATCCGACTATAATTAAGCTCTGAATTATAAGTTTCTCGAATCAATTTGCTAAGATAAATCCAGTTTAATAACCATTAATTAGCTGCATAAAGTCAATTGGAATTGGATGTAGATATTGATTTGTTCACATTTTTTGTCGAAAAATTGACTCGAAATAATACAAATGAAAATTGATTTTTAACTACAACTTCAGACCACAGGTTATTTCTTCTCCTCTCAAGATAACTAATTCTCTACATAAATAGAAAATAACCACCGGGGATCGGGTTAAATTTTTAACTTAGCATAAAAAATATTTAGATATTATTATTGTTTTATTTTCTAATGAAGAAAAAATCTAAACCGTGTAAGGGTTGAATTTATGAATTCAAAAACAATTTGAACGATTTGTAAAAATATAATTTGACTAAAAAATATTTTAAGATGACATCTTGTTTAATATTAAAATAAAAACATATTGGATTGACTCAGGTCATAAGTTGATTTAACCCGAGATAACCTGTCAAATCTGCTACGTTGGTCATGAGACCAAGATAACCTCATAAAAAATAAATCAAAATAAATTATAAACCTCAATTCCCAGTCAACTATGTCGGACCCAATATTAAATGATAAAATTTATAAAAATTTTAATTAAAAAATGAGTCAAGACAACAAAGGTTAATTTGTTAAACACTATTCTCTAGTCATAAGGCTGAAATAACCTAATAAAAAAACAAGTTAAAACAAATAATAAAGCTCAATTTCTGATCAGATGCAATATTAAATGATAAAGAAGAAAAAAAATCAATTAAAAAAAATTTTTAGTTAACTAAGTTAACCTGTCAAACCCGCAACTTGGGTCATATGAGATGAGGACAACCAAATTCAATGTTGAAGGATTCATGATTCGAATTGTAAGATTGAGATAACCTTATAGAAAAAAAATTAAAGAAACAACCTGATTTAATTGAGATAAAAATACCAAAATTTATGGCTTTAATCATGAGAACAAGATATCCTTACAGAAAGCAAATCAAAATAGATTATGAAACTTAATTCTTAACAAACTCAATATTGAATTATAAAATTAGAAGAAAATAAATTCAACTAAAAAACATAAAAAATAACTCGAGTTAACCCATAAAGCACTATTATCATGTCATAAAATCGGGATAATCTAATAAAAAACAAATAAAACAAATCATGAAGTATAATTCTCAAATAGCTCAATGTTAAATGATGAAATTAAAAAAAATAATTAATTAAGAAAAAAAAAACTTGAATTAACCAAGTTAACTCATCAAACTCATAATTCTTGTCATGAAATGAAATCACTCAATAAAAAAAATAAATTTAATATTATAGAATAAAAATTAATTGATTGAAGAAAAAAATATAAAGAATTATTTTAATTAATAGCATTTTGTGAGGAGAGGTAATGAAAAACCCTTTTCTAATTAGTTTTTTTTTAACTTTAATTTTAATTAATTAATATCTTACAAAAATTATCTTCCACATGTCTAATTTCATCGAATGGATGAATCTAATTCATAGAATCTTTAGATAAAGACCAGGTAATTCACTCATGCTGTGCTGTAAATTGAATTAATTTTTTTTAATGTAAAAATAATATATTAGTATTGTTAATATTTTTCTAGTAGAAAATAAATTGTGTAAAAATTTATTCAATATGACTCGGTTATCTTAATAAGTCTAAAAAAAATCTAAATAACTAGAAAAAACATAATTTAACTTAATATAATTATCTAAGGTGAGATCTTTTTAATAAAAATAAAGACAATAATATATTGTATCGATTTTGATCAACTCGAATTAACTTGTTAATCTATATATTAATTTATGAGATTATGATAACTATATAGAAAATAAATTATAAAGTTCAATCTCTAATAAATATAATGTTGAAGGATGAAACTGTAAAAAAAAAAAGCAATTAAAAAAATGATTTTAGTCAACTCGAGTTAACATGTCAAATCTATAATCCGTAATAAAATCAGGATAACCCAATAGAAAACAAATCAAAATAAATTATGAAATTCAATTCTTAATTAATTCAGTGTTGAAAAATAAAATTGAAAAACAAATATTAAAAAAACATAAAAATAACTCAAATCAACCAGGATTAATTCGTCAAATTCATGACCCGAATCATGAAATAGAAATAATATCATAGACAAAGACCAAAATAAATTATGAAATCTAATTTCTTATTAATTTAATATTAAAAAATAAAATTAAAAAAAAATTAATTAGAAAAGAAAAAAATTAACTCCTTAAATTTATAGTTTGAATTTAGATTTTAGAACAACCTTATAAAATATTAAAATAATTATACACCGCATTATTAATTTAATATTAAATAATAAAATAAAAATTTATAAATATATATTAAAAAAATAAAAATTAAAAAAATTATTCAAGCGTATAGTATGATGTGAGGATATTATAATAATAAAAAAAATCCTCCTTAAGTTCACCATTTGTCATCATGTGTCACATCCAACATGGAAAGATGAACATGAGACGTCAGCTCATCATCCTTAACCAAACAAGCTGTGCAATAAAAAAGATTCAAACTTAGCTTCTCAATCACCACATTCTATCCATCAATCAATCAATAAATTATGCAGAGACTCATTTCACTTCGTTCAAAGTCCAATTCTCTTAAATCTTTGTTCAATCCATTGAAATCACCTCAAAAACACTCAATTTCTGCAGATTGGTCTTCTTGTTTCCATCAAAGCTGGAGTCTTATAGCCTCAAAAGGATGCTTCAGCCGGGTTTTTTCATATGGGCTTTGGCCAAGTTGTGCTAAAATGAGGAATTTTGATAAAAATCAAGGTTTTGTTAGGAGGTTTAGTAGTGAAGCTCAAAGGGAGTCTATAGAGTATGATGTTGTGATTGTTGGTGCTGGACCGGCTGGATTATCAGCTGCAATAAGATTGAAGCAGTTGTGTAGTGAAAAGGGTGTGGATTTATCGGTTTGTGTTGTTGAGAAAGGCCCGGAAGTAGGTATTTGTCTAAATTGCCGGTAGCATTTTTGGCTTTCGAGATTGTATTAGTGTTAATAGAGCTTTCGAAATGAGTTTATTTAATTCTTTTTCTTTGATTTTATTTATTTGTATGGCTCTTTTTTTTTTTTGTTATTCAATGTGGTTGTAGGTGCTCATATCTTATCCGGCAATGTGTTTGAGCCCCGAGCACTGGATGAACTTCTACCGCATTGGAAAGAGGAAGAGGTAATTTTTCATTGATTGTCTATGGCATTCATTGCAATTCTTGCCATTTTTTTTAAGGTTAATGTGATATAAGATTTGTAATCAAGAATACATACAAGAATCATACAGTTAACGATGGAAATATAGAATGAAGCCTCATCCTGCTAATGTTTCTTACCGGTTCTTCATTGATTAAAAGTAGTTGATTTGTGTTTCAAGTTGGATGAAGGATTCAATTAGCAATAAACTTTCATTGAATATGTAATATTTCTAGCAGACTTTATTTTGGTTCCAGATATATTTATGATTCCCTTTTATTTTCTTAAAAATTTTGCTTGGTGTATAAATCTGGCAGTAATTGTGTAGTGAAGCTTTTAGCTGTTGCTAAAAAAGTACACTGAAGTAGAATCATTGCATTGCACAATGTATCACCACCACATACCTCTTTTGATTCTTGTATGCATTCTTTGCCAATCTGGGTTTGCAGGCACCAATCAATGTCCCTGTATCTTCTGACAAGTTTTGGTTTCTTACGAAAGATCGTGCCTTTTCTCTTCCATGTCCTTTTGATAACAAGGGGAACTATGTTATAAGGTAATTAATGTGATGTCCTCCTGTTTTGCCTGGAATATTTGTGTGATGATGCAAATCTGATTTTATACGATTCTGAATGGTTTCAAATCCTGTTTCTTTTGTCTTTGTTTCCTTCGCATCATGAATGAATTCTTGAGAATTTATGCAATTTACCTGAGAACAGTTTTACAAATAGTCAAACTGAGCACTTGATAATCTTTTATGTATATGATGTTTCTCTGTTGGGCTGGGCCTTATACTGTTCATGCCATTGTCATAAAGTTTTTTTTTTCTGACTTTCTGAACAATTTTGTTAAAGTTTGATTATCAGTCTATGGTGGAGTCATTGCAGCCTAATTGACACACTGCATGTGATTGCGATACCAGAAAGGAGGTTGTAATTCTGTGGAGTAACCACTTCGTGACTTGAATTTGAAATTGATTCTGTTTGCATTGTTGGTTCACTTCTTTGGAAAGGCAGCTGGTCATGTAATAGAGTCTTACAGGCTTGCGAGAACTTTTAGGTCATCTTAACACTTTGCATCTTAAGATATCTGACTAAACTGTCTCTTCCTTTGTCTCTATTTTACAACAATTAGTACTTGCTCTGCAACTCTTCTTTTTTTACTCTGTCAGTTCATTGTCATTGTGGGTCCTCTGATGCAGTTTAAGTCAATTAGTGCGTTGGATGGGGATAAAAGCTGAAGAATTTGGAGTTGAGATATATCCTGGCTTTGCAGCAAGTGAGGTGCAGTTAGTTTGGTTCTCGTATTTTTCTCAACAATTATATCACTGCAGGAATGTATTTACAAGTTATGCAATTTTACCAGATCTTATATGATGCAAATGACAGTGTTGTTGGCATTGGAACTAACGATATGGGAATTGCCAAAGATGGTTCTAAGAAGGATACTTTTCAACGTGGTGTAGAGCTGAAAGGTCCGGCACCCTCTGTTATCTAAAATCCTTGAAATTTTACCAGATCTAAGGTGGTTTTTCAGGGTACTATTTCCTGTGTTTAGTTTCAGTTAACAATGAAGAATTGAACAAAAATTGTACTTTCTTACCTCTTCTCCTCTAGCATTACCATATGGAATTTAATAATGCATCCTATGAGTATTTCTATTCCAATCTGGACACATGACTTTACCCTTTTGGATTTTCTTTTCAATAAGGCCACAGACCACTCTTAGCTTCCAACAAAATAAGATGTCTATGCTGCCTTTCCCTCTTAAACAGCCATGAAATGAGAGCCAACGTATCATTTTCCTCAATGCCCTTTTTTACACCTCGGATGGCCATTTAATCAATGCTCATTTGTTACACATATATCAGACTTCAATCTAGTATGTTCTTTTCTCGAGAATGACTAGTATTAAGTTTTCTGTGGTTTAATTAATGGTTATAAGGGTGACGTGAACGTGCAGGTCGCGTAACGCTTCTAGCTGAAGGTTGTAGAGGATCTTTATCAGAGGTTTGTAGGAATAAGTATTTAGCTGTAGTAGACACTGTTAAACTTCTGAGCTAACCTGCTGATAATTATGCTAAGGCTGGTCTCATATTCATTCTAACAGAAACTAATTAAAAAATACAAATTGAGAGAGAAGGGGCATGCTCAACATCAGACTTATGCTTTAGGAATTAAAGAGGTAACCTATCTTCAAGCAAATTTTATGTTCTACTGCCTTTTTTAACTTTTCAGATTTCTATTTGTCCTTTCCCTTTGACACAACAATGTCAATTTTCCTTGTGTTTACACTAGGAATTGTAACAAAGCACTCACACTAGTTGTATAGCCACTAAGGTTAGATATATTGATGAAATTATAGTTGTTGCAATTGTCCTTGTTTTCATGCTTAGTTCATAGTATCCTTCAAATATGTTTTGATTGTTATTGATGGATTTTCTGAAGGAAATTTTCTTGGTTTAATGGCATACATGAAGTCTAATCAAGCCGTTTTCACTCATCTAATTTATTTTGATCTGTTATTTGATTGGTTCGATCAGGTTTGGGAAATTGATGAGAGTAAGCATAAACCTGGTGCTGTTCTTCACACGATAGGATGGCCTTTGGATCAGAAAACATATGGGGGGTCATTTTTGTACCATATGAAAGATAGGCAGGTAACGTGTTTTAATCAAACTCTAAAAACAAGATGAGTTTTTTGAGTGTTGCGTTTCTTGCCAGATTTTTGTTTCATTCTTTGTCCTGAAAATGTAATTGCTGTTCAAGTTTTAAAAATCATTTGACAATACTGTTCTAACAATTTCTCACCTTGGAGCTATTTATCACCTTCTTTCAACAGTTTCTCACCTTGGAGCTATTTATCACCATTTATTTTGATAACTAAAGCTCGTAATTATATTTACCTTGATTGATCAAATAGGTTTCAATCGGTTTGGTGGTTGCTTTGAATTATCACAATCCTTACTTGAACCCTTATGAGGAATTCCAGGTGAACCATATTTACAGGTCTTTTGTCAAGCTTTGCATTCAATATCTCCCATTTTATTTGTAGGGCATGTGCACATGGATCTAGGTTATCATATCATTTAATGCTTCTCTGGGTTGCTTGTGTTATAAAATAGTCAAAAAATGTTGTCTTATATTTCTGGTTTTTAACTTGCTCATCCATGAAGCACCAGTTCTTGGAATCTTACTCAATTTCCACTTATTGGATTTTGTTCTTAGAAATTTAAGCATCATCCTGCCATCAGACCCCTTCTGGAAGGGGGAACTGTAATCCAATATGGGGCTCGCACTTTAAATGAAGGTGGTATTCAGGTGAGTCGGTAATCTCTAATTTATAGGTAGCTTGCAATTTGCAGTTAGTAAATGCAATTTTTGTGTGCCAAAAACAATGATTTACAAATCTCTTGAAAGTTGTACATGTTTGACACGTAAATTTGGAAGGATGCAATTCCAAAAGTTCACATAAACCATTGATCAAACTGTTCATGGATATATGAGGCATAACATCTTCTGTCCATTATTAAATGCTATACAATAAGAATATGATACTAGTTAAATTTCAGTCCATTCCGTATCCAGTTTTCCCTGGAGGAGCAATTATTGGATGTTCAGCTGGTTTCTTAAATGTACCAAAAATAAAGGGAACGCACACTGCAATGAAATCAGGTACCAATCGCATTAATCATACAGTTTGGCTTATCTTCACCTAACTTTCCTATTTAAGTATGTTCTGATTAGGGCATGTTAATCAATTTAATGAACCATGTGATGATGCAAAGTTTGAATTAAATACTGTTAGAACACTTTAGACTGGCAAGTTACTTCAAAGATTACAGTAAATAGATGATCTTTCTAGAGTATGTCCATTTGTGGTTGTACTATGAATCTAGTTACCAACTTTCCTAGAAGAGAAACAGAGATTTCAGAATATTACCATCCATCTTTTAGGTAACAGTGAATGTCTAATTTATTTTTCTTTCTTGCTTCATATAGGAATGCTAGCAGCAGAAGCAGCATTTGGTTCTCTTAGGGAAGGCACAAGCTTGAAATCATATTGGGAAACTTTAGGGAGTTCTTGGATATGGGATGAACTCCACCGGGCTCGAAACTATCGACCCGTATGTGCACCAATTCAATCCCTTCTTTTCTTTACAAACAATGTTCTGTTTGTTCACCTACAAATAGGTCCGTCTTTTATTGTGAGCTCTGTACTTAACTTATATGACTCTTTTAATTGATGAAGGAACCTCAACTGAGCATACATATGTTACCTAAATTATTTATTTCATATATTACTATAGCATGAAATAACATAGACTTGTGCAGACAGTATATAACACTTTTTTGAGTTGTTATCGGTTTGTTAGTCAAACACTAGAGAAACCACTGTATGTTCAGTCTGCTTAAGGCTGTATTTATACAGTGCACGATGATTAATAAGGTCCCTTAATTGTGCAAAAAATATTGGTAATATGGAGTTTGATTGTGTGAATAAGAAAGGGTGTTTGTTTAAGTTGCATATATAGTGAACTCATTCATTCTGAAATATGATTTTATCGCTGCAGGCTTTTGAATATGGGGTTATTCCTGGAATGGTCATTAGTGCATTAGAACGGTAAGATTTCACCTCACTGGTTTTGTACTTTAATCATTTATCGCTTGACTGCTTGACCTTTGAAAAATTCTAATTATGTAATAATTTTTTCTTTGCAATCTCATTTAGCTGAATTTTTCTGTCTGGCAGCTACATACTAAAAGGAAGGTCCCCATTCACGCTGAAACATGGGAAACCTGATCATGAGGCAACAAATGTAAGAAGACACTTCTTAGGAAACAGTTTGTTCTATCACACATGGTATTTTAATTTCTTCAGCAATCGAACACTGCAAAGATGGGGAATATAGTTTGACCATCATAAGTTTGTTGCTTCAGCATTATCACTTTTGCTTTAATGATGTGCTCAATAAATGTCTGCGGAGTTACTCTCCCAGTTCTATCTGTCAAAAAGAGTGAAGAGCAAGTGGACTCTGAGTGAAGAGGAAGTTAACACTTTTCTTTCTTTTATTATTTTTGAGTTTAACTAACACTATAAATTCTTAGTATAGACTAAGAGTAAGAGATGGAACAATTGAATGCTGACTGATGAACCCTCATATTTTTCAGGCTGCACGGTTACACTCTCCAATTGAATATCCAAAGCCTGATGGAGTTTTTTCTTTTGATGTGCCAACCTCCCTCCACAGGTTTGTAAATATACACTTTGATTATTCTGCTCAGTTATCATTCAATTTTGTTGGGTGGATAGCCTTGTCATTTTCCAGGATGGTTACCATGGGGATGCTATTATTGTTGACTTTTCATGGAGGATGTGTTTTTTGTAGCATTTCTAAATTAATTACAAGAACTTGTGGTGAAGTGTTTATTTTTAGGATGCTATGAATATAATACATAGGGGAAGGGTCTCTACTTCTTATGACTGGAAGGAATAACATATTGTAATAAAGTTCCCATTTCTTTGGGCTCCGTTGATGTGGAACCTATAGCACATTTTTCTCCTTTTCTTTTTCCTTCTAATTCCCTTTTCTTGTCTTTTCTCATTGACACACTTCTCCATGTCTGAATTATGAAAAACTTGAATAGCCAGCATTACTCGAATGTCACTCAGTACTTGCCCAAGGCCCTGCCCTCCTTTTAAATAGCCAACCTTCCTCTTCTTCTGCTCCTTTTCACTTTGTGCGCTGATAGAAAATGAGACATGCTGGAATTACTAGCATAATATGTCAGACTAATCAACAATTTTCATAAACAAGAGTGGAAAACTTAGTGGCTTTAGAAGCAATGTTTTTCTGCACTGTTTACAAAGGTAAGAAATAAGATTCTGGCATGTATACGAGTAGTTTTGATAATTGTTACTGATGAAGAGGTTCGGTTATTCAAAGTCTTGAGAAAATTGTCAGGCTTGGCAGACTGTAGACTGTAATAGTAGAGTGGGACTGTTATTACTGACATCAGATAGCTAAGGGGTGTGAGTTCTAAAAGACCATCAATCCTGTCAACATGGTCATGACAGGCTCTATTATAAGATAAAGTTTATATTTGGACAGAGATTTTAACCCTTGATAGAATAGATTGGCAATGTTAGATCCATGTATTAGAGAATAATATAAATCATATCTTGAACCTTACCTAATAGCTTAAGCTTTTAGGTTGAGATGGTTCTTTGACATGGTATCAGAGCCTTGATGACCAAGCGGTCACGAGTTCAAATCTCACCATCCCTATTTATTTGATAAAAATTAAGCACAAGGTAATGTGGGCCTGTGAAGTTTCAAGTCCAAAAAGCTTTCACTTGAGAGGGTGTGTTAGAGAATAATATAAATCATATCTTGAACCTCACCTAATAGCTTAAGTTTTTAGGTTGAGATGATTCTTTGATACCATGTGGTCTATACTATGCATATTTGAGAAAAATATTCAATTTTTGGTGAGGTTCTTGCAAGTCAAGTTCTTTTTTTGTTATCTATTCAGTAGTAGAACTTTGAGTCTTAATTTTTCCATGCCAGAAAGGGGGCAGCAATTATATAACAATCTTTCTTCTTTTTTTTTGCTTGTTTAGGAGCAACACTAATCATGACCACGATCAGCCTGCTCATCTTCGTTTGAAGGACCCCAAGATTCCTGAGACTCTGAATTTGCCAGAATATGCTGGACCAGAGTCACGATATTGTCCTGCTCGTGTATATGAGTAATACACATTCTTGATATGGCCTGCACTTTAGGTTTCCTTTTTCAAATGGATTGTATATGTTATAATTCCTTTCACCTTTCTTTGAAATACAGGTATGTCTCCGATGAGAACAGTCAGCTGAAGTTACAGATCAATGCCCAGAATTGCCTGCATTGCAAGGTATTGTTTAGACCATTTTCTAGCTTCTTCTTTTTTTCCTTTTTCAGTCTGTTTTGAGTGTTCCATTTTCTAGCTCTTAGAAATTACCTCCAGCCTCCGGAACCATCATAAATTATAAATATGAAATGATAACCCTCATTATAAGCTGAAGTGATGAATTTTCTTTTTTCTGTAAGCATTGAACAGGTAACTTCAACCAAAAAAGGATCAATGTTGTGCTTGTCAAATGCCTAATTTGATGATTCAACTTCCTTCGTTTCTTCATTAACTTTGCTTGGATATTATTTTCAGGCATGTGATATCAAAGACCCAAAGCAAAACATTGAATGGACAGTGCCAGAAGGGGGAGGTGGCCCAGGCTACTCAGTCATGTAGATTTACTTGACCTTCATTGAAAAAAGACTTTTCATGTATAAGTTTTCAGAAACAAAGCAACCCTAAAATAAAGAGTATTTTCCTGTAAATACCTCACAGGAAACAAGCAAAGCTTGAATCTCATGATGCTGATATATTTATTTGATAGCTTGCATAGTTGACACAGAAAATGGAAGATCCCTTGCTGATTGATTGATTGATTGATTGATTTAGCTGTAAATACAGTATCAAATAATCAAGAATGATAAACATTATCGATTCTGACTTGAATCCTTAAGCAAGCTATAAAAAACTTTTTCACTATGATTTGAAGCCATGCTATTTAGGCCAATTATCTATGGTGCGCATTTGCAAAATTTTGTCTGGGCACTGATAAAGAAAAGATTGTCAATACAATCGAAGGGAGTTACCGTGCAAACTAGCATGAAAGATTTATATTATTTATTTCTGTTTTTTGATGGATTGGGAGTATAGTTGTCAGAAAAAAGTCTAGCAACTGTGTTTATCAAAATGATATTTTTTTTCTTGGTGTGTACTGGATCCCTTAATTAATCATGTTTTATCAGATGAATATCTTATCTAATTTAATTAATAATTACACTTAGGTTATGCTTCGAGTCCCATATGTTTCAAGTCAAATTTAGTAAGTATGATTAGGAGAAGAGCTTAATCTCTTGTTTAAAGTCTTGCCAAGCTATTGTCATCCCAATTCTCAAATAAATTCATTCCTAAGGTCTTTATTCCAGAGCAAGCAAAGAAACTAATCAAGACTCGAGTCTAATTTCTTTTCAAGCCAGGAAACCAACAAACATGATATAAATAAATAAGAAATTAGTTTGTAAATCATTTTCAATTCCCTTTCTATATATTCACCAAAATAATCATCAATCAAAAGAAATAAACCACGAAGGTAATGATGAAGGTGATATAGAAAGCTGGGCCAGTATTAATTTATTAGGGTAACAATCCCTCTAGACAACTTCATGAGCTAGTTGCAGTCCCTATCCACTTTTGTCAACAATAATTAGGCAACCTAACAACATCTCCTCGTACATATTAAACTTGACCTCCGACAACAAAACATTTTCTTACATTACAATGACAATTTAGGACCCACTTCTGTCCTTGCTCTAAATTCTGTCACTTCCATTACAGCTCCCAGTGGGGAACTGGATGGCATAATATAGTCAGGCAAGTACCATGAGCACCGCTAAAAACAACATGACCCTTTCTGTTTTCTTTCTTTAATGGGGTGTTGGGTTCAAATGCCTCATTGGTCCACACTGAAAGCAACGAAAACTAGTAACAACCAGCAAAATTTGTACTGCCCATTTGAGACTGTGGTATAGAAACAGAGGTGACCAAGCACATAAACATCAATAAGAACTTGCATGTGTAAACACCCATATCGGACAGGAAGTAGAGTTTGAAGGGTTTTGGTGAGGTACAACCGAGGACAAACCTATGAATTTCGAATCAACAAATCGCCAACAAAGGCCTGATTGTAATAAAGGTTCTACATAGACTATACCATATTAAATACTTTAAGCAAACTAGAATATAGAGCTGCCTAAAAGAAATGTAAGGTAGAAATGTAAGGTAATGTATATTAGAAGGACTGGAGATAAAAGGAAGGGAAAATATCCTGTGACAACAGATTGCAACTAGGATGTAAACAACAGTAGAGACCATTAAGTAGCTGCCTTCTCTTTTTCAATCCTTTGATGAAGAGGAATTAGCCTCAGATCCATTATCTTTCTGGCTTGAAGAAGTCAATGATCCTCTCATTTTCAAATCCCCACCTTGTTGCTGCTGCTGTTGCTCCTGCTGCTGTTGAAGTTGTTGCTGCTGAAGCTGATGTAGCTGGAACTGTTGCTGCTGCTGCTGCTGCTTCTGGGAATGAATTTGGAGCTGTTGAAACTGTTGTGCAGCTAAGAAAGTATGCATTGCTTGATTATTGGGATATAATTGCTGGCCTCCTCCAAAAGATGCATAGTTCATCATGGGTCCACCATTTGGTGTTTGACCAGTCAGTACCTTCAGATGCTGAATTTCTTCTTTCAGCGCGTCATTCAAGGCTATCACAAAACAAAAAATCATCATTAAGGCCGGTAACAAAAGAAGTTGAATCTGAATAAATTCAAAATTAATATGCACAACCAAATTCATCAACGGACCTATCCATGTAAGATACAGGGTACAGAAGCTGCATATGGATGCAATTGCAAGTTTATGAAAGGCCACGTGAGCAAATTTTGCCTATGCTCAGACAGAAGTGTCTCTACTATGTGTCAAATAAAACTGGTGCAAAGTTTATGACTTCCTTCTATTTAGCAGTTCTAAACAGCTATGCCTCCACTAAGTGCCTAACAAGTCTTACAAATGAGGAAATGCTTATATTTGGAATGCCCACTCAAAGCTAGTTCACATCACAAAAAATAAAAAAGGCGATTCACACCCTCAGATGAGAATAGAAACTACCTGCTCCCAATGAAACTACCTCGAATAATAAGGTTAAGTTAGCAATAATTTTTAGGCATTCATGAGAAACCATTCCACAAAATAAAGTGCTTGCATAAAATTTGGAAGTGGAAGAGCTTGCTATAAAAACAAAATCCCTATAAGCTACTTGAACACCAATTTATAGACAACAATCACTTCTGCAATCAAATATCAATCAGCAAGCTTACTATAAAGACAAAATCCCTATAACTCAATGCATAGCATCCTGGAGTTCTTTCACATGCAACTCAGTCTACACCAGCTACGTCTTGCATCTCTTTGGAGCTTTAAGTATACATTCTTATTGTTATCCATTCATGAGAAACCATTCCACAAACCATTCATGAGAAACCATTCCACAAAATAAAGTGCTTGCATAAAATTTGGAAGTGGAAGAGCTTGCTATAAAAACAAAATCCCTATAAGCTACTTGAACACCAATTTATAGACAACAATCACTTCTGCAATCAAATATCAATCAGCAAGCTTACTATAAAGACAAAATCCCTATAACTCAATGCATAGCATCCTGGAGATCTTTCACATGCAACTCAGTCTACACCAGCTACGTCTTGCATCTCTTTGGAGCTTTAAGTATACATTCTTATTGTTATCCATAACTACCTACATATCACAACATTATCGCATCCTGAGCCAAGCACACCATTAATTGAATGCTATCAAGTGCACATTTTAAGACTTGAAAATAAATAATACCCAAAATCCCTGACTCTAAGATGACTGAAGTATGCACATTTTGGAAGACAATTTCCGAGCTGAAATAAATAACAGCTATTATCTTCCTAATTTAGAAAAGTCAGCTCAATTCCCAGCCCTAGGTCTTAATCCAGGGATGAAACATATAACCCACAACTGTGGTTTTAATGCATGCCCTTGGCCATGCAAATATCAACAAATAATCAACCGGTTGACATTATAATCAGCCATATAAAGAGACAGCTGATCCCATATTTAAATCAACAAAAACAACTACAAAATCCTCTGGCATGAAAAGTGTCATAAATGACGAGCAACCAAATTAAAAGATTACGAACATTCCTGGCCACTAGACCAAGCATATTACAATTCCTTTCCTGATCAAATGACGTGAAAGAAGAGGAAAGTTTAGCAATTGCAGACGCCATATTGAACGACAGTTCTAAGCAAAATCTAGATTGTGTACAACACAGAAAATGCATAAGTGGAAAAAAAGAAGTAGATCACAAAATAACAATGTTTACAACCGAAAAAAGTTACCTATCATAAAGCCTTATATATATATATATATATATATATATATATATAAAGACTTCTGTTTGTGGCAATATGTAAGTCATAGGATGATGAATCATACACAATTAATGTCAAATACCTAGACCATGCACATGCTGACATTGCCAGTATATTACTATTAGAAGATACAGGCATGAAGAGATAAAATAGGACAACATTGTTTGTGGATCACAGCATGCACTCATATGCTTTTTATACATATCAAAATGCCTCTTCATAAAAACCATATACAAATAACACAAATATTAATGGAAAAAAAACATCAACTAAAATTGGCTAATTGTATTTAGAAAATTCAGGGGAGACCCTTACCATCTTGCAAGTGGACCTGCTGCTCCATCGTTTGCAAACGCAGTTTCAGTTCACTATTTTCAGAGGTCAGGCCATTTGTATCCCTCTGTCAAATCATAAGCAACAATATCAATTTGACATGCATTAATGTGCTCCCGATGGAAACATTACTTGTTAAATTACCGTATAGAAAAAAGGAAACATAGGCTACAACTTCCATTGGACAGTCAAGTCAAACCAGATACAGTTCACAAATAAATAAGAGTGAGCTTATACAACTTGCCTGAAGAAGAGTCAATTGAGCAGACAACGACGTCGCTTCTGTTTGGAGTGTCTGCACTTTCCTTTCAAGTTCAGCTATGTAACGCATCTTCCTCTCCTTGGACCTTGCAGCAGATTGCCTGTTGGCCCAAATCCTATAGATGGAACAGAAATGAACATGTCTGACGTCAATCTAGAATAAATAAAACAATGGAAATGTCTTCTCTCTCTTTTTTGATAGAAGGAAATAAAATAAGAGGGATGAAAGAGGAGAGAGATGAGTCCTTTGCAGCAGGGGAATTCAAGACCATTTTTATACAAGCAGAAAACTTCATTTGAGCTTAACAAAAATTCCATGCTATCTGTATAACAAACTATTCCTAAAAAAAGTCCTGTATATGCCAGGTATGTTCACTACAAGAAGTACCTTATGAACAGTGAGTGCAATTACATTCAGTGCTTCATAAGACTATTTTTATGGAGACAATAACAAACTCAAAGATGCCCCATAACAAAATGTTTCAAAAACATTAAATTTCATGGAATGGGCACGAATTTTTAATTTCACGCGAAACACACATGATATTGCTACTACTGAAATTAGCATCATGAGTAATCCCATAACTTAACAAACCACACCTTGAAAAATAGAAAAAATTAAGAGAATGAGAGATGGGATACCTTTTTGCACGCTTGGGATCTATAAGTGCAAGTTCAGCTAGCTTCGCAGCAGATACAGCTTTCTTAGAATCTGCAGGAGAGGCCTCTTCAGAACCTGACATGAGCATCTCCGGCTTGATTGTTGTCGAGCCATCCATTGAGTGGCTATGTTGATGCCTAACTCTAGGCCTTTCACTCGGACCAGCACCCAAATTCACTGTTGCAGGCAGTGGTGTCATTGCTTGTGCTGCCATTGCTGGAGCCAATGACTCCCCAACTTGAAAAGTAGATGTGGCCGAGGACGAATTGAACTTATCCATATCAAGGTACATTGACAACAAATCTTCCTCAGTTTCATCAGAAAAAGTTGGCCCATCAGCACCACCACCCACGACACCAAGATCACTATCAAAGCTAATATCATCAGGGAGAGTGAGGATCTCAGAATGGGCCCGACGGTGGCCCAAATTCTTTGGTGGGTTATCAGGCATTCGGCTGATATCATGACTAAATCGATTAGAATCCGATCCATGACCGAAATGATTAGGGTCTGGACTACTACCGGGAGCCATTGGAGGAAATGTAGAAGGTGATTGCTCAGGTTTCAAATTAAAGGAGCTCCCAGAGGGTGAAAAACTAGAGTACCTGCCTGGAGGTGGTGGTAAACCACTACTATGGAGGCTAGCAGATTTATCCTTATCCATCTTAATAAATAACAAAAACCCCAAAACCCTAATCAAACTTTTGGGCAGCTAGTTCAATAACTCAAGAAGGCACAAACAAAGAGTCCGCAAAACGAAGATTTTGCACGCAACAGAAAGGGAAATGCCAAAAAGTCTTGATTTTGAAGCTACACGACATTCAAACACCTAAGAGAACACAACCAAACCCTAATAAACACCCAAATTACACTTCAAAACAAAAGATTATCCACTCTAATTCCCACAAAACACTACAAACTAAGGACACGCAAACAACAAACCTAATAAAGTATCAAACTTGACACAAAGTCTCTAACTTCATACATAACAGCAACAAACCCTATAAAAATGAGAGAGATCTGATTAACACAAGAAAGAGAGAGAGAGAGATAGAGATCCCACAAAACAGGAAGGGAATATTAAAAGCAATGAAAAGCAAGCAAACCCAAGAAATCAGACAGCTGAAAGCTCCTTGGGATTAGTGAGACAGGAATTTCCAGGGAAAATCTGATAACTTTCAAGGAAAATATTTCAGACATGAATTCTCTCTCCCATAGAGATTTTGGGGGCTTTTAGATCTTCTAATTCTAATTTTAAAAACAAAAACCAAAAGGGTTAAAAAGGTAAAAAACAAAAGGAGAATCCTTCCTATTCAACTCACCTCACATGCTCTCACCATACCTTTCGTGTATACATATATAGTATTTGTTTATACACCATACATGTATTTATACACATGGATAATATACGTTTTATGTAGAAATAAAGAATCTTCTTAAAGGGTGTGAATGTAGCTATCATAATTATTGAGCTTTACCCCGTAGTCAATCCATTATAAAATTCAAGTCATGAATATGAATTGATAGGGCTAATCTAAAAAACAATCCAAGAAAAATCAATGTTTTGTTTTTATATAAAAGAGTGTGGTTGTGGTTGCTTTTTAAAATGATTTTATTTAAAAATTTATTAAAATTATATATTTTTTATTTTTTTTAAAATTATTTTTGACGTAAGCGTATCAAAATGATCTAAAAACATCAAAAAAATATTAATTTAAAATAAAAAAATAAAAAAAAATTAATTTTTTTCAAAAACACTTTTGAAACTCAAAAACTAACAGGATCAAGCTGTTAACTTGTCTTTTGATCGAGTTACACTAAACAATTCTTTTTTTTTATTTTTTATAAAATTTGAACCGATTGTGATATCAAGTCTGAGTTGTGTTATATCAATATTAAAATATGTATATATTTTATTGTATTATGTAAAAATTAAGATATATATATTATATTAAATTTTAAAAATATATAAATATTTCATGTATATATCTATCTAATACAAACATATATTTTGGGTTAAGTGTTGGGTTAGGTTTGATAATATTTATAGCTTTTTCATTACTTATAAAATAAAATAATTATTTTAAAAAACAGTTAAATTGATATTTATCTAATATCCATTATTATAAACTACTAAGGTTGCTCATATTCAAAGTTTTAAGGGAGAGTACAAGATAGCTAGGAATACGTAATTTATTTAAAAGAAATTAAAAAAAAGTGAAAATATATAAAACATGATACTTTTATTTTTATAATAATTGCTTAATTTTTGAGATAACAACGAGCTATATTAAAATATTTTGATATTTAAATTGTAGATAAAGAAGTTTTGGAAGTAGTATTTTGTTTATAGAATTTGGCCATCGAAATCGTCTAAATTTATGAAAATATTTTAAACAAGTTTATATAAAGTTTAGCATCAACATCTCGAAGATGATTATTTTATCATGTTCTCAAAGAAAGTTTAATAAATATTCCATCATTATTCAATTAATATTTTGTAATTTTTAAAAAAATATTATCATCGTATTATTAATTGGAAGGTTCTATCTTTGTGGTTCATTTGGAATTTCTAGAAGCCAAATTCCATTGTGAGAAGAAGACTATTTTATGACAAGGATGCTTCAGACCCCCGTTTTCTACACTTTCAACTGTATTTAAAAAGATAACATTAAATAATAAAATGGAAAAAATTAAAATAATTCACACCACACGATCAGGAGAATCTAAAGACTTTTTTGGTACTGTGATACAACTATGTTTTTTTTTTAATTTAACTTTTTTAAGAATATTTTAAATTAATATTTTTTTAATTGTTTTTATAGTCTAATTGTTAAAAAAATTAGAAAATATTATTTTAATATATTTTTAAATAAAAAATACTTTAAAAGTAATAATCTTGCATGTGGAGGGGAGGTGTTCACGGTCAAAGATATCAAGTAGTCGTTTTGCCTCGTAACATACGTAAATTATATTAAATTAAATTAAATTAAAGAAAAAAAATTTTCAAATTGATTTGTTTTTTTATTATTTTAATATAATGATATTAAAAATATATTATTTTAATATGTTTTCAAATAAAAAATAATTTAAATAACAATAATTATCGTAACATCAAACACTAACACCACCATAGAATTCTAAAGTAACATTTACTGATCATAAAGCTCACAGTTCTTGAGAGACATCAACTGAGTTTTAGAGTACAAGTATTTATCAAAATAAAATTCCCTCCATAAACCTTGCATAAGAAGAGGAAAGTTGTGTCGTTTCATGTCCCTCGCCATCTTATTGTGTTCATGTTAAGAGATCCTACTGGTACCATGACCACCCAACACTCCAAAACCATGGACTGTCTCCCTGTCTTCTGATAGAAGAAACAGAAGGCCCCAGCTACCTAGGGGGGTCCTGCAAGGAAGAAGAAGCAACTCCATTGGAGAAATTCTAGTGCAATGACAAAAACACTACATCAATAATCTTACTCAATGTGACTCCCATACTGATGCTCTTTGCCTGTTGCTTCCCCGTCGAAAGGATCTCTTAGATACAATAAACCCAAGGAATAGGCCCTAACCCCAATTAAAAGCAAGCTCAAGAAATACTACCATGAAGGCATGTGGTGCTAGAAAACCCAACTACTTCTCACGTACCTTGGCCAAAAAATAGTTGCGAAGGCACATCAAAGTTGTTAGGAGCTCTAATACTACGTTCATTTTTTTCAGCCAGCTCTTCAGCAAGGTTAGGAACAATTACCTGGGTTTACTGTCAGAAATCCTTCCGATGAGGCAACATGCATCATTGTAGGAGCCGCAGCGAGTAAGATTATTTTTGCAGTGATTACAATAGTCTTTTTATTAAGATTATTTTTGCTATAGTACTCTTGTTATTGCGCCACGGTTGCTCAAATGGAGTTAGCTTTTTTTTCCTTGCGGAGTCCACATTGGTAGTTTGGGTCTTCTATTTCTTCTATTTGCCAGAAACAAAAGTTTGGAAGACATGGACACACTTTTTAGCTAAAGTTTCTGCTTCTGGATGTTGGTTTGGAACTGGGATTTTGATTTTGGAGATGTGTAATGAAATGTGTTTTCCCGGCAGGAAACGCAATAAGGTTTTTTCCAAGACACCGGGACTTTGTTACAATTATTAACAAGGAAACGATTGTTCTTTATTGAGGACTTTCAACCTGGTGAACGATCATCAGAAAATGTAGTCTGGCAGTTGGAGGGGAAACCGGGCAACTTCAGCTTCAAATGGCCCTCCTTTTGGATCTGTCAATCTTGAGGAACCAAAACGAAATAGAATTAAAAAACGAAGAAACAAAAAGAAAATAGAATTACAAGCAAGGAAACAAAGCAGCATAGTTTTGCATTACAAACTAGTGCAAGAAAGATGTGATTATTGTTGCTAATATTATTGTCAGACAGCAGTTTTCAAATTTCTTGTTCAATGATTAAACTAAGATAAGCAGTGTTCAAATTTCCTGTTCAATGACAAAAACCCCAATAAATAGGTTTTAGCAATCACAAGGCTACAAAAATTCAAAAGACTTCACTTCCATGCCACTGCAAACATGAATCAAGCATAGCAATATGCGAGTTTTGGTAGGCACAGCCTGGAGTGCTTCAATAGATACATTAATGATAATTATCTCTACCGGATTCTGGTATATGAGATTTAAGTGTTTCTGTCATGTGAGAACTCAAAAATCAATAGTGTGGCAAATCCACATAGCAATAGAATGTCATTATAAAAAGAAGCAGGTCATTTTTGCAAGACCATCTCAGATACAAGTAGGATTTACAATCCCTGCTCCCATAAAGATTTGAAAGCAATGTAACTCAGAGGATATCATGGATCCATGCGGAATACCTGCCAGGGACAAATGTGAAAGAACCTTTAACAGAGCCAGTAGGAGATTGCAGAGGTGTGCAACTCTCATAAACAAATTCTCTCTCACCTGGAAGTAAGAGGGGGAACTGCAAACATAAACGATAAGTCTGAGATTCTGCACATTTTCCAAACATGAAACAATGCATCATGGTGTGGATTTATAAATTTAACATACAGCAAACAAGTTACTAAATTCACTTTTTTTCCCTTTCAAAAACTGCTTCATATGTAGGCACAGAGAAGTTCTTTTATGTCATGATTGTCACTGTGAATTCCCAGTTCACAGCATATTATCTATGGAGATCAGTTACCTAGAAATCAAACTCGCAAATGGGCAGTGTCAGAAAATACCAAGGGGAACTACAGCAGTTCCTATTTTTTCGTTTCCTTGTTTGGACCAAAGAAGTTGCACCAGTACAGTATGATTTTTCCATTACCTAAAGCTCATGTTGATTAAATCCAAGAAAATAAAATATTAACATGCCTTCATCTCTTTTCTGGAGTTTGGCTGTCCAGGTAAATATTACAATGGCTAATCCATGTTCAGCACAAAATCCATTAGATTCAGTAAAGTCACGTGCGCTCTCCCCAGAAGCTGTCTTAAATCAAGGGAAACTAAGCATTACATAAATTCAAATCATCAACTTTGTCACCAGTAGGCCCTTTTAGAAGCTCCCAACTGTTGCATCTAGAAGGCCACACAGGTGGACCTTGAGAAGTCTATGAATAAAGTGAAAAGCTAAGGGAAAAAAAGATTGATCAAGTGCAGTTCAAACTCCAAATATTTACCCAAGAAACAAAAATAAAAATCTCATTCGAAGCAAGTTAGCAATATCAACCCAAGAAATTCTTAAGTCATACCTTGCCTATCACAGCCTCTGCATTGACATTGGATATGACAGTATCATTGGCACTGATAACCCAGTGCCTCAAATGCAGTTGGCAAGAGCTGAAGCGCATTCCATTGATGATGCATCCTTCTGGTGGAAGGGACATGCGGATTGAATAAGCAAACAAGTATTTTCTAGAGATATCTAGCAGATCAACAGCCTCTGGCACAAAAATAGCAGAAGCGCGAACCTGGAAACAATTAAAAGCTCTTTTGATCTGATACAGAACTATTTATTTAAGGAATAAAAGAACATGTACACAAGCATGAAAGAAATGTAAAATTTTCTCATATTTCTTGCAAAAGTGATAATGATAGTCATAATTCCAGTAGGGGAGACAGTGGATGCAACCAAAAATTGCATTAGTAATATGTTAACAAAGACAGGTATGAATAAACATATTGCTAAAGAGACAAAAACATGTTTGTTAGTTATTACTTTGGAAATAAACACATGATATTAAGTTGTACATTCCAAATAAATTTGACAACCATGTATTTTCGACAAACCTTGCTGCGCAAGGAACAAAAAAAAAATCCTATCCCAAGCCTGAAGAGCAGGAGAAAAGAAAAAAATAAACGCCCTAATATAAAACTTTGCGTGCATGGCCATATTCAATTGCTTACCTTTACACCATTGGTTACAGCAGTTGAGCAGAGAGGAGATTCTTCTGGAAAAAGAGAGATACTTTTGATATTTCCTTCATCCCGAAGTTTGATCATGCCATTCTGCAAGCGATGGCCATGTTCTTCTAACCATAACAGCATAGCATCCTGTTGTTGGTCAACGTTGAAATCATGGACTGGACTAATTAATGCCTGAGGTACACATGGGATCATTTCTCCAATTGTCAGAAGATTCCGAGTCCCAACATAAAGTTGGCCATCAGAACAGTTCAGGAAGAAAAACTTTCCAATGTCTGAGGATGAGGCAGCCACAACAATAAACTGTGATCCATTGGGTAAGTCCAGGTGGCGTACTATCTCCCGTGTTTCCAAGATCACCTCATGTAGGGGTAACAAGTAGACATTAACCAAGTGATCATAAAAACAGTAACCACCTATCAGGCCCAATAGACAGTCAGCCACATCAGTGTTCAAATTTTCACCTGTTAAGTTTTGACCATCATGAAAGCGGTAGAGAAGTCTTGTTGGAAGAGGCAGCTTAACTTTCAAAATTCTTTCAAACTCTTGAATCTCACCTTCTGATGCACCCCTTCCAAGAGTAGCCTTAACTTCAGGAAAGTTTGTGGCTAACCAGCTCTTCAGCCTGTCCCAACAACTTTTAACCCGCTTTACAAGGGACCATGGATACATGCAAAAAGCTTCTCTCCATAACTTATAAGTTGCCTGGAGAGAGAGAGAGAGAGTGTAAACATGTATGATGCAATAGGATGATTCCAACATACGAGCCAAAATCAACAAACAAGGCATTATTCCAAGCTACAACTTAAGGGTTAGGGCCATCAACTAGAGACCCTCTTTCAGTAATCTCTATCCAGGGATTTACATGAATAGTACACAAAGTCCACTAAGTTCTTGTAAAAGCAAATGAACAAAACATACCCAATAGAGCTTTGAAAATATGCACACATGTTGAAAAGTTTCAGCTTTTCAACTCGATGAAAGTAAAGCAGGACGCCATCCCACCCAATTTATCATATTTTGAGATCTACAAGTGATTCTCATAAGAATTAACAAAAAAAACCATATTTCCGTTTTGTTTGTATACATGTCACCAAAGATATCAGCCACAAAAGCAAATTCACAAGACAAAGTATATGATTGATTACCATTCCAAATTCCACATCTTGACAAACAATCTAGTACAAACAACACTACAAAGCTTCAAGCTTTTTTTTCGAGCAAAAACAAAGACCCAGAAAGTAAAAATCATTAACAAAAGCAAACAAGCAAGCTACAAGTCCAGGGGGCAAAAAAATGAATTGATTCCAATTCCAAATGCCACATTTTGACAAACACTTCAGTACAACCAACACCCTATAAAGTTCCGAACTTCAACAAATTTCTTCAACAGCAAGAACTAACTGTAAGGTTCCAAACTTTACCAAATGTTCATCATATACAGAAAAACTAATAAGAACCCAGAAAGCAAAAGTGATTGGATGTATTGTCTATTACCTTAAAAGAGGGTAAAGGGTTTCCATGATGGTCAAGAGGGGCAGATAGATCTAGATCTTGAAGGCAAAATAATGACCAGAGAGATTCCTCAGAGGCTAAATCCTTGAACCTCTTGCTAACACATGATACTTTTGCTGTCTCTTTTGAACCCAATTTTGTTAAGATTATGTTGAGAGCTAAATCTCCCACTGAATCCAAACCCATGTCTCTGTGTCTTCTAAATTCTGTGTAGGTTTCTCTTGCTTATTAAGATGTGTTCTGCTTTTAGGTTCTTGGTTTTGTTTGTTTGTCGTCTGCAGATAGAGAAGAGACCGATAACTTAATTGAATTTGTCTTTTAAAAATATTTATGATATTTTTTTTATTTTTTATTTGTTTTAAATAATTTTTTTGTGTGTGTTTTTATATTATTTTAACGTCTAAATATTAAAAATAAATTTTAAAAAATAAAAAAATATTATTTTAATATATTTCTAAATAAAAAATATTTTAAAAAATAATTGCTACTAAGATATCTAATGAATTCCTAAACTAATGGCAAAAATGAGTGAATGTGTTTTTTAATTCTTTTATATTTTTATGTAAATCCCCTACTTGAAACTAGTAAATCAAAAATGGTAAAAATCTTTATTGAGAAATGATAATTAAGAAGAAAGATTGTTATAGATGAAGATAATAAATTTTTAGAAATTTAACTTAAATTTTGAACGAAATAAAATAATAAATTGATACTTGAATTGTCAATCTAGTGATAAATAGCATAAATTCTCCAGTTGGGTGCAATAATCATCTAAGAGAAAAATTTTATACACTGAGGAGAAAAAAGTGATATAATAATAATAATAATAGAGTGGAATTTAAAAAAAATAATGTATAATTTTACGCGTGAAAATGTTTATTGTTGGTATAAACCACATGTACAAGCATGCTATTTTGACCAAGAGTGGTGAAAATTTTGAATAAATTTTTATGATGGTTATAGATAGGAGTCACTAATGAATTAAATTAAAAATCACAACGATATAAGTAAATGAAATGATACGCAAAATTCAGATTTTTGACATAAAATTATCTACTGATCAATTTTACAATATCAATTATATTTTTCAAACTGATCGTTGGATCGGGCTAAAATTTTACAAGTAGTCATTTGAAATATTATTCTACCTTGAGTTAAATATTTAGTTTAATCGGAGTCTGGGAAGGCCTCACAAAAATACCAACAAACCAGAATTTGATAAAAAAGGAACATAAAGATATTTATGAAAGGCATTGTGGTCTTCACATATCGTGATAAAAAATATATATTAAGTCAAAAAATAAAAATGATTTAAAAATGTGGTAGTGCCCTTGTGTGTATTATTACGCTTATTAATGATTGGGGGCATTGTAGTCTTTTTCATTCATATATATATATATATATATATATATATATATTGGCTCAAAAAAAAAGGAAAAAGAAGAAGAATAGAAGACACCAGATTTTAGAGAGAAAATTGTAAGTGGGAGGAAGAGAAAGAGGGAGGAGGTGAATAAGAGAAAGAGATGGAAATAGAAATGAAGAAAAAGTTGAGACATAGATGATAAAGGAATTAAGTGTTAAGGTAAGAGTGAGTTTTGATATATATGATAAATGTGATGTTGATTTTGTAGGAGTTTCTAAAAATTTGAGGTTTTTGTTGTTAATATTGATTAATGATTGTTGTGGGTGATTAATGATTGTTGTGGGTAATGGTTAGATTGATTAATTTGAGTGGATTATTAAAAATAATTATTTGAGATTGAATTTGATTAATTAATGTATTTTTATTAAGTAATTTTATGACTGTGAAGAAACCTTGCTGGAAAATTCTGGAAAAAAGAAACTGGACTTAAGGTTAAAGATGATTAAATTTTATTTTTGATCCTTTATTTGTAAAAATTACAATTTAATTCCTAAAATTTTGATTTATATGATGAAATTCAGTTTAGTCATTGATTTATAATATTTTTCACCTTAGTCCTTTATTTTTTTAAATATGATTTGACCTTGAATTTTGAGAAAACTACAGTTTGGTCCTTAGTTGTAAAAGACAGTTTTTAAGATGTTTTCCAGTAAGAAATTTAGACTTATTAATGGTGGATTATTAAGATTTAACTAATTTTATTTGCATTTGAAATTGATTCAATATTGAGTTTGTATATTTTTTAGGTGAAGGATGAATTGAGTTAATTACACACCATGTGTTTGATAAATTGTGTGAATGTTTATAAATTAATTTGTGATGTGTTGGACCATTTTTTGTGTGTTTTGAAAGATTTGACATGTATAATTGGTGTTAGAAATTATGTAAATTATATGTGATAATGATGAATTAAGTATGTAATTGTGATTAGAATCATTGTAAATTAATTTATGATACGTGGAACCATTGTAGATGTGTTTTGGAAGGTTATATATGTGTGTGTGTGGAATTAATACTAGAATTTGTGTTCTGAATTTATATAAATCATATGACATGTGATAAATTTAATGTATAATTTTCATTGTAAATTGATTTATGATGTGTGGGATTATTATGGTTATGTTTTGGAAGATTTGGTATATATATTTTTTATGTAAAAAGTGGTTTAAATTAATTATACATTATTTGTTTGATAAATTGTGGGAATGATTATAAACTGATTTTGATGAGAAGAAAATAATTATGATATTTTAGGGAAATTGTGTATGTGTCATCTTTATGTAAGAAATGATTTGAAATGATTGTATTTGAAGTTTTTAGTGATGATTGTGTAAAGTGAGATATTTAATAGAGAAAATTTTTTTAAAATAACAAAAGTTTACTTGGCTAAAATTATGAATATGGTAAAGGGAAGGATTAACTTGAACATGGTATCATGGACTATGTCGAACTTGGGTTGAATTGTTGTGTGGAATTCATCAATGAAAAAATTAAGTCATCTGAAAATTAAAAAGCATCAATGAAAAATTAAGATATTAAAAATCATCAAAGAAAAATAGAGGCATTCAGACATTTAATGCTAGTGTAAAAAGATGCTAATGTAGATAAATTGAAATGATAAAAAAAAAACGAAGTATATCCATCAATTCATTTATGAAGGTATTTGATTATGTAAATTAGTGAACGTGATGAATTGACTAAAAATGTTTGAATATTGATTCAGGATGTTATATTGAAATGTAATAGAAGTGTTCGGAGTGGGACTTGACTTCTCAGGAGTATGTATTTCAGGATTTTCAAAGTAATAGATTGACCCTCCCTTGCTTTTTTAATTATTTATACATGCTTTTATAATTGTTAGAATTGCCATAGTGATTAAATTGTATAGTGCATTACTGTTGTTATTGTTAATGGAATGTGTATGCCTTTGAGGTAGAAATTGGTATGCAATTTTATTTAATCACATAAGCGATAATGTTTAGTACATTATGAGATGTGATCTACTGCAACAATAACAAAAAAAAAACCCTTGCATATATAATTTATTACTGATTGAGACAATGGAAATCGCGTATAATTCATATTACACTGCCACAATAGAAATTAATGTCGATATATATATATATATATATATTGTATGTGTGTGTGTGTGTATGACGAGAATTCTAAAATAACTGACGTGTAAGATAGTCGGCAAGTTAACATATATTTTTGTAGAAAAGGTGAATGACAGCTTGATACTTTATTCAACAAATTCATTATGCCAAGTGATGACAAGTACGTTAAATGTTGTATATTCTTATTTTCATATTAATATGTGTGGAATTAGTTACCTTAGTTAATAGGACAAGTGCCCTAGTTAATGAGCTATTGAAGAAACTAGATACCTTGGTTAATGAGACTAGTATCCTGATTAATGGGCTATTAGAGAAACTAATCACCCTGGTTAATGAGATTAATGTCCTAGTTAATGGGCTATCAAAGTTCATGGAACTAGTGTCCTGATTAATGAGTAATTAATGAAACTAGTTACCCTGATTAATATGACTAGTACCCTGGTAAATAGGCAATCCAATTAATTTAGCAATGGAACAAATGTCCAATTTGGGATGGAGAGGACATTGATATGTTTTTAAATTGTGCTAATTGTACTGAATTGTAAGGTTAATGGTAAAGTAAAAAATTAACTGTTTAGTAATTGACGTGGTAAACATATAAAAGAGATAATAACAAATATTCATTGTGTATAAAGCTCATTGTATTTGGTATTAAATAATTTTACTGGTATCTTACAACATCGTGTCAAGTAGTATATCATATAATTGGTATTTACAATAACATGAAATGAAGCAAGATGTATATGAGTTTGGCTGTGTTGACAGGTTAATGATTGAGTATTTAATTAGCCATATTGACAAATTTTAATGAAATAGAAAAATGATTTGAGCACGTCTGGCAAGTATAGTAATGGAAGATTATGTGATAAATTATAAATATTGAAAATGGATATGGAATAAGTGGAATGAATAATGAATCAAAAAATTTCTCTATATAACAATGGTGTTATATGGATTGAAGTACAATATATCATAAATGAAATAAATATTCGGAAAGTAAAAAGGCGACATGAATTAGATATGTTGTGAATTAAATAACGATGTGAATAAGACATGCTTATACAATGAGTTAAGATATGTATTAAAGGTGGCTGAGAGAGGGTAAAATCTATGAGTTGTGAAATGATATTATTAATATAATTTGAATATATTCATGAAGTGGAAAAAAGTTATTAAATAACCTCGATGTAAAAAGGAACATTATATGAAAGTGTTTAAATGAAACCAATCAATTTTAAAGTTGTAAAAAATAAATCATATAGTGACGAGTTAAACTAAATTATGAATGAAACAGTTACCATTATGCAAAGATGATAAGGTGATGAATAAAATGATGGGAAATTTTTTTATGAGGGAATAATGAAAAATGTTAAAAATTGATATAAGATCAATGTTTTTAAATAAATTTATTAAATTGATTTTGATCATATAACTATTAAACGTTAGTAATTGAAACGATGCAAATATCTAATATGATTTATTTTGTAATTTTATATATGTCACAAATAAATTCCTTTGAGGACATCCATTTATTAGGATCACTAAGCTGCTTAGTATTATACATAAAAAAATATTTGTATTTTTAGAAGAAAAAAAACTTATAAATAGTTAATGTAGATGAAAATTTTAGCAAAAATTATAATAAATTGTGTACATTTATAAAACTATTGAAAGATTATTGAAACTTTTCTTATATATATAAATAAAAAAAATTAGCCGACTCGATTATTAAAATTAAGTAAAAACACACAAGAAAGTACTTGACATTACATTTTATATTAATAAATTAAAATTATTCAAAAACATGTTTTTTAATAATAATCACCATCCTCATCTTTTTTCCTCCCAACCTAACCACCCAAACCTCACAAATCATTCTTTTCTTAATTAATTCATTCAAAAATATTTACAGACCATTTATACACTTTTTAAATTAGCTTGGTATGCTTCAGGAAATGTATTTATTGAGAGGAACAACCATAGACTCCAAACATGACTAGTCTCATTTTTTAAAAAAGTATAAAGATACCTAAATAAAAAAAAATAAAGCCCGGTATGCAACTAAGTTTGGAGAATTCCTTTTCATTCAAAATTTAGAGTTATGAAAGGAGAAGGAAATCCTAAGTTTCTTTGTCAATTATATTTTTATAGAAAAGTGAGGTTTTTTAAATTTATTTTTTTTTATTTTAGATTAGAACAATAAATAATATTTTTTTTCTATAAAAGGAATAATAAATAAACCTAAAATATGTATTTCTCACTTCTTAGACGGTAAATTCTAAAAAAGATGATGCCTTTCTTGATTTTTTTAAAACTAATTCTAAAAAAGCTGGCAGCCCAGTTTTCGGGGAGCTATTGTTCTTGAAGTCATGCTTTCCTCGTTAGAAGAAAGTAATTATCAAGAGCTATCTTAATATGTGTGCTCCCTTTAAGGGTTGCTGTAATATTGCCAATGTTACGAATAAATATGACAATTAGCACAGTAAAAATAAAATATTTTTAGAATAATATTATTTGAAATTTTTTTAATAAACTAGTATGTTTTTACCTTGTCATATTTCAGAATAATAATATTTAGTAAATATCGTGTTTCTGAAGCGTGACAGGATAAAAGTATAATTATTTGACTCAACTAGTTGGTTGGTTTGTAATGGTTAATGAAAAAAAAAACCTCTGAAAACTTCTGTAAATGATCATTTTGATTCATTATTTTGATATGATATGACCAAATTTGTTTTTGGACCTAAATATATTTTATTGATTTATAAATTATGGTTTTTATATGAAACAATTGACTAGTTTTACTAATCATTACAAATTAGTTGACTAGTTAAACAAGATAATTGAATTTTCATCTTGTTGTGCTTCTAAAATGAGAGAAGATATTTCACCAAAAAAATAATTTAAAACGTATTCCATCAATGTTTTATGTTTCCGGCGCTAATTTGAAAGAGAAAAAAACCCAATGTTCTATTGATTTTTAGATGTTTGATTCAATTTAATGTTTTGTATTCAAAATTAATTATACTGCTGCTGGGGAAAGCAGTTGAGAGCCGCGGTTATTTTACTTGGCAGGTAGGTAAAAAATGATCTTGCTGAATAATTTGAATCTTCAAGTTGGAATGATTATTTTTTATTTGATTTTTATTAAAAAAAAATAAATTATTTTTTTATTTTTAAAAAATAAAATCAGTTCAAATCAGTTTGGCTCAGTTTTTTCAGTATGGCTCGATTTTAACTCAGTTTTTTCTAGTTTTTTTTATTTCAGATCAATTTGATTTTTCAGTTTCAGATTTATAAAACTGAAACCGAACCAGCTGGTTTTTTTTAAATTTTAATCTGTTTAATCTTTTTTTTTCATGGTTCAGTTTTTTTTTTTTAATTTTCTTGATTTAATTATTTTTTAAAATTTTTTGTTCACCGCTACTTCAAAATGTCCTTCTTATCAATTATTAGATTCGATTCAACTAGATAGGATCCAAACATCAATTTTAAAATAATATTGTTTTGAGTAAAAATTTTATAATAAAAAATATTCTTTAAAATTAACTCAATAAATCTCACGAAGTTTCACCAAATCAATCAAATAACGTAATAATAACTCGAATTTAGTTAAATTCATGTTCAAATCGATTCAAAATAAATCCTGAACTAAATTTGGCTAATAGCATACCAGTACGAGTTTGCAAAGAGAGAGAGAGAGAGAGAGAGCGCGCATCAGCTAGAACAAATCAAATCATTGAAAGAAAGGAGGGAAAAAAAAAATCTGATGGCATCATGTTGAGAGAGGGGGACAAAACCCATTTACATTCCTGAATTGACTACAAACAAAGTCAACCCAACCCCATCCAAACACTAGACAGCTTTGATCTTGCACTTCCTCCTTGATATTTACAGGCAGAATAGCCAATCCTAGAGGTAGATTCTGTACGGATGGATGCCACTTTGAGAGGAAAACGGGGCCCCACTCACCTACACAACACAAAAACGAAATCCTCGTCAGGTGCTGAAAGACGCCCATCACTGCCATTTCTCACTTCGAGTCACAGGCACAGGCACAGGCACATAAGCCACAGACATGGAAATATGCTCCTCCTTTGTATGCTTAGCATTTGTTTCCTACTTAATTATATGATAATAGCTCATTTAACAAACAGGAAAAGTATCAACTTCTTATGGGATAGGAGGCTATCAGCCAGATCTCACCCCAAATTCATAGCGATTCTTTACTCTGCTCGTGCAGAAAAATGACACCATATGAAGGAGCATCAAGTGCAACTGCTAGAAGGCACCTCCAGCAATTGCCATCACTGCCATAATTGCGGGTCCGGATAGTTTTGATCGAAACTACTATATGAATTGACCAACGTAGACTGCCTCGCTTTGATGAGATAGAAGATTTAGCATTTCTGGTAGTTTTTATAGTCGCGAGTAGAAAAATATATATTTTAAAAACCCTATAAAATTATAGCTTTTTCTTGATCAAGAGTTCAAGAAACTATAATGGACAAAACACCGCACCAAACCACATCACAGAAACAAATGGAGCCTAGTCGAGATACATGAAAATCGATATGCGAACAGCAAAACCAACTGAAAATAACTAGGAACGAGCATGTTGATATTTGCTGGGAGCTGAAATTGGATTCTCATTACTACCATTCTACTATGATATGATTGTTCAAAATATACAGGTTAGAACTATAGCCAAAGCCTGTTTGCTAAAACAAATCATTAATAGAAAGTGGAATATTAACTTCTAATTGCACTCGATTCTGAGAAATTTGCTAAAACAGAACACTAGACCGATGATTGACAATGCTCGTTGTCATCGTAACAATATCTGAAGTGCCCTGATTGCCTTTCGGAATGAACACAAAGCGGTAACAGTCCTCAAAAGCTGTTTGCAACCAAAGATATTAAGGTTTTGCCTCTCCTTACATTCCTCTCTCACACGCACAAGAGATAAAGGAAGAACTGGATACTTGGAAATACCCAGTGAACTAGAATGACTGCTAGCTAATTGGGTTGAGCGCAGGAAGATTTCCAATGACAGCTGATGAAATTGAGTCCTCGTAAAGAATGTCCAAAAACCAAGAAGGATTTTAGCAGCTTCCAGGCTGTTGCATTTATGTTCCTGTCCAAGAGCCAAGGGATGGTCTTGATTCTTGAAATAGTGGGGATCTAATAAAATCTATAACAATCTCAATTAAAGATGAACACGGATCAATACAGACATTTCTTGCAAAATCTGTCGCTTATCCCTTTTTGATTGTACTTACGAGGTTCTAAAGAAGTTTGCTCTCCACTGTTCTAAGTTCATTTCATAAGCTAAAGCAGAATCGAATACTTAACAAGCTCTACCTAAATGTTTTTCTTTACATTAGAAAACCCTAAACTAATTAGTTTATCTTAGCCTGAATCTGCAATCAAAAACAAGAAAAGTGTAGTGAAAAGAAAAGGGCTGATTCACCTTTAGTTAAGCTTTGTATCAAAATGTATATACTTTGGAGGATAAAGGATCTCCAGTCACTGACAATAATTCAGTTTTGTCTCTGCATATTTGGGGAGGGAAACTTTTGAAATACTAATAACTCTAATTTTGTCATGCGAAACCAGTAGAAACAATTTTCCAATTAACAGCCCTATAAATTAATTTAAGTGGGACAGATCCAACATTTGCAGACCTAACAAAATTGACCCAATATGCATTCCCATCGTGATTAATTCATTTATCTATCACAAACTCAGTAGTGTTGTTTAATGCTCGGAATTGACTCTAATAGTAGTAGTAAGATTACCAATACAGAATATCTAACCGAAACGGAACATAACTGTGGAGCGTGAGTTTTCATTTTTGATGCGCTGTGACACTTATTCAAAGACCTTACATTTACCTAGGTAGTTTATGCAGTTCCTTATCCTTGAAACCATACAAGTTTCTACAGCACGAACATGAATGAAGTTCCTCCTCGTGTGGCATATTGTAGTAAATGGTTCATTTGAATGGATGCACTAGGTTCTAATTCTGTCAATGTCTGATGTAGAGGATGATACGGTTCATCCAACTCAGTTTGCATGGGCAAACAGTTAAAAAATAAGTGTAAATGCAAAGGTGAAAATGAGCTCCAATATATCAACTCTCATCATTTTTTATATCTATAAAAACTTCTAGGGCATACGTTATTGAGTGTATTGATTTCAAGGGCCTTTTAACAAAATTAAGACTCATTTTAGGAAACATCCTTGGCAGACCATAGTTCAGGAAATTCAATAGCAGATGTCTTAAATATTTATGTAAAACCAACTCTTACAAAGTACAATTACATCTCATGGTTACAATTAAGCAAATCCAACCTAAATTTTGGTAACATATATTAAAAGTCCATGAAAAAGAAAGAGCTACACGGTCACAGAGAAATATAAGCTTAGATAATAGAAATGCAAACAAAAAGGGGGGGCATATGACCATAAAATATAAGCATATAAAAAGAAACATGCATTTAAAACAACGAAAGCATAGCCATCTGTTCAGGCATTCAACATTAAGCATCAACAAACAAACGAATACATCTAATCAGCAGGAGAAAAAACTTGATAGCAGTAAAGATGAACGATGATACACAACATAATATAATACCATAATTGGTCATGCAATGCAAAGAAAAAAAGATTATACGACAGGTTTGATAGAAATAAAAATGACATGCATGTCAACATTGAAATTTGAATGCATCAGTATTCAATGACTAACAGAATTTAAAGCATCAAAAGCATGAAGATAGGTTACAGTGCGCAGAAACTGCAAAGCACCAAAAGAGCAGAGTTGATTGTCATGTTCCATAGGCTAAAAGGCGCAATCCTAAGCAAAAAGGCCATCCAAAAAAATAGAATTCTTGGACTCAACCTCTTTAAACAGCTGCCCATTCAGTTAATCTCATAATAAAAAGTATTGTTCCTAATTTCATTATCAATGCCACTGATTGCGAAGTGAACATTATAACCCTCTACCAATATCACCCTCATTTTGCTGCATTATCATTTCCAAGGCATGGTTCAAAATAGAATAACCAATCTGCTGTCATCATTGCTGCTAAGTTACAAGCAAACCTTCTGTCCATAAACTGCAGACATGACCCACAAATGACTAGGAGATGAAAACACCCCTTCCACCTCAAATCCCCATGCATTACAGCATGCAGTTGATTTTATATGGCTTTCCAAATCCTGTGTCTAAGCTTAAAATTCAGTCCCATAAAATTTAACCTTAAATCTATTAAGTGCCTGATTTAATGCTGCATCAAGCACTAACAGATTGCCTTTAAGAAAAAATGATGCTTGCTCTTCAAACTATGATACAATTAGAAGATCGTAATGGAATGTGATTGCACTGTAGTGGAGAGAGGAATATGTTCCTCTCTATTAAATTGCATTCATTATTTGGTACCAAACATTACCTTGAAGACAAAGAATAAATTCTCATTTTTTTGTCCTTTGGCTGTTACAATCATCTTACAACGCTCACTAGAGTAGAGAGGCAATTTTCTGATTAGAATATAAAAATGAAATGAAACATGTCTACAAATCCCCAAAACTTAAAAAACTTCTACCAAGAGAAAACCAGTTTCAAGGTTATTTTAACCATTGAAAACAAGCTGAAAGCCATTGAAAATCAGCTTCAATGTTAGTTTAAGCAAATAAAACAAGCTGAAAGCCAATATCCCAGAAGAGATGATTATTGAATTACCAGATAAAAAACAATTACAGGTACAGACCAAAACCAACCGATTCGACCTAAAACATACCACTGTTCCTTGAAAATAACAGTCTTGAATAAAACACTGTCGAAGCATAGTCAGCTCTCTAAGTGCCAAACTGCAGCATATGATGCCAGCAATCATCTTCAGAAGACTATCTTCCATATCAAATCCCTTCTATCATTATTACCAAAAATAACTCCAAAAAACTAGTTCTAACTTGATCTAAAATCGTCCATTTCTTCCTGAATGAAATCCCCTGTATCATCAATATCAAATAGAACTCCAATAATTAAGTCCCAACCCAATCTAAAGTAAGTCATCTCTTCCTGGGAACCTTACAGCAACTCAAGCTCTTCCAAACAGCCAGGACAATTCTATTTCCCAACATCTAATGTTACCATCTTAAATGTAATGTACAAGACTACAAGTACGTCAATGAATTTACTCATTTGCACATCGATGTTTTCTATATCAGAGCAGACCCTCTATCAAATAACAATCATAGCAGATCTTGCATTCAAATGCTAATCTATCTAAAAAGGTTTTCAATAGATATGGGCAATTAAATTAAGGGGGGGAAAATACATGAAACACCACAGTGTTCACTTTACTAGAGAAGATGCTGTACTATACCTGTGAGTTAAGATCATAGACAATTAACAAACACATTTAATCACTTGAACATTCAAACCACACTTACAGCCGCAATATCACTTTATTCTATAAGGACTTAACAATTGAGTAAATAAAAAAGTCATAGCAGGAATAATTACCTTGATGAGAGCAAACTCATTGCTGATTTCCAGATCCGTGTGCAGCCGGGTTGGTAGCAGTCTTCTGCTGCTGCTGCTGCTGCTGTATCTGGAGCAGGAGGTTGGCTGCAAACTGCAGAGTTGACTGATAGCGCTGATTCTTGTCAGCCTCAACCTCTGAGGTGCCCTGCCCAGATCCAGAAAGAGCAGGTTGGAATTGCTGCACTTGATTGGGGAGCTCCCAGTTCCCTCTGTCTGCAGATGGTGGGATCCCTGATTGGGTCTGAGAATAATTCGCTCCCTGAACCTGAAAACAAGGTATCAGTATGATTAGGTTTCTGAATAATTGAAGGGCTACATGGCTCCGGAACATCTGTTCCATGGACCACCCCATGGCCCTTCTGAGTAGCATGAGGGACTTTGAGCAGATTTTTCTGGCTGACCTGTGGGGACAAAGCAAATTGTCCACTTTGAGAAGGCATAGAAAAATTAGTCAATGGTCTGGATGAAGTTACACTCTGATGCGATAGGCTGGCTGTAGAATCTTGGATCTGACTGTTGCTAGGGACCACAGTTGCTGAATGGCTATATGTGTTGGGGACAGATGGGTAAGGCTGGAACTGAGACTGAACCTGAACCTGAGAATTGAACTGGTTCCCCATTTGTAAATGACTTGCATTTCCAGAAACTTGATTATCATGCTTCCATCCCTGAGAGGTAATTCCTCTGTCAGGTGCAACTGAAGAAAATTGTGGCCTGACAATAGAAGAGCCCAATACTGGTTGATTACTTTCTGAACTAGATGGCTGCTTATTGGTGGGCAATAAAGTTGCAAGAGTAGCAATAAGTTCAGGTGTCAGAACTCCAGCAGTGGATGGTCCTGCACTAAGATTTGGCGCATATTCTTGGGGAACTGGTGGCACTGCAATGGACTCTGTTGTCGAAGGATAAAATGATTTTGGAGGAAGCTTTGATTCCTCATGCAAAAACCTGTTATGATGGATTGGCATACCTCGCTCCTCCCCCTGACGGAGCTGATTGTAGTCAGCTTCTGGTGGTGGAATCTGATTGTCTGTATACTGAGAAAAATGGATGGGCTGAGGCAATTGTTCCTGAATTGATGTGTTGCTAGGGACCTGCTGTGGCAACTTGAGAACTACACCATACAAGCGTTCAGGTCCTGCAACTTTCAACACATTCTTTAAGAAATCGGATGGGGGCACAAGAAATAGAGTGGTCCCGTCATCAAACTTTGCTACACCAGCCCGATTCTTTAAACCCAAATAACGCAGAAATTCTGTATAGGAAGCAAAATCTTCTTCACTATCGGGCAAGAAGAAGACAATGTCAAACCCAATTGCCTCAGCATAGTGTTTAGCCAGCATATCCAGCCCTGTTCTTGCTGAGCAATTTATGACATGAGGTCTGCAAAGTAGGAAGATCACATGTTAGGATGTGAAAAGGAGGTTATTGCTGAGGTGCTTGATGGAAAAGGTGAATTGCGTGAGAACGGAGCCATTATTGAGTGACATCATCCATTTGAAAGCTAAGTTTGAAGCCAGAGGAGCAGAATTGGAATTTATCAGGAAGGAGTTGGTCAAGAAGGTTGCATGTCAAAGAGTTAGCTAAAGAATATTTATGATGCAAAATGACGTTTCAGCAGCAAACAACAGCAGGAGATTTAATGGTGATAGAAAAAAGGCATTATAAGCAACTTTATGCAAATAATTAAGGTGAGGAGATTTTGTAAATTTCAAGGAAATTTGGCAAGCCAACCCAGCCATGTGTCTCAGCTTCTACAACGAGCAGAAAAAATAATTCTGTCGGGTGAAACTATTCCATGTAAGAACGCATGTGCTATAGGTAAACAAAATTACATACAGGCTACAACATTTAAATGGTTGCGATGTGCAAAATGCAGAGACAAAAAAGTGCTACGAGCAAATTTCATACTCACATCTCTGATTCTATCCCTTTCCCTACTGGGACACAACGAGCATGGCATACAGGCGTTCCACCCTTGGCCACAATCCCACGCCATATGAAATCATTATCAAAATGACCCTTAAACCTACCACCAACTGGACTAAGACTGCTATTCCCCTGGAGACTTGGATATGCACCTCTAGGACCTAGCCCATATGATTTGTCCAACCCCAGATCACGATCATCCATCTTTCTAGCTGGAAAAGAATCATCATCAATAGATGGTGCGGCATCAATCCTTGATCGCTTGGCCTCCCTAGGAAACTGGCTGGGATCAAGCACATCCCAACCACTAGAAACTGACCTCATGGATGGCCTAATACCAGAAGCAGGAGAAGGAAGGATCCCAGATGCAGGATCTCGAGTGCTATGTGATGGAGCTAAATCGTTAAACTCTCCACCTTGAAGTAAAGTGTCAAAAACACCTTGAGGACCAAAAGGCCGTACTGGCAGGTTAGGTCTGTGAATGCCACTAGGTGGAAATGGACCACTGAAATTTCCTGGCCCCCCAGGTTGATCGAACATGACATCCATGGGTGTGAAAGGATGTTCATTAAACATCTCTGGCCGTGGACCTTTAACTCCAGGATAAAAACTAGAGTATTCTTTCCCAGGTGCCAGCCCACTACTTGAGAACATAATTGTGATACGAGGATCATTGAAAAGCCGCCCTTGCAGGCCTTCTTTAGCACGCCGGGCTTCATCAACACTCCTAAATTCCACAAATGAATAATGCCTTGAAGGAAAGCTTTTGATTCTTTCAATCTCACCAAAAAGAATCATGGCATTATGTAGCATTTGTTCATCAATCCGCACAGAAGGAGGATAGCCTACCCACAAAATATTACTGGGTTGACCGTCCTTCCGTCCTCCCAAAGACTGAGGTAGCTGCAACATGAAAAATGAAAATTCAAAATATAATCCATATGGACAGACTACTATCAAACAAAATTTGGCTCAACTAAGCCAATTTAAACATTACTAGCCAACTAAAAATCTTTTCAAATATCATTACATGAAGCCCAAGTTTCTCCCAAAAAATCATTGAACAGGTCTAGGCTTAACTGTTTTAGTTTGCAGTATAAGTTTCTTAAGGTTGCGAGATGAGTAAATGGGTATACAACCAGCAGACATGTAATAACTTAACATGCATGATTAAGGAAATGAGAAACGAGAGAGTTTGCAGTTGTATTAGAGTTAAGGTTGTTCATGATTTATCACCTGAGGTCGTCTAACTCCATAATGTGTTGCTGAAAACTGATCCTCTCTTGCATCAAGAAAGTCAGGTAACTGTTCCTGGAGACGGTAAAGAAAATGTCAGCTATGTTTATACAAATGAATAAAAGGGAAAAATAAAAAAAAATACTAAAGCATATTGAATCCATTTGAAAAAAAAGCAATCAGGTATATGAATTAAAGTGATGCATGTCATACGAGGGCAGGCACATTTAATACCTTGCTGGAATCAGTTTAAACATAAATCATTCAGAATTTTCAACAAACTCTAGTTTGTTTATATAATGGAAGCTCTATCAGTGAAGATTGCCCTCAGCACAAACATATGTATTTACACGTCCAAAAGATATCAACTTACTCTTCTTGTGGATTGTGATCGAAGGAAATCCACACGAATCTGATCACCACCAATTTTCTTTCCATTCATGTTTTTCATCGCTTCAAAAGCATCTTCCAGTTTCAAATACTCAACATATGCAATCTTTCGATCTCTAAGAAACTTAAAATCCTCGATTTTACCGAACTTAAGAAACTCTTCTTCCAGCCGTTCCTCAGAAACTGATGAGCTTATTCCACCCACCCACAGATACTTGCTAGGTTTGGCCTGGAAAGGAGAGGGAGGGTTAAGAATAGAAAAGGAAGAAGCTCAAGTGACACATGTTCTCGTGGGAAAAAAGATGTTGCCGGTATTACCACTTTCTGAATAGTTAAAACATAGAAAATGCATCAATAACAACTAAGAATAAGAGAAAAATATCGATAAATCATGAATTCTACAGATCTATAAAACAGCAACCTTAGCATTGAACAACTTGTTTATAGCACTTACAATTTTAATATTTTCAAGTACTATCACAAAAATAACTTCATACTGACCAACTTGTCAAATTTCCATTATAAGAGTACTACAGAAAACAGTCAGATTCTAGAAAACTTGCCACCGTACAATCACTGAGTTAAAACATTAGAATAATAAAAAATCACTATTAATATCAACAAGGATAGTCCTTTGGTAAGAAAAGGTAATGTTATATTTCTTTCCACAAGTTTTTCAGGTTGATAGCCATGAAACAAACGAAGGCTTTCAGACTAAGTAACTCCATTTTCTTTCCTTTTTCCTAGCCATAATGAATGAAGACTATGATCTTTAAAAGACGATCTACCATACATGCTTCAACATTATGAATCGCTTAGTAATTGTCTTTGAACTTCCTCCAAAATGAAGTCATATTGAATAGTTCGGTTTTGGAAGTTTTATCACCCATAAACCAAATTTCTAATTGGAATATTTTGAAGGCTTAGATGGTATAGTATCCATCATGCAAAGCAATTGATTATACAATTTAGCTAATAATCCTAAACTATTCACGAGGTCATATTGTATACCTTGTCAAATTCCAGAGATAAACTATATCCGATCTTTACTTTCTTTGCTTGTGAGGACTTATCTTCTTACTCATACAGTTAAAACTCTTGCATGTACCCAGGTGACTACATTTCAGAGTAGACTTGATATTTGGTTAAGGATCTAAACGGGGCTTTCCCTAGGCATCCAATATTCAGCAGCCTGCGATTTTGGTTATCCATCTTTCCTGAATTGGCAGAAATGATGACTAGTCGCTCCCACCCACCCACCCACCCACCAGTCGACACACGATTATAACCTGAAGGGCGTATGTAAAGTGATAATTATGCACGTCTTGGAATGGCAAATTCACGTTTGGAGGTTTGATTAGTTTCCAGGAAATTGTCCCTTTTCTTTAACCTTCCTCTTGATTATTTTAGTATACTCAATAATCGTGGTAAAGCTCTATCATCTAACTAGCAACGCAAAATATTTATCATGTGAAGGAAGAAAAAACCGCTGACCCTATTGGGATTTGAGTATTATGAAGCTTGTGCGCAGAAATATATTTGACAAATAATTGGCTATCTCATAGTAATTTCACGAAATCCATTGAATTGACTGACTGACTATTGGATTTAGATTGGCAGCCATTGACACTACCGTCAATTATGAATTGACATTCATTGAAGAATCCAATGGTTAGGAAAGAGAATTGGGCAACAGAGAATTCATTTCCCTTCTCTATTTCTTGGTTACGGAGAAATATAATGGGAAGTAGATGATATTTGGAATGGGATACGATTTTTTTCCAGCAAGAAGACGAGGGAGTACAACTCCGTGGATATGAAATTACTGTTTGAATGCATCGGAAATCGGCTGCGAGTACAACTTGATATGCCTAATAATGAAATACGAGATGATTTTCCATTGGAATATCAATGTAGAAATTGAAAATCTAACCCCAGAATGGTTTGAGAAAACGATTGGAATGCCTTTTTTTAAAAATATACATATATGTTTTATTCCTTTTAACTACTCCTTTGTCAAATGTTATTGCCCAATTTAAAAAAAAAATAAAGTTTTTTTAATTTCAAATTAACCAAAATTTCCTCTCCAAATCACTTAAAAACCCAATCTTAATTGAGTGTTTCGATTTCAATTTTGATAAAAAAAAAAATAGAAGGCTCGCACGTTGAATCAAAACGCCCAAATTCGCAAATCCTCTCTATTTATATTATAATTTTAAAAGGATTAATTTTTTTACGATCGGGGAAGGAAAAGGGGGTTTTTTGTGGTTAATTCTGTTATCATCATCACCACACAGACGCAAATAAATAATATTACACAACAAATCAATCATCAAATTCAACCCAAAATCCACAAACCCATCATTAGTAAAACCCAAAATCAAATCAAAATTATGAAAAATGATGATAGTAATAAGATGAAAAGAACAACAAACCGGTCTAGCAAACTCGATTTTAATCTGATTTCCACGAAGAGAGCTCCCTTGCAAGGCATCTTTAGCTTGTTTAGCATCTTCAACATGTTTAAAGTACACAAACGCATAACTTCTTGCTGAATACGTCGTTACACTATCAAGCGCACCGAATTGCGCAAACAACTCCATTAGATCTGAATCTGCTACTTCTCTCGATATATTCCCTACCCATAGATTGTTCGATTCTTTGACTTCCGATGAATTCTGTTGGTCTGTCTCTGATTTTAGCGTTCCTGCCTTGTTTGATTTCATTGGCGGCGGCGCCATTAGAGAGTTTGTTAGAAAATTAGGGTTTTGACGATTTTGAATAAAATTAATTTGGGGAATTTTTTTTAAAGAAGGGAAGGGAAGCTGATGACGACGGGTGGCTATTATTTATAGGAGGCGTGAGGTTGGGAAACGGTTTGTCGTTTTGGGGTTTATTGTTGGGTTAAATTGTGAATAATTTCAAGAGTATTTTTTTATATAAATATTTTAAGGGTAATTAGATATATTTTTTCTATTTTTTATTTTTTTTTTGGGAGTGTGTTAGTTTTTTATTTTAAATTATTTTTAAAAGTATATTTATTTTTTAAAAAATATTAAATTAATATTTTTTCTAGAGTTTTTTTACTATTTTAATATGATAATGTTAAAAATAAAAAATATTAAAAAATTTATTTATATATATATTTAAATAAAAAACACTTGTACCACAATACCAAACATATCAAATTTAATTTATTATTTGAGTTGAAACTTTAAGATTATATTTTAGTAAAAAAAAAAGAAGTAAGAGTTACTTAATGATATTCTTAAAAATAACAAGTAAACAATTTTTAGAATGTGAGTTATTGGATCATTTAAAAGAAAAAAATGGTAATTCTTTCTAATTTTTTTCTTACCCGAATATCCTCACATCCTTTTAAAAAAATAAGATTAGTTTTGTTTGAAGTTTATGATTGTCCCTCCCAACAACCGTGCTTTTTGAGAATCAAACTTGTAGTTTTACTCTTATAGGAATATAACGGTGTTTTAACCACTAAATCAACACTTTGTTGATTGAGTCGACTTATATATATTTTTAGAGATTTTTATCTATTTATAATTTATGTTTTTATTTTATAATGATTTTGGTAAAAATAGGAGTGGTGAACAACAATGTCCAAATCTGTAAAGTGCTTTTAACACATTGTTTTCTATAATATTACAATGGGCTGGTATTGTTTTTCTGAAAGATTTCCTTTTATTAGCTTTATTTAAAAGCAATACAGTATTAGATCTTGTTTTTACTTTTTTTTTTATTGAAAAAAAAAACTATAATTGCTCATATAGCCAAAGTATCTAGAGGAATACTTTCGCTAGAAGATTACTAAATTCCACACCCAAATAAATTCTTGATAATTAATTTTTGTAATTTATTTGGCAAACCGTAGCTAGGCCCATGTTTATTATAAATTTGATTTTTATTGTTTAAAATTTGATTTATTTATTTTTAAATTATTTTAATGTTCTATATCAAAAATACAATTTTACAAATAATAAAATTAATATATTTTTAAATAATAAAATACTTTAAAAAATAACTAAAATAATCTTTTTAATCTTGTTGAAACGCAAGGTTCAAATAACCTTTTGAGAATTCACACACACGAAAAGAATAAAAATAAATAAAAGAACATATATTGTAAGGATAAAAATATGGTATATATTTTTTATTAACAAGCAAAGACATACGAAGACAACTAATGAGAATTTACTCTCCATTGCCTAATATGAAATGTAAACTATAACCCCGAGTGATATAGCTCTTGATTAAATTTTAAATTTATTTTTTAAAAATTATTAATTTGAATCTTATAATTACATATTTATATAATCGTTAATTTTAAAACTTGTAAAATTAATTGAGGTATGCACAAACTATCCCAAACACCCATGTTAATAATAATAATAAAAAAATAAAACTATATTTGCTATTTTTATATTTTTTTTGGATTTAGAGTTCATTTAAACAAACTGTTACTTCTACTTTTTAGGTTAAAAAGCATCATTTTACATGCCTTTTCAATCCAAAAGATATAAATAGAAGCTTACACAATCTATATTCATTATTTTTATCAAAATTGCATAGTTTTATTTTTTCAAAAAATTACTTTTTATTAACCTAATTGAATTTAAACCGAATTTTACTAAGTTAACTAAATCATTAAAAATCTAATCATATTAAATAATTTTTATTAAATTAATATTTTTCTAGTTCAATTTAAAATCAATTCAAGTTAAATTTTATATCACGAGTTCAATTAACACCATCGAGCAAAGTTTCAAATGCAAATCTATCCATGATCATATCTGAACATTTTCTTTCTAGTATTTCACAGGAGTTGCAGCAATGTTATCAGTAAGCATATCTACCATTGTATGTCCTTCTTAACCTAGCAAAAAGGATATAACTTGTAACGTATTAATAATATTACAGGCGATAATATTTTCAAACGTAAATTTTTTAAAAAGCACCATATATTATAATATTAATTAAAGGTCGAACTACATTTTTTAAAGATTTAAAAAATTAAATTATTTTTTATATATTTTTGAATTGTTTTGATGTGTTGATATTAAAAATATTTTTTTAAAAAATATTTTTTTAATATATTTTTAAATAAAAAATATTTTAATAATAATCTTTATCTAAAACTGATTAAAATTGAAAATGAAAGATGCTTTTCATGTGCATTTGCAATAGCGAGAAAGTACCTTAAGAACAGAGAGTGTGTATTCATCTGATTTAAGGAATCCTAAAAGGTCTAACTCTCAAATTCTAGTGTTCTAATCTTGAGTTTTCAGTTTAGAAAGCACACGAATAATGTATTTTTAATTTAAGATAAATTTAATTTTAATGCGTCAAAGCTATTGGAATAATAAAAAAGAAAATATTCGTATAAAAATATTAATTAGGTGATCTAATAATGAGAGAATTAAAAGAATTAACATAATTATAAAACCTAGGTGGATGTTATTTTGATATAAAAAAATTAAATTAACCTATTCAACCGTGAATTGATCTCGTCAACCTGTAATTAGGATTTTAAAACTAGTTAGACCCTGAATTTGATTTTACAAACAAGAGAAATAATAGTATTATATATTTGACATTGTAGTATATGATGTTTTTTAAAAATATTTTTTAATTAGGAATAATAGATGTATTTTCATCAAAATATTATTTTTTTTTAACACATTAAAACTATTAAAAAAAACATCTTAAAGAATATTAATAATTAATATTCTTTTAAATAAAAAGGAATTTAAAGAAATATTTTAAGAAATAAAACTACCACGATATAAAACAAGTAAGCACTGGTCCAAGGCTTGAAGGGCATGTTGTTGGTTTCAATTTTCAAGAATACATGCAGTGGCAGAGCAGATAAGGTTACTTCATGACTGCCTCTGTCAGCTTCATGGACATGGTGCCATTATGTTTAATGGGAGAATGGAACAATGTCTGGGTTTTGCTTTGTTCGATAAACCCACCCATTCTTTGTACTGTGATTTTCAAAAATTTTGTTTTTTTTTCCTTTAAATTAATTTATATTTTTTAATTTTAAATAGTGACGACCAAGTTTTTAACTCTCGTCTTGATATTCCATTTTCTGTGAGTTTTCTATTCAAAGAACACTGACCAAAGAGATAATTCAGCTCTCCATCTTTGAACAAGAGCAGGGAGCAGCACTCGCTGACTGATAAAGTCAAAGCTCTTGCCAAGCCTAACTTTAGTAAGTGTTTTACACCATGGCATGAACCAGAAGGAGAAATGAATACCTTCATGCAATATTTTCAAAGCAAATAAATGCTGAACCAGTACAAAATTAAACCAATTTTTCGAATAGAAGAAAGCATTTGTTACTGGCAACTGGATTTGCTGTTTCTTGTGGTTAAAGAATCCAAAGGAAATTCAAGATATCAAAACTCTAGATAAAAGAACATATTGGCAGAGAATAATACAAGGCAGGGTCACCTATCCTATAGACAAGTAGATATAATCTTGCAAGTGATCTTAAAAATTCTCCTTTGCTTGGCGGATAACGCCTAACGCTTCTGAATCATTTGCTGTTGCTGGGATATTTAAGGTATGCCGGATTGCTGTGCTTGAAGTGCGAAGGAAAGGATTACAAGCCTTTTCAACCTTTAACTTTGTTGGAATCTGACGAGACACAAAAATTCACCCTCAATGTGGAACTTCAGGAAGATCAAACTTAAAGTTAAAAGGTAAGAAGAGAAAATAAAAACACACACAGGACTACCAAATTAAATCAAGTCCACAATCATTATGCAGATTGATAGTGGCTAAGCAACCCAGCTTGCTTGCCACTTCAACTTTTACTGAAACTGATCGCCATTTCAAGGCACACAAACATGAGGAAGCTTGTGTGATTCTACAAAGTTAACCGCCTGACAAATAGCCGGTGCCAGGCAGGAAAGCTAAGGGCATATAACTTTAAGTGCTTCTATAAAGCCAAAGAAGGTATGTGCTGTTGTACAGTAATGAGCATTGCAAAAGAGAAGTTAACTTCAAAATTGGATAATTGCATGACATGCCAACTGAAATTGGTGCGCATATATTTTCTATCAAAAAGCAAGATACCTTTCAAAAGTCAATTTCAGTTTAAAAAATCAAAAGATCAATCATGGATAGGAATGTCCAACACAGTGAGGTGCTCCGTGAGGGTTCAAGATCAAAGACTGATAAGAGGCACAAATCATAAAATCATTTCCTTTCTAGATAAAAAAAATCAGAAAATCTGGTGGCACATCACTTAGTTGCTAAATTCTCCTGGCCTTACACTAGACACAGGATAGTCCTGCTCTCATTGTGAACTCAAGGTAGGGTAGGGGGTGGGGGGGAGTTGGGGTTCAGGGAGCAAAGGCTTCTCTCATCACAGTAGCCCATCATTGGCCAGGTATTCAATAAAGAAAGAAGGCTTAAGACTCACAGTTGGCAAACTCTTGCTGCGAAGGTGTGCCACATGGGCTGCATAGGACTGGAGTGCCTCATTATTTGGATCTATGGACAGTGCAAACTTCGAATTACTCTGTCAAAAAACATGCATCATGGTTAGGGCATTTAACTTTGATCTTTAGTAGATAAAACAAGAAGAATATGGAAAACAAATATATAGGTGACCAACCAACGTATATTCATGACCGCAATATATATTTGTATCATCTGGCAGTGACATGATTTTCCTGAGGGATGAAAGCATCTGCAACAAAGAAAATCAGATGCTATAGTATTCAATCATCATGAAATCAGGCAACTAGCTTCTTATTAAATATGCTCTTTTGGTTAAGAGAGGCCAGCTGGGCTTTGGACTACAGTTGGGGGGGGGTAATTCTATCCCATCCTCCAATGTTTCACTCGTTCATTTCAATATTTGACAACAGGACTGTCCACTTGTGACTATAAAAGATTCCATCCAAACGTCCAACTTGCAAAGTAAATACAAAAATAAATATATATTTTTTCAGGAGGCTTTAAAAACACAGAATTTTATGTTTTTTTGTGTGGTAGCTTGAGAAAATCTTCAACTTTCAAGTTCAGAAAACATGTATCATTTAACAATTCATTACTCTTCTAGTTAAAAAGATAAAGTGATATTTTAAAGAATTGTTTCACATTGAGGATTCAAGCGCTGAAACTTTGTCTAAATAGGAAGGCTCAATCCAATATATTCATCTCAATATTGCATCATCAGATATTATTTCCGACCTCAAAATTATAGCATAGTGAAGAATGCGTGTCATGAATTACCTGCTCAGGTGTTCCTTCAAAAAGCTTGCCACATGACAGGCTAAATAAAGTATCTCCTGCAAAAATTGCCCCCGAACCAGGAAAGTAGAAACTTACATGGCCTGCAATTAAATGAATGCTGAATGTCAAGACAACTATTTACTCAGTAGCTGCATAACCATAAAGTCTTGTGCTCTTTACTAAACCCAAAACCCACAAGAGAAGCCAGCAAATATCCCACCATCCCACTTGAAAATACCCAGATTCTCCATGTAAGCAATCACTAGATAGAATGAGGACACGACAGACAATTTAACCAACAAAATTGCTACATTTTCTTTCCTTGGTTTAGCTGAAACAACAAAAATTGTTTGCTTGCTTCATTTTTTGTATTGAATGCATACCACATGTCCCTCGCTAACTAGATAATGTCCAAGCAGAAAGTCATAAGTTTCGCATTTTAATGGCATGGAGGACATATATCAGAAGGTATAGCCTGTTGTGGCCTTCCAACTGTTTCATATGACTCAGACTTTATATTGGTGTTCTACATATTTCAAATGAGTTTTTTTCTACTTATAAACTCATGTATCACAGGTTCATGCTTCTAGGAAATGCATTATTTTTTCTTTTTTTGGAGCTGCAAGGAAACGTGTTGATTTTACATGCCTTTTCCAGTGTCAACAGAAGAAACGATTGCATTTTGACATTATAATGGCATGTTTCTCACGAATAGGATTTCCTAATGTAGATTGATAAGGAAATAGAACCTCGGGTATGGCCAGGAGTTTCCATTACTAGCACCTCATGGCCTCCAAACATCCAGTTATCCCCATCATTCAGAACTATATCAATGCCAGGAATCCTATCCCTGTCAACTCCTGAACCAATTACCTACAAACAAAAAGCAAAACTGTAAAAACTACACAATTTTGAGAGCCACTTTACAAACAGGCATCTAGGTCCCTCTTAATACTCAGATGGAAGACACAGCATTCACTGAAAACCTTTGTCTGTTTTTTTTTTTTTTTGGAATTAGACTCAATACAAGCAGATTTAAAATGGTGAATAAAAATGCTGGCTTCTTGTTCTTGTATCGATTAAATGCATTTAATTTCATCCCATGAGAGTTGGGAGAAAAAAGAACTTGGGAACACTGTCGCATACCTTTGCACCATACCTTGCTTTCAACTCTTCATTCCCACCCGTATGATCATAATGATGATGAGTGTTTAGTATATAAGTCAAATTTCGGTTTTTCCGACTTAAAGCATCAATAACAGGTGCAGCTTCAGACGGATCAATAACTCCAACTGTGCCTGTATCCACGTCATGTAAAAGATATGCATAATTGTCCTTAAGACATGGCACCTGAAGCAATGAACGTAACAAAAAACGATATAAGGCATCCATTCACAATAAGAACACTACATATTTCAAAACTATAACAGAGCTTGCAAAATAAAAACATTACAAATTCTTACCAATTCAATTTGCAATGAAGAAGACATATTGGAAACGCTGCAAAATTGAGCAACTTTAAGTGTTCGACTTGCTCCACGCAAGGTTTTGAACGGTGTGGACAACAAACGCATGAATCCATACACAATAACTTTTCTAAGGGAAAGTTGTCTCGTGCCTGGCCTTACGCGAATCCCACTCCTCACCTAATAATATGAGAAAGAAAACAGTAAGGTCCTAATTCTCAATCTCCACAATTTTTGCAAGCACATCTACTACACCAAAGGCCAGAAACAAACACCGAAAACCTATTCCATAGAGATGGAAAAGCATCCCCTGCGGTTCACAACAAAAGGCACCAGATGGAAATTAATAAATGGATCATATCCATTAGAAATGCCAAACAATATACATGGAAGGTTAACTTCTCAAAATGATTTCCTTTCATCAAAAGTTCATACGTCAACATACAAGTCACCAATCATGCCATCTCCTTCAACTTTCATTAAAAATAAAATGTCCATTGCATCAAATCACGTGATTCTTTACCATCCAACCTCCTGAACTTCTGGTAAAAAAATCTACATCACCGTTAGGAGAAAACAATGAACTTCTACCATTTGTTCTACCTCCACTATCAAAACCAGTACAAAACAGTAAATGGGCTTTCTTTAAAACAGTTAAAAAAGAAAACTTTAAACAACAAACAAGCAGATAGTGCATAAAAAAAACAGAAGCAAAGATTTTGCAGTATCTCAAATGGGTTAAGACATCAAGATCACTCATTTCCCATAAAGACTGAAACTTTAAACTTTAAACAACCACTAAAGCACAAAACATAGAATGAAATCAAAAGGGTTTGGAGTAAACAAGGAATGCAAACAAGCAAGAAAGTAAACCCACCCTGGAGCAAGGAAGGGAAGCCATGGCACAAGATGCTTTGGAGATCATCTGCATCGCTCCCCTTCTTTCTCTTTCCCTCTTTTATTTTTTATTCTTTTATTCTTTTGAGTTTTTAGAGAGAAAGAGAGAGAGAGAGAGAGAGTGTTATTGTGAATGCTTGTGGGTTGGCACTTTGGTGGCACTTGTCACTTGAATGATGATGATGATTTATTATTATGATACTTTGTTGACCAACATGGAAAACAAGTCACCTAAATTGGAATCTTAAAAACATATTATATATATATATATATATATATATATATATATATATATATAATTCAAACATTTTTCTAATGCTCAATTGGAACTATAGATGTCAGTTTTTTAAATATTATTTTCCTCTTATTTTTTATTTTTTTATCAATTTTTATGGACTGCAATTTTGTTTTCTTCTGTATTATTATTCTATTAGCTTAATTTATGTTGCTCTTGTTCATTGTAGAAGAGATGATAAAGTTACATGACAGTGAGGAACGTTAAAAGGAAAAGGTGATGGAGACCCTTTACGTGTAAGTGGGTGTTCGTAGTGCAGAGTAACGTCATTAACTACTTTATGCCGGGCCCACGTGGCAGATTACGCGTCAACTCCGATCCATTCTTTCCTTTTCCTTCCCAAAATTACCCTAATCAAGAATTGTTTTTTAGCCCTAATCAAAGAATAATCATTATAAATGCTTTCAGCAACAGTGGATTATAACGAGAACACACACACACACACACAGAGCAAACAAGAACAGAAGATGTTAGGTCTTGTAGTGTTTTCAGGCCATTTTGAGATTCTTGAGGATGACCCGAGATCCAAATCGACTTGGTAGATCAAACCTGACCTGGCTCGGGTCGGGTTTTGTAATTAATAATAGATAATTAACTTATTATAACCCAATTAAAAACCCAGACAGCAGACTTTCAACCTGTTCAACACAATAAGAAACTAATTGACTTTTTTTTTTTTTTTTTTTAAAAAAGCAACTCCACAGAGCACGTGATTTAATCTTTGCTACTTCAATGGAAAATTGAGCCATTGTGGAGATGAAACCCATATGACCTAGTGCATAAGTTATCTACTTAGCAGCACAAGTTGCTCTCTTTATACCGCAAAAAGGTTTCATACAGCCAAATCTTAACTAATAAACAATCCTGAATCCGTTCAAACCATGAGGACTTTCGATGATTAGAAGACTCAAAATTGTCCATCAATTTACCGTCAATTCAAGTAACAAGAGCCCACATAAGCCTTAATGGCTGGATTGGCACGTCAACTTGGTCAACTTATTTGGTGTGGTAGGTCTCTATGTTACAGCAACAGTAATACAACAGGAGGTACAACAACATGACATGCTTGAGACTGAAACATGCTGCCTTCGGAAATCTGAAACTTGATCTCTCTTGCGATTGTAAGGTGTGAATGGAAACAGCCATGGACAGCTTATAGTTCATCCTGCAAAAGAAAAGTTCAGGGGGGAAACTAAAGTATTTGAGCTGAAGCATGAGATGATTTTCTAGTGTAGATCATGCATGATTGTTGAGAACATCTCAAGCTGCGTACTGTCTTCATTGCCAAGAAATTGATGTTATTACAGCTTACCATAAAGTTGATCTGCTTGTGTTGCTTTATATTGATTGGAAAACAATATAGGTACCCTTTTTAATGAAATGTGATGGAAAGTAAAAGACTCGAGCTAAGTAATTCCTGCCTACTGTAGAGAAAGCCTTGATCTTTTACCACTTGCTATGAGTTTATTGAAAACAGAGTCAATTCAATGGGAAAATGAGAGAGAGTGCCGAAGATATGCTTACATGGTAATCATCCATGTAGTCCCGGGGATCATGCTGCAAAACCAATTTTTTATGTTATATCAACATTCACCGAACCATTAAAAAGCTTCACAATAAATAAAAAAATGACGTTCTATTTTTTATGATTCTTTTGCTGCTCATCTCTCTTTCTCAATGAAACATGATGAAAGGTAATCTGAAAATGGTTTAATGTGCTGTTCCTTACTTCTTTTAATGGTTTGGAGCATCATTCATCAAAATGATTCTATTTAAGGGTACCATTAAAAAACTCAAGCAGCTGCATTCAAGAGATGCAACATTGAAGTGGCAACTAAGGTTTAGTTAGAAGATATCAAGAGACATTATACCCTTCTGCGAGGCTTCCTGTGGCCCCTTTCTTTCCTCCTCTTTTCACCTTCCTCTCTTGCTCTTTGAGCTTCCTACTCATGCAATGATTCAAATCCATTGGATAATGCTCAAAAAGAATGGCTAAAAGTAGAGTTATAGGACAAAATGCAAATTCCCAAAAGCAAGCAAACAAAGGTAGTCACCTCTTCTTCTCGAGCTCTCCTCACTTTCTCTGCTTCCTCAAAGGCATCCTTTTCTATCTGGCATATACATAAAATGAGAATCCAAATACCAAATTTAAGCCATGTTCCTTGGAACCAAGCAGCCATTATGGATTCTAAAATCAATAAATTCACCTCTCTATTCTGGAAAACATCTTCTACAACTTCTCTTGCATATTGTGGGTCATCACAGATCAATATGTTGTCAAAAATTGATCCAGCCTTCACCTGCAATGCAATATTTGATGTCATCAGATCAAGGTAACTCAGAATGTTTTTTAGTTGAGAGTATAAATCCAAACTCAACTGAAAACACAATGATGGAAGAGATTAATCTTTCTGCCAGGAATGTACAATGAGAAATTCAAATCTGTTTTAGGGTAAGGCATCTCAGTTATTTGGACAGATCAAAAGAGCTGAGTACAAATCCTAACTCCACTAAGAGGGTAGATATAAGTCAATAAACCAGTACAGCAAAAATGAGTTAAAATAAATGGTTTTTCCATCTAGAATGAAAGGCTTGGTCGACACTCGAACAAACCAGTTTACTGATACTAATATAATAAAATCTACTATCTTGATTTCAGATAAACAAAGCCAGGTTAAATAAGAGAGGCAAATGTGTTTGTCAGATTAGATAATACAATCATTTGTTGTTTCAAAGAACTAAATTTTACTTTTTCTTGGTATCATTAATGTGCTATTCCCCCCCACCCCCACCCCCCAAAACAATAGGTTGTATGAATGATCTCCAGAAGAGGGAAAGAAGTTATGAGACCTACCTGCCAAACTTCGATACCCACATATTTTATTGGCTTCAGCACATAAAGATCAGGATCATCTTCAAACTCTGACAAAAAGAAAGGGAAAGTGGATTGTACGCATTTACAAAATGAAATTGGATACTAAAATCAGGCACATCTATTAGATCAACCACATACTTAGAGAGACAACTGATACAAACTTGTTGGAGGACCAGTTGTCTTTAAAATACCAGCAAATATTCCTACTACAACATAGAAGCTAGCTCATTTACTATGCTCTGTTAGTATCCTTTATGAAATTTCCATTTTTTATACAATAAAAGACTTGTCTAAAACCCAGTAGCAAAGTTCACCACTTGGAAGTTGGAACATGCTGCCTACTCCATTATTTGGTTAAATGCTGGTATATAGGCCAAAATGCTCATTTTCCTATTTCTGAGCATTTGTATCTGCCAAAATGTTCCAAAGCATTCTTCCCCAAATGAGTGATAAAAATAACCATTTGGTCTCAATGGAATGATTCATACCTGGGTTATCGATCCATGGAGTCTTCCATTTTCCCTTATAGTTAGGGTTCTTGATTTTCTACAATATCAGGATAACAACTTAATTCAATAATCATTATTAATCAGCTAAGATATTTTGTTCAAACTTTTGGTTAGTAGTATGGATGCACACCTTTCTTTTCCATGGTCCTTTGTAAGCTGGATTTGGTATCTTGGATGGCCTCCATATTCCATCCTCCTCTTCATCCCAATCATCGGGCTATTCAAAGCAGCAATAGAATAAGGCATGTTATATTTTGTCTTCTAGGCTGTGACAGTTAAATAAACGACATACCTACATATCTCTTCTTATTTATAACCTAATTATCCAACAATCAAGTTGAATAAGTGAGGGCCAAAAAGAAAGACATTTTCCTAGAGCATTGTCATTGTGTAAAGGCAAGTTAATCGATGAATAGTCTAATCACATGTTTCAAACCCCAACATGGTGAGAACGAGAAAATTACAGAAGAGATTCTAAAATGCTAAAGGCAATGAACAAACCTCTTTAGCCTTAGGATCAGGAATCTCCCGGGGAATAGAATCATATCCCTGCAACATCAAAGCAAATAGTTAATGTACAAAATGTACCACGAACACATATAAATCACTATTTCAACCACATTATTAAACAGACTACCAGGCAATACCTCTGGTTTGACATCATTAGGATCCTCGATATATTCTCTATCATCCCAGTCTGCTGGCTGCGAAACAATGAAAGTCAACCTTTATTGGCTAGACTAAAAACACCAAACTATCAACAATGAAAATCACCACACTTTCCTGCAAAAAATGGAACCAAAATCCAACCTAAGTTCCTATCATACCTTCTTTGCTTTAGTATCTTTAATTTTTGGTGGAGGAAGAATATCCCAATCCGTATACATGGTTCCTGATTCCCTCTCTCTATTATCAACCAACACACTATAAGATGCATCAGGCCTAAGTATAAATGTATAGAAATGAGTCAACTTATCAGTTTCACATTGCAAATCCTTCTTGATAGGATAATTCTGTCCTTGATAAGACAATATAACATGAAGCTTCTTTGTTTGTGTACCGCATATATCAGGTCCAAACATAAAACTGCAAAGACAAAAGACACAGCAAGCTTTAAACCTGACCACTTTCCAATTCTCAAACCTCAAAAGAATTAAATGGGTCATTTTCTTTACCTATAAGGAGTATCACCACCAAATTTCTTCTGATTAACATAGCCAGAAAGCAGCTTAATGTAACCACCACCACACTCAATATCTTGCTCAAACTTAATAGAATACTGGACCACTAAAGTCCTATTCTGGTTACTAAACTCTGGGGTTATCTTTGCTGATATAGCAAAATGCTTTGCATCATTATATGTTTGAATACCTGAAACACCATATTTCCACACAAATCAAACGAAAAAAATTCAAACCCCAGATAACATAAACACAAAAAGATCAAATCTTGAACATGTTATTGTACCTTTATCATCTGGATCACCAGGCCACTTCCCCGCGGTGTACTTAAAAGTACCAGCTTTGCCTTCACTTCTTTTCCAGTCTGATAAAACCCATCTACCTTTCCAACCATCTTCAAAACGTTCCTCAAAGAAGATTTCTGAGAGAGTGAAGGGGAAGAGGAAGAGAGAGTGGACAGCGAAGAGCAAAAATAGTTGCTTTAAGGCTTGAACGACATGTAGTTTTGGCCTGTTCTCCATTTCTGGTAAACCAGTTGGCTCCGAGTGCCAGAGATCTAGTGATTGGTAATTTGGTATAGCAGGGCGAGAGAATCTAGTGTGAGCAGTGATTTTACATAAATAACCCCTCTACAAATCTACAGTTTTTCAATATTTGAGTTTTTTTTTTATCTATAAATTTATTTAATGTCAAAATTTAATTTTTGAGATTATGGAAGTTGTTTAGAAGTGTGTTTTAATATATATATATTTTTTAAAAATTTAATATTTTTTTATTAAATTAATTATTTTTACTGTTTTTGAATTGTTTTGATATTCTAATATCTAAAAAAAAATTTAAAAATAAAAAAAAATATTATTTTAATAATTTTTCAAGTAAAAAAACATTTTAAAAATTAACCATTATTGTATTTTCAAACAATTTTCATATTTTTTTAGGAAAATTTATCATGAATTTCCAAACATTTCAGTGTGATAACATTTGATTTATTTTTTTAAAAAAATTATATTTTACATATCGGATCAATGGTAAAAATAAATTTTAATAAAAAAATTAAAATTTCCTTTTTCTCATTTCTTCCCTCCTTGCAACTTTCTTCTTCCTCGTTCCCCTCTCTTTTCATCCATTCTCTTTTCAAAACATCTCCTTTTTCTTAAATTTAGGTCGATTTCTTCTCTTCCTTTGAAAAAAAAAGAAGGTTTTGAAATTGAAAATATAATAAAAATTACTTCTTGAATCTAGTGATTGATGCCACTTCAACATTTGGAGTGTTTCTTGACTGAAAGATTCATGAAATTCTTTGTAATTGTTCAGGCATCGTCATGAGACATGATCAAAGGCATCACACAACAACTTTCTCTCACTCAAACAAATGGCAATTTTGAATCATTTAACATTATTTCATCATTTTGTAGAGATCAACTAGTCTCATTCCTCGAGCTCTGTTAATGGTATGAATTATGAGGTGTCAATAAGGTTCATGTGAGCTTGTTTTGCAAATTAGGAGTAATCTCATGTCGAACTAAGTTAACTTGGTATGAATAAAAAACAAATCTAAAAAAAGAAAATCTTAAATGCCGTTGTTTTCTTGGGCACATAAAAAAATTGTTAGGTTATGGAAAACTTTTGGTAATTTTATTACAACTAACTTAGCAGGTCAATTTTAAGCATTCTAACCCAATTATATGTATAGACTGAGAATCAAATTAACCATGTAAAAATTATCATAATATTATCAAATTTATTTGACAAGATAAATGCAACTCGGATAACTGATAACAATATGTGATAGATTAAAAAAAATTCCAATATAGCATATTTAACTATGTTAATTTTAAAACAGAAATATAACGAATCACTCTGCCAATCTAAGTTTAATACAAAAATCAAAACTCAAGCTAGGGATATAATCATAATGCGCTAACATGGTTGGTCAATTGTGTTTTTTTGTTTTTCTTTTTTTATTTTCTATCTAGCTCTGGCTTTTATTAGACTTGAATTAGAAGGAATTAGAGCCTAAATTGAAGAGTTGTTTTTGGATAATTAAAGATTAAACTGAAAGAAAAGAGTTTAAATACACCTAAGATGAAATTCAAGACTTAATTGATGGGTGCTTATAAAATAAAGGACCAAAGTAAAAAAAAATATAAATAGTTGTGGTAGCAGGTCCTTCCATACTCTAGCTATTGTGGTGGAGCGTGCATCGTACTTCTATCTTAAAAAATGGTTTTTTTTTTTTTCCCAGAAGCATTCAAATATATATGTTTTTGCATTCTAGATAAGACATCTCAAATTATTTGCCCCGTGGCATTGTCGGTAATTGATTTTTTTTCCCTCCTGGCAACCGGTCCTTTCACACACCAGCACATGTTCACCATGCTCGAGCTATTATGGCAGCTCGTGAGATGTACTCCTGCTTAAAAAATGGTCTTCTTTGATGTTTCTGAAGCATCTCAACATGCTCTTCCATTCTAGGCAGCATGTGTCCAATTATTTCCCTGTGGCATGGTAGCGACCTGTTCTATTGAAATCCGCCAAGTTATTTATCAAATGGATAAGAGAGCAACTAAAACATCATGCTTCAAGTCATCAATAGTATTTAGAATAATATCTGAAACTTTCGAAGCTCTCTGCGGCTCCGATCACTTAATTTACCATAACCTCATCTTGTTCTGTTGTGAGAATGAAGCTGGGGAAGTCCTCTAGACGAACATCTACCATCCTTGGAATCCACTCTATTGTGGTCTCCAAAAGCCAGTTTGTATGAGTTGCTGCTTCTGTTTTTTGGGTTGAAAAGCATTGTAAAAAGCAGAAGCTTAGATAAATGGAGCCTAAGTATCCATTTGTTAAATAACTCTTATCTTACAAATTGCAAACCTGTAAATTTAATGTATTTCTCAAAGGTAGGCTACGACAAAATAATGCTGGTATACGACTAGTTTTGTTTACTCAAACTCTAAGATTAGAGATAATTATGATATATTTTAAAATATAATAATTCATAAAATATATTATAAGAACAGCACGTAAGACTTTTTAAATAGTAGTTAAACCAACTTAAACTACAAAGAAAAATGAATCCTAAAACAACTAGAAAAATAATGAAAATTCAAAAACATCACCTCTAATTTGGATATGATCTCAACTTAAACAGGTTACAACTAATTTGATCCATTATAGAAGTAGGTTTGTAGAACTTGCTGGTCAAATCTCACCATAATCCACCAGTTGTATTAAAAATTATACTTGTTTTTATGCATGTGTCTAGACTTTTTGTTAGACTTGACTTATTGAAGTATGGAGTATGGAGTAAGTTTAGGATATTTAAAAGGCGTGATGCCTCCTCCTTCTATAAGATGTTTTATAATGTGAATAGGCTAAGAAACCATATAGGCTAGTAGTCCAAAAGCAGACAGTAGGAAGTTTGAGTTCCTCCGTAGCTACAAGACTGAAGAACATGACAGCAAGCATCCGAGACTATGCAAGTCACTAGTGGGACGACGTTTGGTGAATTGAGCTTGGCAGGAAGATCAGGAAATGGGACTAAGATTGACAGTAGGAAGGTTCAGTTTGTTGTTTGCAGGACTTCAAATCTATGTTTTATGTGAAATTAAAATTATTTCAGTTTGTTGGCTTCAGGTGTATTCTGATGCAAATTATGGTGAAACATACCACTTAGAATGACATTGGAATTGGAGAAGTCCAGCAGCCATTATTCTTCAAAACATTCCTCCATTTTGTTTTCAAGACCATGACATCAAAACAGGATGTGGATAACATGTTGATGACAGACTCAGCGCCTGCATTTTGTTGTTGATTGGCAGAAATTGATCAACTGTACCATGATATCTCTTTATGCTATCTATCCTTGGAGGTTGAGAAGCTTGCCAGTTTACAAAACTAGCACCTATTAAGTTTCAAATTCGCATTGGCAAGTGTTCAATTTCTTGAGCCAATTCATATCCACAGAATGCAAATACGAGAACATCTAAAAGGGACATATTCTGATAGAAACTTGCATAAGCATTCCAAAAGGAGATAAAATATTGCTTTTCCAGCTTATGGAACTGTTTATTTTGTGTAGCTTTCAAGGAAAAAGATAAACAAATTCTTGTGAGGATAAAAAAAACCCTGCACTTACAACAAATGCTTTCTTTGATAATTAATAGTGATCTATAACTCAAACCCATGTAGGATTTATGTACATTGATTAGAACACTGAGCTCCTAAGCCCACTTGGTTTGGTTGCTAAGGGGCACAGCTCAAATGGTATGTTACTATTATATGCATCACCAACACTGCATGTGGCCAAGCTACAAAAACTAATAGTATCACCTCTTTGTTTTAGTGTCTACAGTTCGGATCGCCAGTGATGATTGTGATCCACCACCTAGTGCTGCAGCAGCTGATTCAACGTGTGTAAGAAGATACTCGTAAATCTTCTTTCTTAACCTGTCAACAGTCTCTGATGAAACATGGGGTGCTTCTGCTTCATCCTTGTTCAATCCAATCTCATCTAACCAGTCATTCACACTTTTAAGCTGCGTCAACATCCCTGCTATTTGGCCATTATCTGACAAAGCCGAGGTATCCACATCGGCATCCAAGAACCTCTCAACAAATCCCAAGAACCAATCCTGGGATTCCATCCGCAACATTTCTGCCAAGTCCACTGCCTCGTCAAGGCCATTTCCTTTGATCCACTCTGGTGGAGGTTGGGGTGGCACCTTTCGAGTAATGGCAGAATTATCCCCTGGTTTGCGAAAAGCTCCTGTTGCTACAAGCTTGGAGCCAACCATTGGACGGGCTTTCCCTTGAGTTTTTGTTGAGGTATTCTTCGAAGAATTTTCAAGGACTAAAATAGATTGATTGCTGGCAGTAGGCTTTGTACCTAGAGTAGGAGTTGTAGAATCTTTGGTAAACACTGAAAAGGACGACAGATTGGTGGTCAGTGCAGCTTGGACCCAAGAGGCTGCATGTTTATGTCTATCAGACGTGACCTTTAGTGCTTCTTCAGATGGATTGTCATTGGAATCTGGGGATGAACCAACTAGAGTAATTTTAAAAAGAGAATCGGCAATCAAGCGAGAATTATTCAAGTTCGCATGAAGAGTTAAAAACTGCTCCACAGCAGGTTTTGGGTTATCTTCCTTAGCAGAGCAAGTCAGCTCCGCGTACATACTGCAAGAGAAAAGAGGCACAATACAAAATGTCAGGAAAAAAAAAAATTAAAACTGAAATGTTCATACACTAGAAAAAAACTGAACATAGATTACACATCCGAGATGTCAAATCAAAGAATCCCCTGAAAATTACTTTTCTCATATTCTCAATATTTTAATCATGCAAGTAGAACTCAAGTTGATCTCGGTTTGTCCAACATTTCTCAAATATGGACTGGATGTAGTCCAAGCTACAAAGAAATCAGAAGTACAAGTAGAAAGTTTTGACATTTTCTTCTTCTTTTTATAATTAACCACGCTGTTTGCATATAACTACTCTTTGATCCATAGAACCTTCAACAGTATTTGCTATGAAGCTGCCCGGGAGTCTTTTGACCAATTCATGAGTTCATTTTTCTTGCAATTGATGCCTTATAGATCAAATGAAGATGTCTTCATTTACCAAGACAACAGCATCATTCATCCTAAACCAAGCTATACAACTTGATTGCTTGTTACAGCCTAGTGATCTAATACTTCTACCCTTGTTGCCACTATTTCTTTGAGTAGTTATACCTTAGACATCGAAGTAAGCTCTCTGCAGCAGTTGCCTCTTGAATAGCCTCTATTGCTGCCATCTGTGCAGCATCTCTATGCTTCACAACTTCCTGCTATAAAAAAAGTGTAGAGATATGTGAAAATTGAAAATATCAGAGTAATTAAATTTAATAAATCTTCTAGAATACCAGAAACCAATTGTACTAAATGTTACAGATAATAATCGTGGAATCAAAAGAATTTGCTCTTAACCACTCAAGTAATTAACGTATCAGCAGTGTCCCTAGTTTATGTGGAAAACTTGCATTTCTCATGAGCAAATCACTAACTACAGAATGTATGATGTAGCGTTGTGTTACATATTGATATTTACTTACAGTCTGAAAGTTACTAATGACTATGCTGCTATGAGCAAACAGCTGAAAGCAGAAGAATTAAGGTTTAAGTGGCCTGAGGCCCCTGCCTCCAAGGTTCAGGCCATGTATTCTGTTATCATTAATTCAAAACTACTTCATGAAGAAATGCTGGCTAAAAAGTACATCACACTTTCTGTTTTGAATTCTTTTGATAATGGGATTGTTTGGGAGCGACACATTTGGACTTTCAACCTCCTTGTCAAAGGAGGTGTGGCTACTATGTTATGCTCGGGCCATGCATTTTATTATAAAATAGCTTAACGGAATGCTCTTAAGCAGCACAGTGATTCAGCACTCAACAAACAGGTAACGTTAATAAAGTCTAGAAACTCAAACATATATACCACTATCTTTTTTTTCTCTCGGAAAACAGAAAGAAAGCCCATGAACTTGTCAAAAACGAAGTTTTACCTTTCCAAGTTTGGCAAGAGAAGAGGGTAGTGAACTCCATGAAACACTTCCTTCAGTCAGTCTTCTGCTATTTATCGAGACCTTGACCAGATTTCCTGGTAACCCATTGTTAGCATGTTCTGATGATTTCTTTCCAACACTTGTTCTTAGCTTATTTGACTTGTCTTGTTCATCCAAACTTCCATTTGCAACATTTTTCTTGGTCGATATCTGAATTTTATTCTCCTCTTTAGACGACTTGGTAGATACTTGGGCCCTATAATCCTCTTTAGATGGCAATCTCTCACTTGATGTACTTTTTCTCAAAGTCTGCCATGTACAATTAGCTTAGATGTCGATCATGATAATTCGACAAGGATGAGTTGGGAAACCAGTGACAGTGAATTGGAGAATTGCAGTAAACAGCACAACATTTCCAAAATCTCCTTTGAGTCCCATAGATTCAGGACCTTTTGGGTCACACAAAATCAGGACACTATTAAGAGTGAGATAAATCAATTCAACAGTTTACCAAAGGAGATTCAGGACCTTTTGGGTCACACAAAATCAGGACACTATTAAGAGTGAGATAAATCAATTCAACAGTTTACCAATCAAAAAGGATTTAAGTTTGAAAAAAAGGCTCAAGTACTGAATATTTAGGAACATTGAAAACCCATGATCAAGAAAAGAACGAAATCAGACTTGGCCTGCCTGTTACTCCAAATTTATGACAACATTTTACATCTAAACTGAAACAGGACATTTTTTCAAGTACATCTCAACCAAATCACAATCTGCTTAAAGACAAAATCCATGTATAATAATACTTACAGAAATACTCCTAGCTTCAGGCTTTGAATCATGTCTGGCAGCTCTCAATTTGGAATTCTCTCTATGCTTCACCTCCACATTCCCCTCCCAACTTTTCCTCAAGGCTTTTGCCCCCAACTCAATCCCCTGAAAACCATTCTTGATCACCGGCACCCTCCTTGCAGTGGGACTGGCCCCACGAACAGAACTTGCCTTTTCTACAATCCTAGGTGATCCCTTGTCCAGTCCCTTAACCTTTGCCTGCAGTCGAACCCCATTTGAAAACTTCTCAAATGAAGTAGGCAATGAATAACAACTAGTCGGGGAAGAAGGAATTGATCTTGAACTCGTTGACTTAAATTTTGCCACAGATTCCTTCTTCGAATCCAGATTTAGTGTAAGTTTTGACAATTGAGACTTTGATCTAGTCAGAGTCGTCTTCTTATCTGACAAAGCATCCTTATTAGAATTACCATTCAGTCTAGCCCCCACTGATTTATCCTTTTCTCCAACATTCGTACTGCTCAAAACACCCCTTCTAGGTGATTTGGCTTTCCCCACGTGATTATTATTGAGAAAACCAGGAGACTGTGTTGCTACAATATCTTCAGGGCTCCCTACACAAGGGTGCCTCCCTGGTACTGGCCTAACCCCTCTAAGAATAGGTACTGGTGAGGCTGATTGAAGCCTCTCAACATGAATAAATTGGCCTAACTGGATTTTATCACTAAGAATTAAATCATCATGCTCATCAGGCAAAGACACATAAGTCGCATGAGATGAATCTGATACCTTAAGATAAAACCCTTGATTAGGAAATAATTCACCACCTGCTAATGCTGGGACAATGCTCACCACTTGCAATAAAGATGACCTGTGTTCCCCAGCAACCTTGACATCTGTATTCATGTGCTGCAAAAGCTTGAGTAACACTCCAGGTACAAGACTTGCCATTTGTTAACAGGCCTTCAGTTTGCATCACTCAAAGGATACCCCAGATGGAAAACTTGAAGAAATATTTGAAAAGGAAGAGTTTTTGCCAATGCCCAGATACTCCAAGGATACCCCAGATGGAGAACTTGAAGAAATAGTTGAAAAGAAAGAGTTTTTGTCAATATTGAAAAAAAAATGCAAATTTGCAATCAAAGATATTTACTTTTCTTCAGAAAAGGAAAGAAAGGATCACCCTTTAGACCCAAATGAAATTTGTTACCACAAAAAGCTTTAAACCACATATCAGTTTCAAAAAAGTGAGAGAAATGGAATGCTCAAGATCCAGATTAGAAGAACAAACAAGATACCAACCAATACATAAACTATGAACAAAACCAAGCCCCAGTAATAAAGAACCTAACTAAAAGTAAATATTAGACACCAAAACCAACCAAGATGGAAACTTTTTTCAAGAAAATACATTAATCAGTAAAAACAAAACAAACCCAGAAACTGAAAACTCCTTTAAAGATGCTTTCAGAAGCAATAATGGTGTCCAGCTTGGCAGAGGCAACTGAAGTGCGTGCTCAAAAACTTAACAACTCAGAAAGAGAAAAAGGAAGACTCACAAATAAGATTTGGTCTTCCTTTTGCTAACAACTCATTACAAGAGACAACCAAGATAAGGAAAACCCAAAGGCAAGTTTGCAAATTTATTTTGTAAATCAAAATGGACTTAAAAAAGGCAACCTTTTTTTTTAATACAAAGCACACAAAGAAGCTAAGCCAGTTCTTGACAGGTGCAGCATGTAACATGGGATATGATATCATGTGATCATAAGAAGCTGAAATTTTTGCAACATACCGATGAAAAGCTAAAGAGAATAATTTGATGATGCCAGGCTTAATGTATGACTGGTATGTATTGCACAATCCAGAGAGAGAAGAGTTGTCAGAACCTGACACATTGACATATGCACAACAACTTGTAATGTGTCCAAGAAAAAAAAAATGAAACCTGACCCACTTCAACAAGCTCTCTTTGATTGGATTGAGGAATTCAATCCATGAATATAAAAAAGGATTTGTAAATCGTACTTAGTGAATTGGGAGTGTTTGGTTTTGTGGATTTGGACTCTGAAAAACAAAAGTCTCTTGAATTCTTGCAGAAACTGTTAAAGGAATATTACTGTCATAGAATGTAAGGATTAAGTTACTTATTTTGTCAGTAATCAATCTATGGAATTTTTTAAATAATTAAATTTATTCCTTTATAATTCCTGAATTTTAAAGAATTTGCTGCTTTTAATTTAACATTAGTCGTTGATAAAAAAAAAAAGTTTATGAATTAAATGGTATGAACTCATTAAAGGTAAGAAGAATATACATTATCTATATAAAACACCATTGATGGACACCTTTTTTTTTAACTGCATATAAATGTATTGAATTATACACATACTTACAAATATAGTTTATGACTTGATGTTGTTTGACTAGTTTTTTTAAAATATAGTTTAAAATATATCTTGAGCATTAGGTTGAGATGGTATTTAAGAGTGTTGTAACGATTAGCGCGACTATCCTAAGTATTAGGTTGAGATGATATTTGAGAGTGTTATAACGATTGCTTTTTAAAATATTTTTTACATATAAATACATTAAATTTTTATTTTTTTAAAAAAATTATTTTAATATTAATACATTTTAAAAATATATAATTTTTTTAAAAAATTAAAATTTAAAAAAAAATGCGTTGAAACTAAATTTTAAACACCAAATACATAATCTTGAAAATTTAAAATTGATTTAAGAATATCATCACCGATTAAGTTATATGTAAAATTCAAAGAAAACTAAAAAATAAAAAATAATAATTTTGATAGTATAATTTATGCGTATGAGAGTGCAAATGGGTGCATGTGCTCCGCAATTGGGGGTGTTATTTACAAGGTAATGGCTGTCGGCTACCTGAAAAGGTTGTCACATCCCTAAGATAGCATGGCAGTTGCCACGTTGCATTCTTTTATCATGTTTCTATTATTTATTTATTTATTTATTTATTACTCTATTCTATTATCTTGGAAATAACTTTTTGGTTTTTTTTTCTTTTACCGATGAGTCCTGTGACTCACCATCACAGAATCAAGGCAAGCGGTAGATTTTAAGGCGTGGCACTGTGTTTTAAAAAAACTTTTGAAAAAATTAAAATTTTTTCTTTAAATTAATATATTTTTAATATTTTTAAATTATTTTGATGTGCTGATCTCAAAAATAATTTTAAAAAAATATTATTGATATATTTTTCTAAGTAAAAAACACTTTGAAAAGTAACCACAACCACACTTTTAAACATATTTAAGTTCTTCTAACTAAATTCGGTTCGGTAAATGAACTTGATAGTTGATTAATTAATTTTTAACTAATTTTTAAATTGTTAATTTAAAATTAATTTAATTTGATTTGATTGATCCGGTAAATAAATTTATAACTTGCTGATTTTATTAAAACTCGGCCATAAAATCTTGATATTTTTTTATTTTAATTTTTTTACAAATCAATGTTATTTTGATTTAAAAAAAAAATTAAATTAACTTACTAAATATGTGATTCAAAACCCACTAATTTAGTTTAATACCTATGATTCTTCTTCAATACTTTAAGGAAAACAAAGAATTTGTGACCCCATGTTGCAAAAGGAAGAGATAAGCACTTGATTACAAAGGTAAGTATTCCTTTCCTTTAATCTCTAGATCCGTAGAAGGCATAAAAAAGGAATAAATCTTGCATATAAAAGTTTACATTTTAGTCCTGATGAAATCTTGATTTTTTTAATTACATCCTTCAAATCATTTTTTTCTTAATTGCATATAAGAAATCATGTGTTTCTTTATAGTTCTCTTTTTACTGCCTTAGGTTTACTTCAATTTGTGTTTATAGATTAGGTCCCAAGTTCCTGAACTTTAGTCCTAGCTCCTTGGATACAATATCATGTCATGCTCAATTTTAATAATAGAAAGTTAGAAACATTTTTCTTTGTTAGGAAATAAGTTTAAGGGAATGTTTATTTTTACATTTTAAAAAAACTTTTAAATTTTTTTATTTTTTTATTTGCTTCAAATTAATATATTTTTTTTGCGTTTTCAGATCATTTTAATGTGCTAATATTAAAAATAATTTTTAAAAAATAATTTTTTTTTGATATATTTCTGAACAAAAAATACTTTAAAAAATAATTATTATCACACTCTCAGACACCATTTAAATAACACCATTTAAATAACTTGTTTAAGATTATGTTTAAAAGGGTATTAAATCTTGCGTGAGCTGTCGATTTTTGTGCTTAGCTGATTCACTTCTCATGAGTCTTCTTTTTAGGGTTTGTTGGTTTTGCCCCCACACCAATTTGGCTCTATCTCATGCAATCAAAACATATGATCATGCTTGATTTGGGCTATCTTCAGAGACAGAATTTGCCCCACAAAAAAATTGTAACTGGTATGAAGATTTCACCTCACAGTAGAAAGATCTCATCGCTACTGCATTATCTTGTCATGATTCATTTAGATTCATGGCTTGTGTTGCTTCATTATCCACAATATTGATGGGTGTGCGTGCTTCCATGTTGATTTCTTGGATATTGTTCCACAACTGGGGATGAATTACCTCTCTTGCATGGTGATTTTGTTACCGTAGTAGTTTCTGCAGTGTATTTGGACGGACTTTTAAAGCATCCATTTTTATCAGATTCCCTTTTCTAAGATTATTAGGAAGTTTTCCAAATTAAGTTCTTGATTACCTTTTTCATCAAATGTGTAATATTTTGGTGAGAATGAGTAGAGGATTGAATGGAGTTCTTGAGTTTGAATTTTGAATCATTATCAGTATTATTAAACTCAGTCAAGTCAATCTGAAACATGGCATAGGCTAGGTTTTAAAATATTTATAATAAAATTTACTGATTAAATCTAGATAATCTGATAAATCAACTCGTAATTCAATCAACTTGATAAAAACTATGTTATTTTGCGGATTTGCTTATCTGGACAGGATTCTGCGTGATGACAGGAATTGTAAACTGGTAAAAAAGAGAATTGCAGGATGATTTTACGCAATGAAGACAGTGAGCAGGCTGAGCAAGCCGGACATGGATCGCCATGAAAGACAAAGCTGTGCTCCGAGGTCAACCAAGAAAGGGGCGTTTTACTTGACAGAGAAGGAATGCTAAAAAACAATCAAGCGTGAGGCATCTCTGCGATGTTTAGTATGCTGACAACTGATATGGCCAAGTCAATCCACAGAATCCCTAGCGTCTGCAATGCCGTTGCAAGGTTCTATTTCTCATCAAATTGAAAGCAATTGGGGGTGATGTTTTTCGATTGAATTTGATTTTTATTACTAAAAATAATTAAATTAAAATCTTATAAAATATAAAAAATAAAATTAAAACCGGTTCAAATTGATTGATTTTAATTTTGGTTTAAGTTCGGTTATTTTATATTAAAAACAAAAAATTATATTATTTTTTGGGTTTTTTTGAACTTTTTAATGAGTTTGGTTTCAGTTTAGTTTGTTTTTTTTTTTAATTTAGTTGAGTTTGGTTTCTTAATTTCAGACTTATAAAATTAAAACCGAACCAAATTGAATATTTGAAAAATATTTTAATTGATTTTTTTTCATGATTTGAGTTTTTTAAAAAAAATTTTATTTTCTTAATTTAATTGGATTTTTCTCACCCTTAACGACAATGCATGTTTTTAATAGTGTTTTCTTGTACTTAATCAACATTATCATGCCAAAGCAAACAATTATATATATATATATATATATATATATATATATATATATATATATATATATAATACTTGCAAAGAACATAAAGAAAAGGTGGTTCATGTTTTATTTATAGTTAATAGAATAAACTAGGAACAACATAAAGGGTTTGCATAGAAACTCAAGATTCCGGATTTGGTTTGGATTAAGTTCCAAGTTAAATAGAAAAATATGATGGAGTTTTTGAGTTTTTAATTACCTAGTTGAGGTGAGACTAAGCGTCTCCAAAAAGTTTTGGATTTCTTTAAGAAAAAATGTTTTTTTATATTTTTTAATATGTTAATATTAAAATTCAATTTTAAAAATTAAAAAAATATTATTTAAATAAAAAATACTTCAAGTTGCAAAAAGATAATGCCATTGTGACATCCTGGACCTAACTTGAGAGCTGTCCTAAAGCTTTGTTTGTCTAATCATTGCCGCCATTAACGTTAGATTCTCAACTTCAACCATTTTTTTCAACAAATTCGATGAACATAAACGATGTGAAAGCACAAGGAATCTCTAAAGATTACAGGAAGATGAAAAGAATCTGTCTTCCTTTGGGACCATGGCAGCTGCCACTGTAGCCTCAATGCAAAATTTTACCTCTTACCTCTCTTTTTTTCCAGCCATTAAGGTATTTTTTTTACAATTTTTACCACCAAAATCCAGGTTTTAGACCTGCTGTCTGTATCATCCTATGAATTTAACTCATCTTTTTACTGCAGAGTATAAGATCACTGGTGTGATTCAAAAATATATAGCATATGATTTTAATGTAGGAGAAGTTGATATGGCAACATCGATGGAGAGAGAGCCCATACCCTTCTGTGTTCATTCAAAGGAGGCTTGACTTTGATTGGAAGACAATGGAGAGAACAAGTTTGCTTATAATTTCTCTTTTGCTCTACTTATATTTCAAGAAAAGGAAGTTTGTCTTTGATAAATCTCGAGAAAACAAAAATGTATTCAATGTTATTAAAGATATCCTGATCAGTCAGACCAATCTAATGACTAATTGATTCGAAACTTGATTTGGATTCGAATTTAAATTAAACTAGATGAAAATCGACCTTATCATGACCTGTTTTTTCTAATAATTTAAATTTACATTGTTTAAACCTTTTTCAAAAATAAAATTTTTTAATATTTCAAAAAGAAAAAGGAAGTTTTTCTTTGATAAATCTCCAGAAATGCATTCAATATTATTAAATCTACCCGACTAGCTAGACCAATCTGGTGATTAATCAATTCTAGAGTTGATTCGAATTCGGTTTTAAATTAAACCAAAAAAAAGTTGGCCATGTTAAAACCTGTTTTTCTAATTATTCAAATCAATGTTATTTAATTTTATTGTTTTTTAAATTTTAAAACAATATAATTTTAAATTGACTTGAATTAACTCGGAGAATCTATAAGATTAATTAAACTGTGAATTGAATGTTAGACCGGGAGGGATTAATACTTTGGATGTAACAAGGCAAGTATCCTATTCAAGTATATATAAAGGTACAGTGTAACTCTTAAGCAAGATCAAGTATATTTTATTTTGTTTTTTTTTTTTTCTTTTTATCGAGTAATAATTACTAATCTTATGGTTGCCGACACATCACACATGCCATACATCACTGTTTGCGACTTATTACCTAATAATTTCTTTGTTCCTCTCTCTCTCTCTCTCTCTCTCTCTCTCTTTTAATTTCTTGAGTATTTGTTGAACAAATTGAAAACAAGGAAAAAAGCAATAAGATTAAGGGTTAGAATATGCTAAAGTGGTTGTAATTATTTGCTGATTTAAAGTTAATTGTCAATAAAGCAAGAAGGTTTGGTTTCTTGACAACACTCATTTGCATTAATGTAATCCCTAAGCAAAAAGATTAATAATGTTGATTAGTCAAGAACCCATCTAGAACAAAATCCCGACACTTTCAATTGAATAGATCTCTTCTTCATGATTTTGTTCATATTACCTTTTTTTTTCTTGATATATTTGTTTTCCCGTTGGTTAGGATTTTTATTTAATGCTACTATATTAGGATAATGTAGAGAAAATAATAATTTATTAAAAAAAATTTACATTTGTATTTTTTAAAAGTGACTTGGATTTAACTTATAGTATAATAAAAAAAAATCATATATATGCTTTTTAGTTGAAAATATACTATAGTAATGTTTTTTTTTAATTTTTAATATCAACACATTGAAATATCTAAAAATATATCTGATGTATTTTCAAATAAAAATTAATTTAAAAATCATTTTAAAAAACAGGTTCAATAACAAAAACAAACACTCCCTACAACTTGAATGACTTGTCAATATTTACGAGAATGGCATTTAAAAGATATAGTTTGGTTACTGTTTTGAAATAAAAAAACATAAATAATAAAGAAAAAAAACATGTTTAATTAAAGAGACATATAAAAAATCAATAAATCTATTTTCAAAATAGTTTCAAAGTGAACTTTTGGAGTTTTAAAATAAAAAGTATAGAAGAGACATCTTCTTTATTTTTATTAATTTAATTTATTTTGTCCTGAGATAGTAATCAAACGTTAAGAAAAATTGTTTTATATATGATCATCTCAAATTCTAGTTAAAAAGAATATCAATGTATTTGTTTGAGTTTTTTTTTTTAATATAGATGAGCATATTTAAAACCAAATTATAAGGGAATTTATTAATCTCCTTGCTATAAAACCTAGAAACACCTTAACCTATAAAAAAATAATGATGATGACATATAGTGAAGTCCCTACCAATTATTTTTGGGATGGCACGTTGACCACGCATGCCTAATTTTGTGTTCATTTTGCAGAAACATCACCATCGCCCCCCCACCAGCTGAGGCACACTCTTATTACAGCAGCACTAAAGTTAGGCAATAATGGCCCATTAAATTATTTCTACAAATATTTCTTATGAACAATTTAATTATCAAAATAATAATAATAATAATAATAATAATAATAATAATAATAATAATCAGTTGACATCCTCTTAAAGATTTGAGATCAAATCTCATTAAGGTTTCAGACAAGACAAATTAATCCAAAGGTTGATGAGCCTAATCAATAATCATTTGCTTGACATATAATTAATTTTTTTTATATAAGTATAGATTAAGAACTAAAATGACATTTTCTTCATTTTTTCCCCTCTAATTAACACTCCATCGATTAAATATATAAACCATTGTGAGGTCAAAATGAAGACAAAATCTTTCAGTAATCTGTAAGATTTTGTTTAAGGTACTAATTATTGTGAATTTATTTTTTTATTATTTTCCTATGCATTATGTAAAAATAAATCTTCATTTCATATTGTAATTAGAAGTGTGATGAAAAATGCAAAAAGCAAAGTTATTAATCTCAGCTAAGCTTATTATCAGAATCTCGAATTGGATGAGTTAATTTAAATAATTAAAACAATAAATTTTTAATATTTTTTTAAAAATTAAAACAATATTATTTTAAAGATTTTTTTTAAAAACCAAACAGGTATAATTGAGTCATGGATTGACCTGTTGAATCAACCTTCCAGTCTAATTTTTTTTTTTAAAACCCAATCAAGATCAAGATCCGAATCCCAAATCAACCTACCACACCAAGTTGAATTTAATAATTATGACAAAAAAAAAACCATGCCCTAAGAAAATCCCTCATTTGTTGTGTAACATTTTGCTTGAATGTTTGGCCTCAAATCAGACATTTATGTTTCTAAAAGCAAATTCACCATAAAGTTGCAAGTAATTAACGAAAAACACAGCAAGATAAACGTGAAAGGAAGCTTAAACTTAGAACACTACAAAATGAAGGAAATCACGGAAGAAAAAAGGACCATATTGTCAAAAAAATACGCAAAGACTCAGACGTTGATCGGTTGCATGGTCAGATATATGGTGCTGCTGGCTACCACCTCTTCAAGGATAGCATGTGAATGATTGTAACTACACCGACTTTCACTTGTGAAACAAATAATTATATACACTTGTATTTACTGGGTATTTATTATTGTGCTGGAATAGTTTTAAAAAAGTGATTTTTCCATATTAAAATTAGATTTTTTAAATTTTTTTATTTTAAATATTAACATATCAAAACCTTCTAGAAATACTTAAAACATATATATTAACTTGATGTTTTTCTAAATGAAAAATAATTTTAAAAACACTTTGAAACGCAGAAGTAAACACAATATTAATTTTAATCCATTAATGTTTGATAATGAGCTGTAAAGTACTTTTTAAAAGTAAAATCAAATATGGTGAGTGATATATTCGTAATTTGTTTGTCTTTCTAATTGACATGAGAGTTGATTAATGTGGTGTATATTTTTTTTAAATTAAAAATATATCAAATTGAGTTTTTTTATTTTCAACATTGACACATGAAAATCATTAAAAAATATTTAAAAAGCATTAATTTAATGTTTTTTCATGCAAAAAATAATTTGAAAAACATTTTAAAAAGCAGAAAGTACCACACTATCAAACTTTATATTTTTATATTCTTAAAAATATAATATGTCATATTCTTTAAATTTAAATCATTAATTTTAAAATTACATTTATAATTTTTATTCATATTTTTTTATTTTAGCCATTGATTTTGAATTCAATAATAAAGATCAAGGAAGATATTGTATCAGGTTCTTAGAAGCATAAGAGTAGCTAAATCGAAGATTAGGACTTGAATTTACTCCAAGATACACGTGGAAATTTCTGATTCTTTGAATAACCATCTTGATTCTTTCAAGAAGAGAGCTAAATGACAAGAAAAGAAAGAATTATGGACGAGGAATTCTTGATGATGTATTCTATTTCTTCTAATATGGACTTAGTTTCTTGGTTGGGAAGTAATATCCCATGGAAAAAAAATTGAAAATATTCAGAATGCCAATCAATGATTTCGTATAACAAAAATGCTTTCGTCTAAAAAGCATTCTCTTGTCACTTCTAGCTAGGCCATGGGAGAACATTCAACAAGTAGTCTAGAATGAGCCCTTCTGCATCAATAATGCTAACACAATGAGGGAACCGTTTCAGGCCATCTAATCAGCTGTTGAAGATAGCCATACCATTTTCGCGGTTCATTGGATTTTATAATAACCTGCTGAGGGACTTTATAAGTGCTTTCAAGTTACGTCTTGTAGCCTCATCACCCGTGAATCCCAGAATATCAGAGCTTATATTCTGATATGGTTGAAGAATACACAGAACAGGGATAAAAAATAATTAGACAACAGCACTCATGATTTCTGCATTATCAGAAAACGGAATAAGTTTCAGATTAAGATCTCACCTCAATGTTTTTCATAGTGAAAATCAAACTGTAAATGGACTTTTGAATCAACTCAGTGTTCTCTGGTGTCATAATGGATGTATGTGCCCTTCTGAGGAAAATGGAAGGTCTACAATTGTGAGCTAGCGTAAAAAAGTAGGATAAAGATGCAGTAAACCTAGATTTCCATGAAAAAAAACCACCACTTTGTTTCTTTTGGGTTATATTTGGATTTTTCATTTAGGTCATCATCATATTTGAGTGTTAAAATGGTAAACGTGAGACATCAATAAACATTCTAAATTGTGGGGAGGGGGGGGATAAGGAAAAGTGTTTGGGACAATTTACCTTAAATCTTCAGAGGCTTGTGATAAGTTTCTGGTTAAATCCTCAACTTCCTTTAGCAGGCCACTATCACGAACCTCAGACAGCAAAGGATGAATATCTTCAGTCATGGCTTTAATCTGAGACATCACTACATCAAAATCAAAGTATGCATGGATACAAGTTAAATGTTGACAACAAACATGGAAGAATTTCAATCACGCAGTAGGCAAAGTACATGCACAAGATACATGCACTACCTTATACCAATCAATGTCCAAATTGCCTAACTGTCAAATATCATAAGGCATATATGACAATAATGCAGGAGTTTCAGTGAAATGGAATGAGTTCATCTTTAAGTTTTCTGGTTAGATGAAATGCTGCACTCTCAAATTCCATAATGTAGTTCACTCATTTACAGGGTAATTACAAATTAATGGCCGACAACCTTAAACCTGAAAAGCATTGTCATTCACATGATTCTATTTGATCATTCAAATGAACAAGCAAGAAACTAGATGGTTCCTGAACACCTAAACTGTGCATGAAGTTTCTTAAGAGTTTTACAAACCCAATGCTCAAGTTAAATCCTTCTTTCTTTTTATCAAAATTTTAAGAAATGTAATATCATCATCAATTCTGCACTTCTTTTGGTCCTAAGGGTGCCCCAGCAATTTAATTGAACGGATTGGCTCTCATGCAGCATATTTTATTAAGACAAATGAGGTCCGCAGAAACTTCATAAGACAGCAGGTGAAGTTTAACTAGTATGAGAAGAAAGCCTTCACTTTCATAAGAACCATGTTGATGATTGCAAAACTGAGACAGTTATTTAATTAAAGAGTGCATGCATGACAATATGTTATCCATCGAAACTAGAACAAAGCATAAGTAGGGCACATCAAACCTTTGTAAGCAGTGGCTTTGCCTCTTCAATAACAGCAGCAGCACACTCAGCCAATGAATAGCTCTTGGCAACACCAATTTCCTCTACTTCTCGTCCAATACGAGTGAATATCCCAACCAAGGCATCCAAACTCACCCCTTGATGTCCCTTTAATTTTTGCCTATCACAAACAATTAGACCTTCTTTAACACATTCAGCATCAAGAGGTCCAACAGAAGGTGTTGGAATTGGATCACGAGGAGTGATATCAATCATTGTTTCCATGAGAAGACCAGACTGGTTCACCTCAATCAATGAATTTTTAGGTATGAAATTTTTATCATCCTCAACCTGAAAAATACAAGGGAACACATTTGACTAAAAACAAAACCACAAACCTCAGCATTTATATGTCAGGAAGAAACACTAAAAAAAATAATCATTAATCTAACCTCCACAACAGCCTCTATACTCTTCAAAGAAGGATTAACGCGGATAACTTCACCAACAGTGACCCCTCTAATCCTAACTTGTGTTCCTGTGCAAATACCACTAGCTTGAGCAAATTCAAGCACAGCCGAGTACTTCCTGAATTTAGAACGCAATAGAAACCCCCTCAACCAAGCCAAACTGAGTGCAACAAGCACTGCACCAGACACAAGAAACAACCCAACACCACCTTCCCAAATGCTCTTCCGACCAAACCCAAAATCACTTAACGGCTTCAATGTTTGCCTCCAAATATTACGAGGAACCTCCAAAATAACTGCAAGTGCATTCATTTTCTCCGAAGAAGAGGGTGGTTGTTGGCTATGCCCTGTATCTGCTGACATAGCTCGCACCCCCATGAATTTCTTTTGTGGTCTTGCCGGAAGAAAAGGCAAGAAGTTTGAAGAACTATGAGATACATTAATCAATGATGACGAAGATAGTATAGGAGGACAGTTTGAAACCTGGACTAATGACTTCCCAACCATCTTTCTGCACAATCACAGCTCAATGAAAGCTTTTATGACAATGCCTCGCAACAATGGTACGAGTTGATATCCTCAACAAAGACTTATCCTTTAACCAAGTTTTGAACTAAAATTTACCCTCATAACATTCTTCAGCAGCTGAAATCTCCACCAGTCCAATTAAAGCAACTACAAAACAAAACCCTTTTATGTGTTTCCCAGAAATAAATAATCAATCAGAAATTTTGCAAATTTCTATTCGAGTTAACTAAAATACCAAAAACAACAAAGCAAGGTTCTAGTCTTTAACTCATAGAGAAACCCTTTCTTTTCATTTCCCACATTATCTCAGCAGCCAAACAGAGATAGCCATTCAATTACCAATCTTAAGCACTGATCATTCTCTACATAACTACATCTTCACCAACCATACACTCAACGTAAGATTCCACTACAAAACACTAATAGAATAAATTCTCAATTTGAAAAATCACAAAATGGGTTATTCAAATATCAACCAGTTAAACAAAACCCATGATTCAAAATTTCAACTTTCCTTTACAAGTCAAAGCATTTTCTCAGTCACCAAAGAGTAGTGCACATATTGATAAAAAGCAAGGCGGGTATATACACACACAAAATTAAAGAAGGAAAACAACTTACCTTAGAGAGCTGGGTTTTTCTTTCTACTGATATTATAAGAATCTGAAGTGAGAGAGAAAGGGATTAGATCAAAGAGGCAACAGGAGTGTATGTTATTCAAACATGTGGAAAAAGAGAGAAACGTTTGATTCGCATGAAGATTTGTTTTCAAAGTATTCTTTTGCCTTTTTTTTTATATATAAATATATTAAAATATCTTTTTTTAGTTTTAATATGAATATTTTAAAATAATCTAAACATATAAAAAATTAATTTTAAATAATAAATCAAATTTTAAATTTTAAAAAACATGATGAGTCATTTCATAAAAGATAAAGGTATTTTTATCGAGTTTCTTTTCAATTGAATTGAATTATTTTATTTTATGTTAATAAATTTTATTTTTTTAATATTTTATTTATAATCCATGATATTTTATTTTATGATGGTCCATGAAGCTTCACTGAAATTTGGTAAATTAATTTCACATATTTAATTTACATGCAACCTATTTATAACTTCATGAATTGAATTATTATTGTGTTTGAAATTTTTTTAAGAATATTGATTTAAATTCTAAATAGAATTTAATTTATAAAAGAGATGCGAAAATATATCTGATAGGAGTTCCTCTCATTTGCTAGAGTAATATCTCATAAAATTAATGTTTGAAAACGATATTTTAAAAATATTCAGATATTAACACAAACTTTTATTTTTATTTTGTCTTTAGCATACCCCTCTGTTTTTTTTCTTCCAAAAACTATTGACATCAGAATATCCTTTCATTCTCGACCTGCATCAATCACTGTCAAGACATTCTTGTTTTTTATAAGGTATGTTATTAAGCTTTTCTTTTCTTTTTCTTTTTATATCATTTTAAATAAATATAAAGTTTTTTTTGTAACAAAAAAAATATTTACATAACAAGAATGATTTCTAAGTTAAGCAAAAAAAAATAGTTAAGATTGCTAATTTAATTTATATATATATATATATATATAAACAGTATAATTAACTTCAATTATATTATTTAATATTTTATTTCAAATATAAAATTATAATAAGTTATTAATTGAATCCAAATTTGCCTATAGACTATTTAGAACTCTCCCAATTGAATTCAATTTAAAAATTTTAATGAAATTAGTTTGAACGTCAAAAATTAAATTTCAAATAAAATTTAATCTCTAATAACAGAGCAAAAATAAATTAGAAATGAATCTCTTGATTTACTACAAAATTTAATACTAAAACAAGTTTTTGAAAATTTCTTACTGCTTTATGATATTTATGTTGGGTGGCATTCCATGTTGACTGGTGTTTGGGGTGGACACTTCTATGTTGTTGCAGCAGGGATTAATTTTTATATTCGTATCGTTGGTTTCTGTTTTGGTTATCTCATGGTCTGTTGCTTGTAAGGTTATTTGCTACTAGTGCTTTTGTTTTTATTACTGTTTTGCTGTTGAGGGGGATTCTGTTACTACCTGTGTGCTTTGTGGATTTAGACCAAAGCATATAATTAGTTGTGTCCAAATATGTTAGGCTTTCACGTCTAAGGAGGGCGGCTTTTGGGAAATGTGCATTGTAGGGGTGGTTTGGATAAAATGAAAGATCTTGATGCATCATTCTTAAATGATTTTGTTGTGAATTTTTGTTTTGCTTTGATAGTCTTTGCACACATTATGAACTTAAAGGCTACTTAGACACCACTAAGAGTCTTCCAAGAGTAAGATTAAAGTATTTGGTCTGTTCAGAAAAACTTTTTGTAAGGTTCATGTTCTCTTTTCTTTGAAGCTTTGGCCTTTGTTGGTTGCACTGTCAGTTCAGTCATGGATAATTGTTTAATTGGTTTGCCATTTGTCTTTTAAGGCTAATTTTATTTGTTGTTCATGTGTTCCACAGGGGCCTGTGATCATCTTTGCTTGGTCATCTCTTAAACTTCAGACCTTTATGCTCTGTACATCTTGGTAGCACCTAAAGTGCAATTTTAACTAGTAAGGAAATAACAAAATGTTTAACTTGACCAACTTCAAAGCAATGCGCCAAACTTAAAAAACATCCAATGCTTCATTAAATGAATGACTGGAATCAAAAGGGTAAGCCATGAAAAGAACAAATCTAAATTACAACATGAATTGACCAAATAAATAAAGATAGAAATTTAAAGCACAAATTCAATGACCATCAAAAAGGAAAAAAACACATCATAAACAATTTTCAAAACAAATGGAAAAACAAAGAAGTTGGTCACACGGTCCAACAAAGCAAGAAAGAGACAACTATTAATCTTTCGGATCATAAATACTTACACATACCAGAAGAGTAAAGCAAGCAAGTCTTAATCTCGGCAAAGCGAAGAACCCAACCGAAAAGAAGGCTAAAAAAGCTCAACAAATCTGATGAAAACAGAGGCAGCACACAAATTAAGTATAGTGACAATACAATGCAAGCAGGAAAAAAAACAAAGCAAAGCAAATAGAGCAACGTATACAGTTAAAAACACAAGGAAAGACAAAAAAAAAAGGCTAGCCACCCTGCAAACAATGAAAGAAACAAATGAAAATTCCAACATAAAATAACATTAAACACCAGCTAAATCTTGCAAAAAAAAAACCAACATTAATGCTGAAGTTGTGCATGAAAAGCAATGTGACAGGAATGTTAAAAACAACTAAACAAAAGAATGGCATAAACATGAGCTAACCTCGGTAATAGAAATAATCTGACCGAAAGTCAACAAGTTCAACACAAAACATGCCACACATGCAACATCTAAAAACCGATAGAATCTGAATGAAATAACACAAAAAAAAAATGCATCAGAAAACAAACTAAACAAAGATAGCAAGTGAGGCAATGGAGAGAGGAAAAAAGACTAAATTGATGGTGTAACAACCAATAGGAGAGGCAATGGAGGAAAAAAAAAGAGTGCAATATTCGATGGCCAAAGAAATGCACAAACTTGAATATAAGAGAAACAAAAAAAAATCAATAGCCTACTGGAAACCTCAGAACCCACCTGCAAGAAAAACAATTGCCACAATAACTCTCTAAAACTGACATTTCACCAGTTAAAAAACAACACAAAGGAAAATCCAAAAACATCCCTAGTAGAAGTCCATCATATGCATTGAGATAGACAAACCAAAAGAAAAGGTATTTGACTGTAAACTAAAAAAAAGAAGGAATTTTCTATTTCTGGTCAGACAAAAAACAGAGCCCAATTGTTGCATAATGGATCAAATGCAAAGAGTGCAGAATATTATCTTTAACAAACGTGACACTATTTCCCAAACAAACCACAACAACTCTTCCAATATTGTAGAGAGACCCAATGTGACAGTAAACAAGTGTTATTAATGATATCACTGTCCCACTTATTTAATGCACAAATTGACAACAAATATAGAAGACAACAAATATAGGTTGAAGAAAAGGTACTGCTCCATTTATTTAATAATGCACAAACCAAAAGAAAGAGAATATGAGCTGAAGTAATTGTTACAATTCATAGTTGAATGAGTCTGAATGAACAATATTTTCACAACATGATTTAGTTTATTTGTTAATTAGTTTCCTCAAAATACTTTTTTGAGAGACCTCTTCGAATAAAAAAGATAATGTTAATGGAGGTAATATAAAAAGTAAAATAAATCAAGTTTTATCTCTTCCAAACATGTGAATTCAATTTATTTATTAATTGAATTCAAACTAAACACCATAATTGAATTGAATTATGATAAAGAATTGATTCTAAAAATTCTTTTATTAATTGCATTCAATTTATATGATTTGATTTCAAACAATATATTAAAAAAATTCATTCCGTTTTGATACAAAGAAATTTAATGAGAGTTTCAATTTTCTTATTACGCTAGATATCCATCTTCATTTTTCTTATTAATGAGATGGTAGAGCTAAAAATTGATTTTTTTTTAAAATCATAATGATATGATAATCATAGAGTTATTATTAATAATTAGTAGTTAAAGAGACATGATAATCATAATACCACAATATTATGAATCATATATCACTGTAAAAACAAGCAATTACTCTATCGTCCTCTAACAATGAAGTATTTTTTAAACTTAATTTATTTTAGAAGGAGGATTTGAAATTGATAAACTCCTAGAAAGTGTAGAAAACTCATTAACCAAAACTAAAACCCCTTAATAAAAGATTATAGCTCTATACTTAAAAATACAATTCACTTAAACAGAATAATAATAGTTTTATTTTTACTCTTTTATAGTTTTTAAGGATATTAAAATCTTTTCACGTGGCTTATTTGTTATTTTTAAATTAACCAGAAATAAAAAAATATTTTCCTATTTTAATTATACAGTAAAAGAACTAGAATACCATTGGATGAGAAAAAAAACTTGGCATTTAAGGGATATTTTTGTATTTTTATAATAATTTTTTATATCATTTTAATACCTAAATATCATTTTTTAAAATAAATAATTCAACCCCACATCAAAACACACCAAGTTTAATTATCAGTAAATCAAAGATTTATTGGTTATATATATAAATATCAATTGAGTTACAATTTATTGATATATTGCTCTTTATCATCGTGTCAATTCCTTCAAGCTAAAATATGAAACCTTGTATCTATCAAGGCAATGATGTTTTTTTTTTTTAACAGAAACAAATAACAAGCAAAGGCAGCAAGAACTCCTTGTCAAACCCATTAATAACTCCACATTAATCAAATCATTGGATAGTTCATAAGGCCTAAGGGTTTCTACACATTATCCATGAATCAATCCTCCATGTCTTGAGGCCCTTCCACTCCTATTACAGTCCAATCTCCAACCTCTATCCTCATTTGCTGTTTGCAAACCATGACACTACTTTTAACCCTTTGCCTGCAAGTTCTAACCCGACCAACTCCAACCTGAACTTAGGGGCACCAACTCGCAACCCGATTTCAGTTCATGTTCTGATTTTCTTGTTTTTATTTTGTTTTCTCGGAACCCAGAAATCGATGTTAGTTTTTGCACATGAAGCTATCACCTGAAATTGGCGTTACCATGCAACCCCAAAGTGTTACCCGAGTTAGTGCTTGTTTTTACCCAAAGATGGTGTTTCCAAGCCGAGTTATTACCCGGAAATGCTAGGTTATTGCCCAAACTTGAAAAGTAATTACCCGAACTGGGTGTTCACTTGCCAAGTCGTTACAAGTTACGACTCAAACATCACAAGTTTTTACCTGAAATCGGCAAACTGTTTTCCCCTGAAATCGGCAAGTTTTCTTCTGAAATCTAAGCCTCCATGCAAGTTATTACCCAAAAATCGCATGTACAAGCCGAGCAATAACTCGAAATCAGTGTTCCTTAAATATGATTTTTTAGATAATTTCGAGGTCAAAAAGCACAAGTAAAACTCTCTTAGTCTTCACCAAATAAAATCTCTTGATATTAAAATTAACTATTTTAATAGTCAAAATCATTGTCAATTTCTTTTTTTATCACCGAAATTCGGTATTTTTTTTCTCATAAACCAAAAACTAAAAATAAAAACGTTCATACTTAAATGAATTGCAAAACTATTGATATACCAAATAGATATAATTTATAAAATTTAAGAAATAAAATAAACTTTTTATGATAATTTTAATCGCATCAAGACAACTTTTTCATTTTTTTTAAATTTTATTTCTCATCAATTATCTTATAATTTGACCCAAAAATATACAATGACGCTAAAACAAAAAAAAATTAGAATCAAAATGAAAATTTTTTTTGAACATTAAAGTTTTGGCCAAGACGTTTAGAGTTTTGTATTATAATAGCAAGTTATTACCCTCAAGAAAGTATCACCCCAGATTAAAAATGATGCTTGCACAAATCCTTATATGCTATGTGAAGCACTTGAAACATGGAACTGGTGATTGAACAAAATTGAAAGAAAAAACTTCAAACGTTTAGAAAAATTTCAGAGTGACATTAACTACTAAATGATCGACAGAAACTTTATCATAATGAAGTGCCAAGCCAAAATCCAATGCTAAGTATTTTAACCATGAAAATAAAACACGAAATAGGAAAATTCTTGTTCATATCTCTCCTAGAAATCATCAGCCGACAAGCTTGGACCAGACTGCATCTTTCACAGATCTTGAACAGTCAAACCTGCGGCGGCAGAAAATAGACAGGATGCAATTAATGAAACAGACCACCTATCATCAATAAATGGAAGAAACAACAATAAAAGCATCTGGCTATCTTGAGTCAATAATAGACGCAGATGCATACATGCCTAGTTTTTTTTGGACTATCTCTTCACGTTCTTTCTTTTTGGTTATTCTATCTACAGATTTTAGGCTGTGTATTTCTTAGTCATGACACTAGGAGAAGCATGGAACAATGAATCACTGTGAACAAGAACTTCTTAAGGAAGATTTTTTGACAACTGACCTGGAGGAAGAGATTGTTTCAACTTGTCTGCCTTCTCAGGATCAAATACACAAAGAGTGTAGAGGTACTTTGAGCAGCGAACTTTGAACTTGACCACATCTCTGCTCCTCTTGATCTTCACAGAGCGTGCATCTTTCCTTCTGGCAGTAAGAAGGAAATCCTTGATCTCGTGGATCTGCTTAGGCTGTGTATCAAGGACATCAAACAAGGACAGAGTGATTGAATACATCAACAAATAAAAAGGTGTATCAAATCAAATATCATCGAGTGACATGAGTGACAACACTAGATTAAATGAGCGTTTGCCAGTGCATTTCAAAAGCACTTTTAAATTTTTTTGAATTATTTCTTCTTTGAATTAGTATGTTTTTGATGTTTTCAAATCATTTTAATGTGCTGATCTCAAAAATGATTTTAAAAAATAAAAAAACAGTATTGACATGCTTTTCTGAGTGAAAAGCACTTTGAAAAGCAACCGCAACCACACTCCCAAACACACACTTAAATACATCCAACACTCTTGCAACCATTCACAAAAACCAGAAGAAATCACTCAAGTATCTTTCAATGTAGAAGAATGGACAAAATCACCAACCGATACATACAGATTTCAAGCTCTATTCAGTGATCACTCGAGATTAAGCAGCTGAAAAAACTAATTCGCAATTATGCAAAAGGTATCAGTTTTAAATGAGAGAAGAGGTCTGCCTATGGCTTAGGAGCAATTCTTCCTTTTTATAAGAAATAACAGGACCACAAAACCATTCATGGAAACAAAAATAACAAGGCAACAAATGTACTCAAATTACCTTAAGACCACACCCTGTTTTTCTATCTCCATTTCCAGGCTCTCCTTATCTTCTTCTAAAATAGACAACTTTCACTCACCATCTAATTAGTAACCACCCTGAGTTTCAAGAAATTGTACCTTAGACTACATTGTCTTCCCAGTTCCACCCCAGTTCCCACCAGTTTTAGTTCCCTCAGTAAAACATTAAAAAGATAGCATAAGAAACTACCCTCAATAATCACCGAGAAAAATCTGCTTTAAAACCTACCAGACGATAGAGAAAGCTAAGAGTACAAAAATGAAAAAAATCCATAATACATACCACCTACTATCACTTTCTTTTATTCACATTAACTAGTCACCAACTTCCTTCTCTTCAGATCCAACTACAGCGTTAATTTTTCTTGGTTTCGTCCCTCACACTTGTAAAAATCATAAACCCAACAAACTAGCCTAAAAAAATGATTAAAAAGTCCAATACTTACTCATATTCTTAACCCAAGTTTCAATCTTTCAAAATTCTTACTATATTAAAAAAAACAATCTTTCAAAGTTTTACCTTTAAAAACACAGATAGCAAGAGGAAACATGACTATTAAAAACACAGAATCCTTAAAAATAAAAACACAGTTGAACCCATTCTTCTGTCTATCAACCAAGAAACATGATCTCTGCAATAACCAAGCAGAAAAACGCAAGAGATATGGAGAGAGGTTAAAAGGGTATTACCATTTTGAGTTTTTCAGAGTCTCTAGAGCTCTTCGTCTTTGCTGAAGCCTCAGCGCTCCCCAAACCCTAGCTCTGTTAAGGTGGAGAGATATAAATATATATATATGGTGAGTTACAATTATCACTTGCTTTTAAACCCTAGAAAATTTATTGTGTTTGTGGACTGTTTTGGCCCTGTATAGTTGATTTTATTACGCCAGTGGTTATACTTTCGGGCTTCTAACTTACTAGGCCTCTGCCGTCTGACCCAAAGGCCTTAAGTAGTTGAATTGTAGGCCCAAACTTAATAATAAATGAGGTGTTGAGTAAGGATCCGAAGGAAACCTGTTCTGATCCGCTCCAAATATCTTAATTTTACCCGACCAGATAGAGATTAAGGAGAGGATGGGCTTTTGTGCCCTAATCTATATCCATGCAGTTTTTAATTTTGTTAAATCATATTATACGTATTAAAAATATAAATATTGATTGCTAATATCATTGTCTAAGAAATAAATAAAAAAAATTGAAGTAGAAAACCCAGACCAATAAAAACTTACCATGGAATTAAAAAAAAGAGGAAATTATATATAACTTTTCTTAAAATATAATACATGAAAAAAATTAAAAAAAAAAGAAATTAAAAGATAGCATGTAATCATGAATAATTGAGGAGATAGGGACACAATCCATAAGAAAACAAGAGAAAAGGAAAAAAAATGTGCCATTGACCGGATTTGATGATGAATAATTGAGATATCATGAAATCACACAAATATTGTAAAACAAAATTTGATATATTTGACAAAAAAATCTTAGATTTTTAATCCTTTACTAAATCTTAACATGAATCCCCAAGTGTTCATAACCATGTTTTTTTTGTCAAATATTTTGAAATTCTTATAATATTATTACTTTTCCCTTTATCTATATATTATGATATTATTAGCTTTTTTTATAGTTAAGATGATAGAAGGTAGGATAAGATTACGTGTGTCATTTTTCTCTTGTTTTGGTGGCGTGGTATGTTATACTTGTCTAATCAAATGTTTATGTTCAAAATTGCAATTTGTTACTATATATGCGTCCCTTTTGATAATGTATGCTTTTTAATTATTTTTTAGGATAGTTTAAAGTTTTTAAAGAGTAACTTACAATCATAGTTATTAAACTTGATTGATGAGTTTATTTGAGATCCAATTTTTAACTTAATTCAAATTTTATAATAAAATCAACTTAGAGTTAATCTTGTTGACCTCATCAAAATCTAGTTTGACTTTAAAATTTTTATTCTTTAAATTTTAAGAATTAAAGTAATATTATTTTAATAGACTTGAGTTAATCTACATTAACCTATCCAATTTATAACCTGAGCTCCGGTAAAGATTAAGGGATAAACGATGTTTAATAACTTTTTTTATTGTGAATGAATATAAATAATATGAAGTGATAGAAATCTAGGGGCAAATAATTGCAATATTTTTTCCTATTTATCCATGATATATATGAATATGAATATACGTGAAGTGATAGAAATGTAGGGGTCAATAATTGCAATATATTTCCCTATTTATCCATGAAATATAGATGCATGTCTTCTAACCTTCACTTTCAATTTGCCTCCGATTAATTTGGTGAATGATTGTGAGAAAAAAAACTTTGAAAACATCTCTTTTGACAAGAGATGGGTAGTGGTCCGTGCGGGGGTTAGATTTGAAAAAAGATTGGACATGCATTCACATTGATAACTTTTTTATTTTGGTGGATTCAATAATCGATATATTTTAAGTGAATTTTCATATTTATAAAAAAAATATATGACGTGGAATGCTATAGCATAAAAGACAATTTACTATAAATTATAATAATAAAATAATATTTTTAACCTTCCTTAAATCAGGTTAAAAGATAAATTTTAGGAGTAAAATAATCTTTTTCATATGATTTATTTATTTATTATTATCTCTTTTAGTGAGGGTACAAACTACAAATATATTTTCATTTTTTTTTAAGAAAAACCTTTATTGTCCTTAAAAAAAAACATTCATATATTTGATTACTAGGGTTTTTTTTCTATTAATGTTTTTTTACACAGTTTAATTATTGACTTACCCTTTATGCCACAATTAATTAAGCCTTGTTTTGGAAACATTTTTATATTTTCATTATTCTTAGCATGGTAAAATCATGAAACCAACCTTATTTTAGAATTTATTTAGGCTTGGTTTAGGGGCAATTAGTTTTGTGTTTTCACATGGTTTTCTTTTAGTTATAAACAAGTTAGTTAAGAGTTAAATTGGTCTTTTAAAGTGATTTAAAAATAAAAAAATAGAAGCTATCAAGTGCGTGGGAGAGGCTGCCACGCTTTGGCGGCTTGTGCACCTTTATATGACGACTAATTTTTTTTTTCCAGCATGTCGCTTTTTGATAGACAGATTGTCATCGCAAAAGCTTTCTTTCTTTTTTTCCTTCCTTTTTCTCTCCCCTCCCTCGTGATTTATGTCTGGCATTTAAAATTTTAGGACAATCCCATTAGTTGTGTATATTTACGTATCAGTCCTCATTGTTTTGATTTGTTAATTTTTATTCTTGGTCTTTTTGTAAGTTTTTTTTAATTTTTTCAATTGCACCCTTCAATCTAGAATTTTCATATTTTAATTTTTCAAATTTAGTCCTGTTTTTTTTATTCATTTTTTCTTACCCTTTTTTGTGAACTTTCAATTGACAATCTTATCCTTTAATCAAGATTTTTAATTTTTTTAGATTTTGTTCTCATTCTTGATGGTTTTTCCTTTTATTTTTTTTGGAATTTATTTTTATTTTTAATTTATCTCTTCAAATCAAAATTATCCACATTTTTTTTAAAATTTGATCCACATCTTTTTTGAATATTTATTGTTTTTTTTTCAATTTTATCCTTTATCAATTGTTTTTTTAAAACTTGGGAATTGTGGTTTTTTTGGATTTTGTGGTTCTCATATTTTATTCAGGACTTTTTTTTTGTCTCATTACTCGATGTTGGTTTTTTTTTTAAATAGGCTTCATTGTTTTTTTCATTTTTTTTATAAAGTTATCATTATCTCATGATTTGACCTGTGAGTTTGACGAGTTAACCTAAGTGGTTCACACCTTTTTTTCCTTTTGATAATTAATTCCTTTTGTATATTGATTTTTTATTTTATCTTTTAATATCTAATTTATTGAGAACTGATCTTTGTGGGTTTTTCATATATGGTACTTCCGTTCAAATAGCTTGGGGCACGAGTTTTATAAGACAACAAGGATTGTCATCATTGTTTTTACTTATTTTTGTCCTGTATCATAATTCAACATTGGTTTTTTTTTTAAAAAAATTAGGTTTTGTGATTTTCTTCATTTTTATTTTGTTTTAGGGTTATCTCGATCTCAAAACCTGATCCATGAGTTTGGCAAGTTGATCCGGGTAGGCTCGGGCTTTTTTTGACTTATAATTACTATTTTTCTAATCTTTTCTATGTCATGATTAAACATTGATTTTTTTTTAAAATTAGGCTTTGTTATTTTCTTCATTTTACTTTTTGTTGAGTTATCCTAATCTCATAACTTGACCCGTAGGTTAGGTGGGTTAGCCTGAGTAGCCTCATGTCTTTTTTAACTTATAATTACTTTTTTTTTTTATTTTGTATGTTTCATTTTTTTCAACATTTGATTAGTTGGAAACTAGATTTCAAGGTTTTCAAAGTTTATTGCTTTTAGTTTAAATGAATAAGGCCATGGGCTTAATGTGTTAACATGGGTTGACATCGTTTTTTTTGCTTACTTTCATCGTTCACCATTTTTTTTTCCTTTTTAAAATGTGTTTTTGTCGCTAAACATTATTTTTTTCTTCAATCTTTTTATCCAACCAGCGGTAGAGCGCGAGTTAAATAGTTAGTATTGAGAGTATATTTCTTGAGTTTTTGACAAATCATTCATATATTTCTTGAGTTTCAGAAAAATCATTAGAATATATATAAAGCACTTTTGAAGTTTCTTTTAAATTCAAACCTTAAATGATAACATAGAAAGTAAATTTATTTACCAACTTTTCCATCTGTTTTTATGTTTAGAATTGTAGTTGGATGTGTTTTAAAAATGTATTTGGCTTGAAAGAGCATTAAAATAATTAATTTTTTTAGTATTTTCTAATAATTTTAATATGCTGATATAAAAATATATGTGGATATGAGACAAGTGTAAGGATGACAATTTTATCTATACCAGTTATGTTAGAGAGTAATATAAAAACTATTCTTAAGACCTCGACTAACAGTTTAAGATTTTAGGTTGAGAAGGTTTTTTGATATGATATCAGAGCCTTGATGACCAAGCAATTACGAGTTCAAATTTCACAACCGCTATTCTATTTGATAAAATTTAAGCATAAGATAATGTGAATCTGTGTAAGTTTCAAGGCCAAAAGATGTGTGTTAAAAAGTAATATAAAAACTATTTTTGTGACCTTATATAACAATTTAAACTTTTAAGTTGAGATGGTTCTTCAACATGTTGGATATCGACCCAACTCGAACCTAATAGGTAGGAATTGTTTTTGTCCGTTCGGGTAATATCCAAAGTAAAAACGTCGGGTTGGTTTTTTGTGGTCTCATTACTTGATGTTGGTTTTTTTTTTTTAAATAGGCTTCATGGTTTTTGTTTCATTTTTCTTTTTATAAAGTTATTATTATCTCATGATTTGACCTGTGAGTTTGACGAGTTAACCTAGGTGGTTCACACTTTTTTTTCCTTTTAATAATTAATTCCTTCTGTGTATTGATTTTTTTATTTCATCTTTTAATATTTAATTTATTGAGAACTGATCTTTGTGATTTTTTCATATCTGCTACTTCCATTCAAATAGCTTGGGGCACGGGTTTTATAAGACAACAAGGGTTGTCATCATTGTTTTTACTTATTTTTGTCATGTATCATAATTCAACACTGTTTTTTTTTTTTAAAAAATTAGGTTTTGTGATTTTCTTCATTCTTCTTTTGTTTTAGGGTTATCCTAATCTCGAAACCTGATCCGTGAGTTTGGCAAGTTGACCCGGGTGGGCTCAAGCTTTTTTTTGGCTTATAATTACTATTTTTCTAATCTTTTCTATCTCATGATTTAACATTGATTTTTTTTTTAAAAAAATATGCTTTGTTATTTTTTTCATTTTACTTTTTGTTGGGTTATCCTAATCTCATAACTTGACCCGTAGGTTAGGCGGGTTAGCCTAAGCAGCCTCAGGTCTTTTTAACTTATAATTACTATTTTTTTATTTTGTATGTTTCATTTTTTTTATAACATTTAATTAGTTGAAAACTAGACTTCAAGGTTTTCAAAATTTATTGCTTTTAGTTTAAATGAATCGAGTCGAGTCACAGGCTTAATGTGTTAATATGGATTGATATCATTTTTTTTATTTTTTTTCTTGTTTATTTTCACCGTTCAACATTGTTTTTTCCCTTTTTTAAAATGTGTTTTTGTTGCTAAACATCATTTTTTTCTTCAATCTTTTTATCTAACCCGTGGGAGTTAAATGATTAGTATTAAGAATATATTTCTTGAGTTTTAGAAAAATCATTAGAATATATATAAAGCACTTTTGAAGTTTCTTTTAAATTCAAACCTTAAATGATGACGTAGAAAGTAAATTCATTTACCAACTTTTCCATCTGATTTTGTGTTTAGAATTGTATTTGGATGTATTTTAAAAATATATTTAGCTTAAAGAGTATTCAAATAATTATTTTTTTAGTATTTTGTAATAATTTTAATATGCTGATATAAAAATGTATGTGGACATGGGACAAGTAAGGATGACAATTTTATCTATACCCGTTGTGTTAGAGAGTAATATAAAAACTATTCTCGAGACCTCGGCTAATAGTTTAAGATTTTAGGTTGAGAAAGTTTTTTGATATTGTATCGGAGCTTTGATGACCAAGCAATTACGAATTCAAATCTCACTACCGCTATTTTATTTGATAAAATTTAAGCATAAAATAATGTAAGTCTGTGCATGTTTCAAACCCAAAAGATATGTGTTAAAAAGTAATATAAAAACTATTTTTGTGATCTCATCTAACAACTTAAACTTTTAGGTTGAGATGGTTCTTCAACATGTTGGATATCGACCCAACTTGAACCTAATAGGTAGGAATTGTTTTTGTCCGTTCGGGTAATACCCAAAGTAAAAACGTCGGGTTGGGATAGAGTATGAATATTGTCCTACTTGACCCGAAACCTTACCCGAACCCGACCCTGACCCGAACTCTCTCTCTCTCTCTCTCTCTCTATATATATATATATATATATATATATATATATATAGTTAGTAAAAACTCCATTAATTAAGTTTTTCAAATTTTTTATTTTAACAGGGTAATTAGTCGTACTCAAACTTCAATATCCAAGCGTTCAAACGACATTGTATCCACGACAGGGAGACATTCCTTGGAAAGAATAAATCAAGAGTTTCAAAAATGAAATAGCACACATGAGCTATAATTGTAATCTACTTTAGCTAGGCATGAAAAAGTCTCACCCTACATATCAACTAAGTGAGAGGAAATGATTCCATCAGTGCTGCTTTTTCTTTGACATATAAGTGGTATTATTAATAAAATAACATTACATTATTATTTTGAAAAAAAACATATATATTTTTTCATCTTTTTTTAAAGTATATAAACTCACTTTAAAAAAATTATTTCAAAGACACATTTATTTTTATTTTTATTTTTATTTTTATATTTTTAACTAAACACATTTCTATTATTTTATCATAAAATACTAACCAGGACAAAGTGATTATAGTTAAAATTTCAAACTCATGAGACAAAGTCATGAGATAATGTGATTAAAACATAAATCATGACATTAGGTAGCTAATTAAGCCGCTCAAGGGATACTATTATATTCATTGGACTCCACAAAAGGAGTGGTGTCAAAAGCCTATCACAATCCCACAATCGGATCTGCATGTAATGGTGTAATTAATTGAACTTACACATGGATACTCAAAATCTCAAATTTATAATATATTCTTTTCTTATGGAAAAAACCCTAAGATCACGTTATTAAAACATACAATATCTCGTATGGATTTTGATCAAATATTGTTACATTAGGCAATTCCCATTCCTCTGTAATACGATTTGTTTTTTTGAATTTTACTATAATCTTGTCCGTAATGTTATTGGTACTATATATTGACAGAATATTTTTGTTAAAATATTTATAAATGAATTGTATTATCGGTAATTATATCTATAAAAATTTACACATCATTATATTGTTTGATTTTTTTTATTTTCTCTGCAATTTTCTCATTATATGCCAACAATAGATTCTCGACTTCAATGGTTACTAATAAAAAAATTAGATCAATAAATATTATTATAGTATATCAACAAAAAAAATTATTGGTATTTTTATTTATATTTATCAATTTTATGATAAAGAAAATGGTTACAACATACCTATCGAGTTCCCGGACTTAATTGTTTTAATTAAATCTTTTCCATGACAAAGATTCCAAACCAAGCATCCAGCTAGGAGAACCAACACGCAAGATCAGTAAACCAAAGCTATCAAACGTATTCCTTCCTATGACTGGTTTAAGTTCTGAGTTTCAAACTAAAATGAGTTAAACTATATCGATTCAAAACGATGTGATTTCAAGATTTTTTTTTAAAGTAAAATCATAGTATTTAGAGTTTTTTTTTTTTAAATCAAACTATATATTTTAACTTTTTTGATTTTATCATAAGTTGATTATGTCATACTAAATTAACTTTTATATAATTTAATTTAAGAGTCAATTTACATCAAGTTTCGAGTCAAATCAACGAGTTACCGAACTTATCCATCCATCAAGTCAGGTTAATTTAAGAGTCATGTAGTAAGCAAATTATTTGAAGAAGAGGGAAGAAGGTTTCTTATTATGTGTCCAAGCGTGTTTGACGGCAAGTGTATTTGTGTGAATGGGTTCTTGAAGAGAGTAGTTGTAGGTGAAAAATGGCAGAGGCCCTAGCTATCTAAATCAAGAAAAAGTTGTTTTCCACTATATAATGTTGGCCTAAAGTTTGTACACAAAGTATGGCAATTTAAAGGCAAATATGCTATTCAAATCACTAGACATAAAAGCAAACATGGGATCTGCTTGGTTCTCATCTGTTTGCCACCAAGGTCTCTTCCTGGTCCCTTCTCCTTCTCTTTATGTCAATTTATGCATATATTTCCTCACAAATATGTCCTCTCTTTTATCCCTTTTCCAATAGCACAGCTGCTCTTCATTTTTGTGACCCATCACACAGAAAATAACAAAGGAAAACAGGTTCTCTGAATAAAAACAGAACCCCCGTCTTACCCTTTTGCATTAAATGATAAGAACAAAAATTTATGATCTTCAATCTATAATTACCATTAATCCTTACAATATCGAAAATCCAAGCAATAGATTAGGTTAAGAGTGACATGAGAAAAATTGACCTAATTTAGATGTTCAAGAGACTGCGGCCACACACTGCCATATTTCTTTGCATAGCTGGTGAAATCTCTTGTTAGTATAGTATTTCTGGTGTGATTCTCACTAGCATGACAAGCACTTATCATCTACTTGCCAATAAAATAATTAACCTGTGTTGGTTAAGAAATTTTCTAATCAATTGGCAATCATGCTAGCCATATAGCATCAAATATGATCAAAGGGAAGAGAAGATTCTTGTGTTGATTTGGGACAAATAATTTAATGAATTAAGTTCGTTCATGCATCATTGAAAATGTCATCTCCTAGCTACTCTCCAAATTGGTGATGCAGGGATATGCTCATTGCCACCATGCAAATAAGTTCAATTAGTTTAATCTTTTTTGGACCCAATAAACTATAGGGTAATTGGGTTCGTTATCATGATGTCATTTATTTAAAACTTAGTCACAATATTGATATTTAACCCTAATGTGCAAAAAATAGATAAAAATAATAATAATTCATTTAGGTGTTTAATCTTATACCTCAATTAACATACTTAAAACCGATTGACTTGTAGCTTACTTTCTTTGGTTCATCAGAAGGTTTGTTGGATCTTAAAGCTATATAATTAACGAGGGACCTGCATCCTTTTCCATTAGACTATGTGTGTTTAGTGATATTGTGTAAAGTGTTTTAATATTTTTTTATATTTTATAATTTTGATGTTATTATGTTAAAACCATCAAAAAAATATATAAAAATATATTATTTTAATGTTTTTTCAAATGAAAAAAATTTAAAAAACATTTTAAAAAACAGAAGCTATCACAGTATTGAACGAGGAGATCTTGGATTTGAGCATTTCTTTTTGAAAAATAAAATATAAAACAATCAAACATTTATCTTTTCATTGAAAAAAAAATAATCAAATCCAGGCTTAGGCATTAATAAATGGGTGCTCTTGCAGGCCGCCCGCAATCAACAATGAATTCCCAAATTAATTTTTAATGAGTCAGGCATATACATCACCACCGAGCTAGGTTTTGGTAGACATTAAATATTCAAATAAGAACTGAAGAAGGATCTTCAACATAATTTGTTTCTTGTGCTGCCATGGGAATTGCAGGAAGATGAAAACAAGGACAGCAATAATACATAAGTTACACACCAAACTCTTCCCATGCATACTTGAGCTTACCTGTTATGAGCTAATTTAATTATACCAACAATCCACTTAGGATTTGTCAATATACATTAGGACATAAAGGAAGGGACTACCAGGAAATTCTTTTTTTATAGGAACTGCTATTCTTGGATGGATAGAAACTTGATGATCATATGATGGATGTGATTAAATCACCACTTTCTATGAATACATGGATGAATTGCTAATGTTTCTTACGAATTGCCCACTATGGGATGCAGAGAAAGATATTGAGGAGGCAAGCCAAAAGGGAAAGGGATGCCATGGAACTGCAAAAAAGAGGCACAAGTGCAAACACCTTCAAACAAATACAATTATCTAGAGTTGTTGAAAAGCAACACAAACTCCCAAGCATATAGCATAAGAAAAGAAAAGTTGGAGTGCATAAGATACAAATATGCATGAATAAGAAGAAGAAATGAAAAGTGAAAGTAGTAATACTCTATAATTAATTATCAATATGTGTTCATGGCGCGCCGTTCCCATCCTGTGAATAAATTGCCATGCCGAGCCTCGAATTTGAGCATAGAGATGGTGTTCTGGCCATAACCCTTTTAGGGTTTCCATGCAGAAGCCCATACTAGAGGTTCCTCTTTCCATGTTAAGTAAATTCCTGACTCATGATCTCCTTGAGGTAGCACAAGTGCCCACCCAGCTTTGTATCTCTTAAGCAATGCCTTGACATCATCGACAACATCATCACTGAATCCAACAGGGGAAAATGCCTCCCTTAGCCTTTCAGACCAGTGGACACCCCGCTCTCTTCTTTCACACTCTCCTCCACCAGTTTCTTCATCACAAGCCAAAACCCTAACTATGTTCCTTGAACATTCCCTCTCCAACATCAATCTCTCATTACTAGTTGGGACAAAGCTCTCCTCTAGCATCTCAAAATATAGTGTATAATACCTCAGGCACTCTTCAAAACACTTGACGAAGTCATATCTTGAGCTAGTAAAATCAGCTTCTTCCTCAACGATTGTCACAACTCGAGGGTTAAGTGATCGGAACAACTGGATTACAGAACTTCTTTCATCTACTTCAACTCTTCTCAATGCCCCAATGCAATTAATCGCGACTGCTTCATCTTCTTGAACACCCAGTCCTTCCTTTGTGAGCTCTCCTATATGATTTAGCACACTAATTACTTTAAACTCAAAGGGCACTCCCATTAACCTAGCAAACTTCTCCATTCTTTGGCCTATTTCTTTCATGACTGATCTTACAATGCTAGCAGTTACCACAACGGTGAGCTTTAATCGCGGCGTCTCATCATTTCTTGTGGCTAAAGCTTCTAGCAAAGTAGGCCACTGTGTGCAAAGGGTATTGCTGATATCAATTATGTGGAGTTTGCTTTCCCCATCTAAGGCCTCTAAAATTGCACCATTTGAAGCTACATGACCGAAAGTAGTCCACGGGCTTACCTCTTGGAATTTTAGTATCAATTTCCTAGCTGAATCAAAGGAGTGGCTCTTTTCAGCTACTGTGGTTAGGGTTTTGAAACACCGTTGACCAGACTCGGTAGCCTTACAGAATAGAGCTTGCAAGAAATAAGATGCCAATTTCTGATCACAATCTCCATAAGGAGAGGCAAGCTCATTTAACATCCATAGAAGGTGGTGGATCTTGCTAGAGTCCTTCTCTGAGATTGCTCTTGCACACTCACTAAGAAGCTTTGATGCCCACTTGTTTCCTCCTCCACAGGCCTCACCGGAGTCCGAAGACCGGCTTGTTGATGTATGGCTAGTTTGAGGCTGATTATTGTTGTTGTTGCTGCTATTGCTTTGCATGTCTATAGCTGCTACTTGATCATTGCTTTGCTGGTGGGAAGGAAAGAAGTGTGTCAGTGTGTCTTTTGGACTGAAGAGAGTTATGTCCATGGGTGATCGGCGAGGCCCCCTTTGACTCTAGAGGCAGAACCTTTGCTAAACTCAAATTTCATTTGAGTTCAGACATGGCCAAGTAGAAAGCTATATTGATATAGATATCCATAGTATAATTATATCTTGGGGTGGGGGTCATAGTCATCCTATTTTGTTAATGTGAATAATTTCTTGTATAATATTATATTTGAAATATTCTTATATGTATTTTAATTTGTTTTAAGCTAAACTCTATGGTGATTACTAGGTGCATGGTTTACCTATGCAACCTCTATGCTATCATTAGAAATTAAGGTTAAAATTTTTGTTCCTTAGTATTTGAACACAATTATATTGTTTTGTTCATGGCCTATATATGGGTAGAGTACAAGAAACATTACATGAGTTTAATATAATATTGTTAAGAACATCAAACTATTTTACTATTTACCTTCAAATAATGCGATCTTCTGATAAAAACTTCAGAACTTTTTAGAAATTATAAAGATGTTTTTTGATGGAAAAATCATAGCATCCTATAAGAAAATAGATAAAAATTTTACCAGAAACTTTTGGCCAGGTACAGCTTTATATTTTGATCAAGAGGACTGCTAAATTATTTATTTATTTATTTATTATTATTATTTATTAATATGGATGTCCGGGCTAGATTGGGTGTACCTCGACTAATCCCACGGGTCCTGAAATTAATGACCATATAAGCTTCTAGTAACCATCATATTAGCAATTACAAGACTTAAATCTGACACTATATATAAAAAGAAATTTTAGTTTCAAACTCTTAATACTAGATAAAACTGCTAATTAAATGTGCAAGGAAACGCTTTCTTGTCATACCAACTGAACAAGCAACTCCCTTGTTCCAATAACCTATTTTGCTAGTCTAGTGGTCCCATTTTGCCACTATAATAGTAATAATTAAGCTCAGCAGAAAGCTATATTATTTTTTATTTTTTATAAGGCATATATTATAGCCAAAGTACTGGGCAAGGAGATAGAAAGTTAGCATACAAAATTAGAGCAAAACCTAAAAAACAACTCTAATCACATCAAACAGCTTTAACCTAACCTAATTAAACTATCGAGATAAAGAAAACAGAGGTTGAAACTAGACAGAAGTAAAGGTCTAGAACCATGTTAGCAAAACAGGAAACTTCAGAAACTCCCCCAGCAGCAAAACTCAACGAAACTACTAGAAATTCAAAAGGCAACCCAACAACAACATAGAGAAAGCAGAACACAATCTGTAAGATCATGATCTTCACAACAAGCTTGCTGAAGTATCATCTCAAAACAACATCCCCACTGCAGAATGCATTTCTATCTTCTTTTTTTTATCTGTATTTTCTATTTTGAAATGCTAATCAATGAACAAAAAAACTAATTAATTATTAATAAGGGCAGCCGGGAAAATATTAATTAGGTCAGTATCATCTCAGTAGTTAGCAATCATGGATGGTTTTGGCAAGGAATAAGACATTTATTCTCAGAAATAAAATATCCCTATGGAATCCCCATAATTGTTCAATAGCAACTGAGTAGTGTTAAAGGGAAAATAACAAAGAATAATTTTTTTCAGTTAGCACAAACAAGAAGATTATGATAAAAGTAGTAGCGCTTGAAAAATAGACTAAATAATTGTGACTTTAATTCGATTTGATTTTAACTAAATCAACTGATCATACTCAAAAGTCTTTCATTTGCCAAAAACTTTTTGCACCTTTTGCCAATTATATATCGATCATTACTGTGACTCATTAACATATATAATTATTGTGATTACTATTGATGATATATAGTATACTGAAAATGATGATGATTCATGCTCAGCATGACGTAATATATATATATATATATATCAAATCAATTATCATCAATTATATATTATTGTAGAATTAGGTCATACTTGTAGAGCTCCAACTTTTATTAGTATATTAGTAGACTAAACTAACTACTCTAGATTTTGCCGATGAATGACTAATGGCAGCTATTAAAATATATTAATTTAAGGTAATTAGCGTATAATATAATATCATTTGGATTTTCTTAATTTATTGATGTGACCCATGTGCTAAATTTTTAACAATTAGAGAATAGAGTTGGTGAGATTTGAAATCATAACTGTTTGATTAACAAAATTTTGATATCATATTAAAATATTATCTCACTTAAAAGCTTAAATTATTAAATGAGATTCTAATATATGATTTATATTATTATCTAACAGTACATAATGCTTTACAAAAATATTTTTTTATTTAAAAATATATTAAAATAATTTATTTATTTATTTTTCAAATCAACACATTAAAATGATTGAAAAATATTAAAAAATATTAATTTAATATTTTTTAAAGTAAATATACTTTTAAAAAGTACTAAAAAAACAAAAATCACTACTAACGGGTGAGCAGGGGTCAAATTGCCATCATTTAAGGTTCACGGGAGGGAAAAGTAGAAGAAATTAATACTTAACCTCCTAAAAGTGGTCATCTGCTAACTTATTGCAGTGGTGGGGTAACAAAATATTTTAAATATTTTTTTCTTAACTTATAATTAAAAAACAAAAGATATTTTCGAACTAGTTTTTATATAAATTAACATTATATTTATTTTAAAGCTATATTAAATATATATATATTCTCTACATCATACTAATCAGACTAACACAATATTTAAAAGAAATTAATTAAAAACTGCTTTCAAGATTTGTATTAAAAAATTTAAGCATAGCTTATCTTATAATATTCATTAAGCAAGCATGCATCATCCACTTTTTTTTAAGACATTAATTAAACATTAATTTTCCCAAGTCAAAAAAGACATCCAAGTACATGAAAATGTTTCTTTCACAGTCTTCTTAATTCTTAATGTTTTTATGTCAATTCAATCCTTCTCAGCTTTGTTGAAATTCATGTGTTGGACCGTGACCCAAGCTCGTGGAATATTTATAATTAATCATATTAGTAATTAATTAAAGAGGCAAGTTCATGTCAGCACACAGGATCGAATATTGTTAGGTAGCAGAGACTTCAAAAATAAATTAGACCCGACTATAGGTTAAAGCTTGCAAGCCCCATTAAAGTTTGATGAAGTGTTATTAAAGCTGTCAAGAACATTTTTGCATCACTGTACGTAAGAAAAAAAAGGCATGAAATAAAGCAAAAAGAAAGAAACATAGCAAAAGAGAGATAGAGAGAGGACGACTGACAAGAAAACTCAGCATAAAATATAATAAATGAACTTAATATATGAATAAATCATCTTCTCCTTTTATTTTACAATAGTAAAAAATATATTTATAAAAAAATTATACAAGTTAAATTATTTTTATATACAAATGTTAATAGATCATGTTTGATATGTCAATAATATAGAAGCTTGGAACAAGGAAATATTCAAATCCAAGTCGGTTCGTAACGTGGTGTAATAAGTTAAAAAAACTATTTTAAAATAATATTTTATTTATTTTGATATTAATACATCAAAACTATCAAATAGCATCTAAAATCATTATCAAGGGGTTTGTTTCTCCTGTGATCTCATGTTTGAATCATGTGGTTGCTAATATGATGGCCACTGGAGGCTTATATGGTCGTTAACTTCAGGGCTCGTGGGATTAGTTGAGGTGCGCGCAAGCTGACTCGGACACCCACGTTAAGAAAAAAACATCTAAAATAATTAAATTAATATATTTTTAGATAAAAACTAATTTAAAAAATACTTTAAAAAATACACAAGGTAACACAAAACCAAACAAGCCTATGTCTTTATCCATTTTCGTTAATTTAAGCTCGGTGTTATCTTCAGATACCGCTAACATATTAGTTTAATTTGATATTTTTCTTGAAGAATTTAAATTAAAAAGGAAACATTTAATTAATGACTTGTTTAGAGAACATAACTATCACACATATTTCTTATATTACTATTGACAAGCCATTTATGGATATAAAAAAAAGAAGGTTTTAATGGTGCACATATAAAACCAAAATTAAATGGTATCTAAAAGCATATTATTCCATACAAATGATTAAACAAGAGGACAGCGGTGAGGCTGCTGTTTCTCCATCCAATCATTGGAGAAACTGTACATATGCCTTTGCCTCAAGTCTATTTTTTTTTTTTTAATAAAAAAGATGATTTAATTTTATGGTGATTCCATTCATGTGGTCCACGATATATTCTAGCCCACATTGTCTGCAAGTGTTTTTCATAGCTTACATAAAGTTCAATTTGCAAAGAATTTTATGTACATTAAAAACTACACTTCAATTTTGAGGGTTGGAGTATAGTTATTAGACCTGAGTTTGTTAAAAGATATTGTTTTGTTTTTTTAAGTGAAATTAAAAAATGGTTCTATTTATTTTTAAGTGAAATTAAAAAATGGTTTATTTTAAAATGGTTCTATTTATTTTTGTGTTTAAAAAATATTTTAATTTTTTTTATTTTTAATTAAATTTTTTTTAAAGTTTTTAGATCATTTTGATACGCTGATATCAAAAATAATTTTTTAAAAATAAAAAAAATATTATTTTAATATATTTCTAAGTAAAAAATACTTTGAAAAGTAACCATAACCACAGTCCCAGATACACTCATCATAGCTATCTCAAAAATAAAAAAAAAACAGGAAAAAAAGAAATAAAGGGAGAAATGATCAACCTTGCAAAAACAATATATTAATAGAAAAGTATCTGTTTCACCAAAAAAAAAAAAGATAAGAAAAGTTTGTAGTAGCATAGTTTTCATTGCAGGGGGGTACGTGAAGCTGGCTGGCCTGCCACAACAAAATGAAATTTTGATAAATTTAAACAGCAAGTTTGACGTGCTCCATATTTTTTATACTGCAAAATATTTTTTCAATTGTATCTCACAGAACTTTCATCTTGCAATTTTTTATAGAACAGCCCGCCTTTAGTTGGATAAATGTTTTTTTGAGAAAAAAAAATATTTAGTCAACGTAGACATATTGTTTTTTTTTAAATATTAAATAAAAAAAATAAAAAACAAAATAAAAAAACCGATACTTTTCTTTTAAGGATAATAAAAGTATTTTACCTTTCTAAAAAACAAAAAAAAACATTTGTACCTCCATTTTAAAAAAATAAAAAAAAATAAATCACATGGAAAAAACCATTTTACCCCGTGTTTAGTTTTCTTAGTTAACTTGATGAACGTCAAGGCAATACACAGTAAACTCTCTCTAGTGCTGCAGTAAATACTATATTTTTGGTAAATATTTCTCATTGATTCAAGCAGTAGACTTCATGGTTGTGCGATTAGTAGATGATGATAAAGGCTCAGATCGACTGACTGACCTATCCACAAAGATCAACTCTACATATCTAACAATTTGTAGATTTGTATCCCTCCCTGTCTAACTGGAAAAAGAAAGAAAAAAAGTGAGGTAAAAAAACACTATCTTTCTTCAGACAACCAAAAAGAAGGAAAAAAAAAAACAGTGAAAAAAATAAGAAAGAAGTCCTCAAAAGTCAAAAGCTGACCTCAAACGTGCGAGGGAACCTTTATAAAGTTCAATCTCATATGAGCTCAAACATACAGGCATTAGGGCAGGAAAATCTCCTCCGAGGATAAAGTGCTGATGGGAGTTTAGTGTTTTGCTTACGTTCATTACTATTTAATTATCTTGTTGGATTTTGATTCTCAAGGAACAAAGTCTATACAGATGACGACGACGACGACCACCACCACCATTAATAAGAGATTAATGATTTTAATAATAGTGATTATGATGTTAGATGGGAAAACTGATGAGCCAACATGGGGCATGTTCTAATTTATGAAGTAGGAAAGGTAGAGTTTTGGTAGGAGGATGTTGCATGCCTCCATTAATTCATCAATTTCAATTTTATTATGTGGATTTAGCTTGTTTTCTTCTTCTTGATGATCCTACATGTTATTCATAATGTATCGAGATCAAAACTTAACTATAATGATATGGGATCCTAGGAGATAGCCATCCCATTGTATTGTACAAGACTCATCAAGCCTCCCGATTGAATCAAAAGAAAAACAAGCGATTAAAGGTTATAATAACAGTGCAAAATGAGGTAACTGGGAAGAAGATGGTCTGGTCTGCCCATGTTATCTTATTTCAAGAGTAAAAAAAAAAGCCACCACAAAGCCCTACCAGCTGATTCTATCTTGACAAGCATCAGACTTCCACAACTCTTGCAGCATTTCTAGCCTTTCCACTGAAAAAGAGGAAAATGAGCTTAACGTGCAAAGAGGTAATTTCAAAAGCATCGCCGAAAGCTGTTCAGTTATTTATCATCTGCAAATGCAGAAAGTTCTCTGGACAATATCAAAAGTTTTATGATAAAGCAATCAGTTCTTTTTCTGAATTGTTTTTATCTGCAGAAACTAAACGATAGAGCAGATCAATTTGGAGATAGTGCTGCTAAAAGTAAACTGCAATTTGCTTCAACATCGACAATGAGCCGGGAGAGACTGACCGACGATAGACCACCTGAAGCACCTAAAAGAGGAGTGCAAAACAGGTAACATCAGTGTCAGATCAATGAAACCCTAGTATTTGTGCTTGCAATCTTCTCCATGCAGCTCTCATTATTCTGTAACTTTTAGAAATCTTGTAGCAACTACGTATTTAAGTTTAAACAAGAGGACGAACACCACTTACAAACACAAGGAGATTTAACCACATCAACCTTGTTCAAAAGGAAATTGATGGAACCATGACACCAACGGTGTTCATGAGAAACTGAGTGACATTCATGCTAGACCAGGAGACATATGGGGCTATTAGATTGACAATAGAAGAACTTCAAATATCAACAGTACTAAAGCAATAAGTCCAAACTGCACGACCATTCAGATAATTAGAGAGAAGTAACAAAGTGAGGGGAAAACATAAATTGTCCTTAGCCGGTGTATGTTGCATGCTTTTGAGAATCCTTAAAAATGTTAACATCAACTGTCCCCAAGATAATTACATACACTAAATGTTAATGGAGGGAGGGGTTGACAAGGATGGTTCATTTAACAGTTGTAATATGCACAAGCGCTTGCCGGCTGCAATCAGCCCTTGATCTGCTACTGCCTTGAGATAATATTGATGCAATCTTGGTGCCATCATCAATCAAAATTTTCAAAAATTCTTCCAGGTTGCCTGAATAACCTGTACCGTGACATGTCACACTCTATATAGGTTGCTTCTCGACCTTAATGTAAATACATCTGTCACATAAACAAAGAACATGTGAACACGAGGCAGGACATGTTACCGAGTGATAGCTACTTAAGGAATGATTGCAAACCTATGATATCTTTCCCATAAGATACATCAAGATGTGCATAGACACCACCAAACCAATGCTAGTGCCATAACGATTATTGCCCCTGACCAGCCAAGCTCAGAAATACTTTCTATTCAAGTTTTAAATCAAGCAGAGATTGAACATCAATAAAGATCAATGATCTCTAAAGTCCCAGTCAGTATCATAAGATGGAACTGAGCACTGCTATTAAGATATCATTTCTTTGAAAACTTTGTATTCAAGTTGCTATCATGATGACAATTTTACAGATCAAGGACACCACTAGGAATGCCCCCTCACACAAACTATGCTTCAATCCCTTTAAGTGACCATCTTCGATGAATAGTTCAAGAAATCCTATTAACTGAAATGACACAAAAGGAAATTGAGGGTAGGGCTAAGGCATTACTATGAGACAGTATATAGTTCAAGGATGCCAGTCGAAATGCCCCCTCAAGCAAACTAATGCTTCGATTTCTTTGAGTGACCATCTCCCATGTATGGTTCAAGAAATCCTATGAACTGAAATGAACAAAAACAATGGGTGAGTTGAAACTTGGGCATTGATAACAGGGTCAGGTTCAGTGTCAGCAGGTCAGCGAAAAGCCAATGGGATTTGCATTGTTACAGGACACGTTTTTGAGGACAATTTACAATCCAATAATAGGTTTTAGCACTAAAAGAAACAGTTATATGCATGCTTTCCTAAAACTACCATTAGCACCAGCAAACCGGTTGCGAGAGAGTTGGGAATGGAGGGCTGTGCCAAAAAATCTAGATGGTGGAACTGCCTGCCTTACTGTTTGTCAGAGAGGGGAGGGACTTATAGCAACTGATTTCTGTGAATGTCTTCTTTTAATTTTCAGCTCAAATAATATAATCCGATGGAAAATGCTTTTCAATAATATATGGGCACTTTTGAGTAGTCAATTTAAGAACACTAAAAGTCACTTGTTAATTCCACTCTCTTGTACAAACCATGCAAATCTCACAATAAGCTACTCTGATAGCTGATTGGATTCACCAATCTGTCGATTTCATGAGGAATCCATCATTACATGCACTCGGATTAGGAGTACTGAGTACCAAGATATTGTACAGAGAACAGTATAGAATATAATAGGGGTCTTAATGGGATTTAGGTGCTCTTATACATTGCCTTTGGTGCTCTCTCTCTTATTCTTCTCTTTTGGATGTCTTCTCCAGATTTTTGGAATTTGTTCTTTTATTTACAAGAAACAGGATGCCTCAATTAGCATAACTTTCATGTTTTTCTTGAAAATTTAGCATGTTTTAAGCCTAAGCCAACCCTTATTCATCTGTACATGTTTTTTCTGTTTCCTAGCACGTTATCCATCAATGCAAGTATACATGAAGTTACAAGGATCACTACAATAGCATAAATATACCTTCGTTCCATCCTTAGATCAATGTGCTCCATAACCATCAACTACCCTTATCCCAAAGACAGCCCCATGTTGTGGAACAGCATGAATGTTTTGCCAGCAAGAAGCAGTTATTACGCGATTTATGACATCCATTGCAAGCCTATTTTTTTGTAGAATTTAGTAAGATAAAAGTGATGATAATATATTAGATAGTCACCAAGCATGCAATGGTAAGGCCAACAAGAGAAAAGTCCATGTGTTCTTTTTGGTCATGAGAAACTCAATTCCTTAACAAAGGACCATAGCCCTGCACAACCATGTAACTTGCAAGACACATCCATTTTCTTATAATAACTGATGCATTTAGTAAGAGTTTTATGGATGTTTGGTTGTTGGAAAAAGTTTGAATCTAGAAATGAATGACAAGTCTTGCAAAGCGGTTAGTTGTAAGATAACTTCCATACAGAATAACGAAGTAAGAAATCTTGTTCAAGGACTGAAATCCTAAAAGGTACTCACAACTTCCACCAAGAACGCCCCAAGCGGTTAGTGGACTGAAATCTATCGCTGCTCCTTTCAGCATGCTTCGCCAAGGCACTGCCTTGGATCTCAAGCCAATAAATAAAAAACCTCAGAATCATGAACCACAATATATTTACAAAATCAAGCTTGAAACAATTCTACAATTGGCATGCATAAACCTGCTCAAACATATAATGAACTGAGAAGACAGCTGCTTCCTTGACAGTTTGACAAAAAGGAAAAAAAAGGCAGGAAATGTACCCACAAAGAATGCCGAAAATCAACCTTGGTTGCCACTACTTGAGGGGTCTAAAGGCAACATGAATATTAAGTCCAGCAAGCAAGAAATTGTTCCCTTTGTACAAAATAATTCTCTCACGGATGACTAAATTGGAACAAGATAAATAGATTAACATATCAGATATTAAGAAAAAACCAGGTAGATGATTGCTCTCCCTAGAATAGTCATTGTTTGCATTTTAATAGATAAGTAAATTCTGCTATGAGCTTTCTCTACTATGACTTTCTATTGAATCCAAATTTTGAACAGATCAATTCAATGCAACCCAATTTCTTATCATAGGGCCCAGAAAAAGCTAAAAAAAATCTCTTGAGACAGCTTACGGCATGAAACAATTCATTATGTACCATGATCTTACATTCAGATTATATGGAAAAATGAAGGATGAGAGAAGTGTCGATCTTGGAATAGGTAGGGCATTAGAAACTGTTCAACCAGTACCTGCAGTACCCAGTTGACTTTGAACACCTCCATAACTCAACCCCTGCATTAGAGACACCAAAATAACCAAAACTTTTAACTCTAAAAGCCATTTTACAGGTATGACTATTTCAAAACATGATCCACATGATAAATATTATGTCACATCTGTATCCCAAAGATCTCCATTATAAAATTAAACTTAAGTCCCACACATGAAACATAGGAATCAAAAGGGTCAGGAAGAACCCACAAACAGTATGCTAGCCAGAGAACATGAAACATAGGAATCAAAAGGGTCAGGAAGAACTCACAAACAGTATGCTAGCCAGAGAAAGGTATGGCTGGGCAGCCAGTTTTGAACCACAGATTGCCAGGACACCATTAGACACTTCCTTCTGCATATAATTTCCTATAAATCTTGACACCCGGTTTGCCCTGTTATACAATTCAGACCTTATAAATTCAAGAACGCAATCACCAGTAACAACTTTTTCAACAAGTCTCTCATTTCAAACAATACAGATTTAAAATGATTTCTTGGAGCAAAGAGTGTAATGTAAAGATTCTTGCACAAATAACAGAAACCCTACTCCTTCTCCCTGACTAGTCAAACTAAAATCTTGGATTTTCCCAGCATTATAGGCAGTTACGAGGTATGACAGCTTATTCTAGCAAGTCATCCTCGCTATGTCTCAACTGAGAACATCATTTCGACAGCAAAGGATAAACATCAACACAGAACTAGGTTTACCTTCTTCAACAGTTTTAACTCCAGGAAGGACTCTCGCGAGACTCTCAGCTTGCAACATCTTCAGAAATGAAGCATATCTGTGAACATTCAGGAAACAGATAAAAGTATATAGCCCAGACTGAAAATATAAATGAATGAATATATCTCGACAATGTGGGCTCAACTCACCACAGTTTTGTTTACGAGTATCACATCTCCCAGCCCAATTCTATAGCAAAACAAACTGAATATAAGCTACAAAAATATATAAGAAAATAAAGACATTCATCCACTTTCTTGCAGAGAGTTCTTCAAAGGTTGCACAATCATAAACTTGCAAATATTCATGATGATGTACTTGAAGCATATGGCAAACCATCTACATTATGTAATCACCAGTAGCACACCTTCCTTCGATTGTTTGCTCCCATCTACACACACAACCCCAGATTACAAAAGAAAATGTCTTGAACCACATAAACAGCAGATAATATATTATAAAAATGAAAACTAAAAAACATGGAAAAACCACATATCAAAGAAACAAATACAACACCTTTCAAGAGTGAAAAGTAAGGTTCCTGAACATGAATTTCACAAAATACACCCTCCAAAACCTGAGAAAGAAAAACCCTTAAATCACCAATCAACATTAATTAAAAACACTCAATAAACAACAGAAAATGCTTACATTTATCAATTCAAGTCCCTTTTCTTTAATCAACTGATTCCAATTCTCTTCTTTCTACTTCAAGTTACTATCTTCATCACAAAACATCATCATCACAGAATGATACAAAGCTAAACGCTTATACAAAGGATATTGAGCGACCCCATCAAAAGAATCTACAGTCCATTCAATTATTTATGCATAAAAATCAAATCTTTAATCAAATAATTGAAAAAAAAAACACAGAAAACTTTAAAATACGGTTTTTCATTACCCGTTGCTGGACAGTTACATGACATGACATGTCATTTGGGTCTTCTTCTAGGAGGTCAATGCAGAACTCTTTGGAGAGTCCCAGATTGAATTCCAGCGTTTGGTTAACGTGGGATTCAAGAGTGAATTTTAGCAGGTCTACTATGCTGTCTCGCAGTCTCTCTCCATTTTGTCTGTCACAGCTAGCTGCAAGGACTCTGCTCTTATAAACTGGCCTTTTTGTCACGAGTGATGCACGTGACATTTTTGCCTCGTTTTCATTTCCATTGTGAGGACATTGAAATTGCAATCTAAGTAATTTTGCGTTTACCACTTAAGTAAATTATATTATTTTTAAATTGTTTTTTATTTTTAAAAATATTAAAATAATAATTTTTTAATTTTTAAGATTTTATTTTAATATGAACATTTCAAAACAATTTAAAAATATTTAAAAAATTAATTTAAAATAAAAAAAATTAAAATTTTATGAAATAATAGTGAAAACCGCTCCCAAACACACCCTTAATTTGCTGAATATATATTGAGATTTCTATGACCGTTTATTTACTTAGAATGAGTTTAACATTGTAGATACTGTTTGCTTAAAATTTAAATTTTATTATTATTTTTTTAGTGTTTTTGGATTGTTTTAATATGTTGATGTCAAAAATAAATTTTTTAAAATATTATTTTAATGTATTTTCAATTAAAAAATATTTTAAAAAACAACCATCACCGCAATGTTAAACAAACTTTTAATAAACTTTGTATCTTTTATTTTCATAGGATGTTTTAAAAGTACATATGTTAAATCCAACTTGTATTAGCAATTTAATCCGAGAAATTTATATTTAAAAGTTTGATCTAGAATGAGTTTTCAATTAAATTATAAAAAGATATTAACCTGAGTGGGTTGATCTGATCAAACCTAATCTAGACATAACTAAATTAACATCAAGAATTTTTTTTTAAAAAATAAAATAACATTCTTTTAATAAAAATAATTGAAGATTAATTTACTAACCCATGAATTAACTTGGTAACCCAATGTCCAAGACCTTTTTTTAGGTAAGTTTCTAGGTTAAATTTGAAAATTATGTCTAAAGTATACTATAAGCATGTAATATAATGTTCACTATAATATTTTTCATTATCAAAGTTTTTGGATGTTAAAATCCTAAGTTTTAATATATTTTTATCTAAAAATATTTTTAAAACATTATAAAAACCTCAATAAATTTATTTTTAACTCCCAAACATCTTCTAATCTATTTAAAAACAATAAATCAATTAGGATAAAAACACTCACAAATCATAATTATTTACAAGATAAAACCACCATCGAACTTAGAGGTAATAATTTTCGATTCGGTTCGGTTTTTAGAATAAAAACAACCAAAACCCAAATTTTGAAAAAAAAAACCGAGACCGAACCGAAACTGGTTCCAAGCAACCTATATTGTTTTTTTAGGCATTTTGGACTTTCTATCGGGTTTTTAATGGGCTTTCTAATGGGCTTGTAAATGATGTTAATATTGTCTAATTTTCTTATAAGATTCCAAAGTATATTTAATTTTTGGCCACTAAATATTTATTTGTATTAGATTATTAGTGTCAATCTTGTGTTCAATATGTTTTTTGCCTTCCTAATATTTTTATTCTATTTTGTTTGAGTGAGTAGAACTCTTGCTGCAGAAGAGTTTAACTCCCAACTCCTGCTGTAGAAGAGTTTAAATAACACACACCAATAAGTTAAAATCCAAATTACAAAGCATGGCCTTTAAAGGGTTTAAAACAAATAACAAATAACATTGTCATAAAACACTTCAAGCTTTATTGTGCACATCATCTCTAATTATAATCCATGGATAAATGTAACTTTCCACCAAATTCTACAAAATAAAAAATTAGAAATGTTAGATTGAAAAAATGTTAATTAATAGATTGTAAAATACAAAGGTGTAAGTTTATAAGAAAAATTACCTAATTCAAGATTTTCATAGATTTCAAAATCAATTTAGTAATGTTTTTTTTATCCTTCTTGTAATCATTAAAGAAATACTGGTAATTCTAGAGGAAGAAAAAGTTGTATAATTAATAGACTACTAAGAGCACTGAACAATCAAGTCTTCATTTTTTTCCAAATTGAGCAACACATTAAGTGTTTTTCGAATAAAGCAACGAAGTACACCATACACCCCTGAGTTTCAATCCCCCCTCCTCCTCTCTCATTCTCTAGCATTAACCAAAAACTACAATAACTCAAATTGCTCACTTTTTTTACTTTTTGGTCACTATATGAAATTTGTGAAGCCAAGCTTGACAAAACTTATTGATCTACCCAGAGGCCAGAAGAGCACATTTCCAACATTTTACTTGCGTAAAAAATAATAATTTGTATTCAATATTATTGCTGTAATTATACATAAAGATCACTGATGTAAATTCTATATTTAGGAATACATTTAATACACAAAGTTTTGTAGATATAGTTCCTAAAACGCATACAAGAATCAAAGATGCAATAAAGTCAATGCAGCAACTTTGTTGTTATGGATCAAGATTAGGATAACATCAAACATATTTCTAGATTTTAAAACTCATAAATAAACAAAAATAATGGATCATATGAAATTATATAAACTATCAAAGTAATTTTGAGCATATATACCTCTGAAATGGTCTTAGAATTCAAATTTGATAGAGTTATATACACCAATGGATGACAAGAAGCACAGACCCGGGGATCCCGAACGCAGAGGTTAACATAAGATCCAAAAAAAAACAAAAAATTCATATAAACATTGCAACTCGCCCGCTACTTAATATAAAGAGAGAAATCTTACTGACTTACCGCAATGAACTAAAGTAGAGCGCTTAGATGGACCGCTGGTTGTTGTTGAGGCTTGAGGGTGTTCTTTGGGAAGCTTGGGATGCCAGATCTAGAGTGGAAATTGAAGAATGAAGATTGGAAGATGGTGGGCGTTGTTGGGAAGCCTGGGATGTCTGACCTAGAGTGGAAACTGAAGAATGAAGATTGGAAGATGGGGGTGTTACTGTGAAGCCTATGATGCTATACCTAGAGTGGAAATTGAAGAATGACGATTGGAAGATGGGGGGTGTGTCCGATTGTCTTTGTTTCTTAAAGCAAGGGGAGGGTGCAGCCGTGCGACTCTTAGGGTTCTTGCTTTACAAAAGGTTTTTTTTTTTTCTATTTATAGTATTTTTTTTTATCGGAACCGAACTGGTTTGGTTTAATTGGGGTTTAATCGGTTTCAACATTACAAAATCAAAACCGAACCGAACTAGAAATGTTTCTAAATATTCTAACTAGTTTGATTGATTTTTTTTATTTTTTCAGTTTATTTTTTTTATTTTATCAGTTTTATCAGTCATCACAACCCACATCTAATACAGTTTCTTCAGGTACTCTTTATCCCATAGCATGTCATTTGTCTTATGCTCGTTTTGCTCCATCTCATCAAATGTTCCTAGATAATATTTTCTGTTGTGAGTGAACCTAAAACCTTTTCCCAAGCCGTAATGAGACCGACAATGGTGTGAAGCGATGAAACAAGAAATTTCTGCGCTAGAGCGGAATGCAACTTGGAGTTTAGTATCATTACCTTCGGAGAAGAAACCAGTTGGTTCTCGTTGGATATACAAACCTGAAATACAAGTCGGATGGTTCCATTGAACGCTATAAAGCTCGTTTAGTAGCTCAAGGATATACACAAATTGAAGGATTGGATTATACCGAAACTTTTGCACCGGTTTCAAAATTGACCACTGTCAGATGTTTGTTGGTTGTTGTTGCTGCTAAGAATTAGGAATTACATCAACTAGATGTAAAAAATGCATTCCTTCATGGGAAATTACATGAAGAAGTCTATATGATTCCTCTCCCAGGCTATCTGCCATCAGGTGACAATCGGGAATGCAAGCTCCATAAATCATTATATGGACTAAAGCAGGCTCCTCGTTAATGGTTCGAAAAGTTCTCCTTGCCTTAAGAAAATTTGGATTCACACAATCCTCCAATGATCATTCACTTTTTACTCTGATTAAAGGTACATCTTTCCTTGCTCTCTTTGTCTATATAGATGACATGGTTATTGTTGGAAATGATTTTTTACATATTCAGAAACTCAAGCATTATCTCAGTGCATGCTTCTCCATCAAAGACCTCGGCACACTTAAGTATTTTCTTGGCTTAGAGTTGGCTTGTTCTCCTCAAGGAATATCTCTCTGCCAATGCAAATATACTCTTGATTTATTAAAAGAAACTGGTATGGGGCAAGAAGCGTTGCTTTTCCCATTCCTCAACAGCACCGACTGTCTTCAAACTGTGGAGAACCTTTACAAGATCTGAGTCAATGTCGTCGCTTGATTGGGCATCTTATTTATCTTACAATTTCTCGACCAGATATCACTTATGCAGTGCAACTTCTTAGTCAATTCATGCAAAAACCGTGTCAGCCACATTTTGATGCTGCTTATTATGTTCTTCGTTACTTGAAGAGTTCTCCTGGTCAAGGCCTTTTCTTTCCATCAAATAATGATTTTCAGATCAAAGCTTATTGTGATGCCGACAGGGCAAGCTGTCCCATGACTAGACGATCGGTTCATTGGTTATTACATTTTCCTTGGTGATGCTCCTATATCATGGAAGTCCAGGAAACAACCCACGGTGTCACGTTCCTCTGTCGAATCGAATATCACTCTATGGCTGCCACCACTAGTGAACCGATATGGTTACATAGTCTACTTGTTGATCTTTACGTGCCTCATTCTCAACCAATGTTTTTGACCTTGCGATAATCAGTCCGCTTTACACATTGCTACTAATCCTGTGTTTCATGAACGCACTAAACACATCGAGATCGACTGCCACTTCATTCGTGAGCACTTACAATCTGGCAACATTGCTACACAATATGTTTCAACGCACTTTCAATTAGCAAATATCTTAACTAAAGCTGTCATAACCCAATTTTGGCCCTTTGACTTTTAATTTAATTTTTACAGGGTTTAAAATGAAAAATTAAAAGATCGAGATTTATTTCGATGAAAAGTGTGATTTGTCAACTTCCGTGAAAATTAAGGACTACAATGTGCTTTTATCATTCTATCTTTATCTTCAAGATAATCCCTATCTTCAAGATAATCTTTATCTTCGAGATAATCCTTGTCTTTAAGATAATGATAGTTATCCGCTTTCAAATTTGATTCTTAATCAAATTCGAACTTCAAAAAAGAGAATGAGTTTGATTGAGACTTTACTTCTTACAAGCAATAGGAATCTTACACTATAAATACTGATCCCAGTCTATGCGAAAGAACAGGGAGGACCAAAAATCAGGAGGAAACAAGCAGAGCAAAACAGAGCATAAACATAGAAAAAAAATATACCCGGATAGAAGGGGAGAAAGGCGGACGGGGAATCGGAGATCAACCCCGCCATCATTTTCATCCCCGCACAAAAAAAAATCAACCCAAAATAGAGCCAAGAACGAGAGGAAAAAACCCGGGAAATCCGAGCAAAATACACACAAAAAAAAAACTCATAAACACAAAGGCCCGCCATTGCTTTCATCTTTGCGAGACATCCCTGTAGAAAAAAAGAAAACAAGAAACACTCAAAAACATCATAGAAAGTCGGCACTTTCATCATCTCAGAAGCTGCTGGAAGATTAAAGCATACGGGCACAGAATCAAAAAAGAAAAGCAGAAGGAAAAGTCATAGGCAGACGAGAGGCACCACCACGTTGCAAACACCTTCACTATCTTGAAGCAGTACGCCCCTTCTTCAAACCCGTTTTGCATTCTTTAAATTTAGTGTTGCAAGAACACTGTGCGAAGGTAATTTGCTTTCTTTGATTTTTGCCCAGCCGGGTCACTGTTTTGGGCCGATGGATCGGCCGGGCCGGGCCGGGTCTAGCCTTGACCCATGTAATGAATTTGGGCCAAAGCCCAAAAAATAAAAGAATAAAAAAATAGGAAAATAAAAAAGGTAAAAAAATAAAATGTGTATGCATGATAAAAATAATATAAATTTATTGGTTTATTCACTAACACTAGAGTCAGGAATAAAAATACTAGTTAAATTTATATTATTTTTATTTATTGTATTTTATTTTATTTAGCTAGAAAAATAAAAAAAATTTGCGTAAAAAATATATTTATTATTATTTATTTATTCATTGGCGCGAGTCGGGAATAAAATAAAATATTGATCTAATTTATTTTATAGCTACGTAATATTTACCAACGCCGAGTTGGAAATATTCGTAGTTGAATATTCACCGACGTCGAGTCGGGAATATTATAAGCAAATTTTCATAACATAAACTAATAAACATTTAGCAATTTAAGACGAAACTAGCAATGCAGCCTGTCTTAGGCAGGACGTTTAAGGGTGATAATATCTTTCCTTTTACGTAACCAGTCTCGAACCATAGAATCTCTGTTGACCAGTTAGGGTTCCTAGTGACCATAATACTAGGTGGCGACTCCTTAAACAAAGACCATTCACCATTAAAGAACATGATGCCAGAAATCCGTTCTTTTCCAAAGATTTAATAAATTTTTAAGGCCGTCGCGATGTCGGGTGCGACAGAATGGCGACTCCACTGGGGACTTCTAGGACTAAGCTTTGCTTTTTGTTTTTTTATTGCTAAAAATGTTTGTCGTATTGTGTTTTGGTTGTTGTGTTGTTTGTGTTTATCAAGTTTTATTTTTTGCTCTCTTTATTGTTTTAGCATGCATAGTTATTCATTGTTTATCATGCATATATATTGGATATGGATCTAAGGCCTTCACACATCACTCATCTCAATTTTAAAATACGTGTGGTATCAATTTTAAGATAAGTGGAGGAGTAACGGCACCCCAATGGCTTTAGCACGGGTAAGGCTCGCGAAACTATCCAACTCTCGCATGATTGTTTGCTCGATAGTGGTCGATATGCCGAACTGATATTACTCAGGGCCTCTATCTTCACGCTGCTTGTAAACCTCATATCAACCTTTCGAGGGCGATCACTGAGCATGCGAAAGACCGTTGAGACTAGATAGCAAAACTACCTTGATGCATTTAATGACTAGAACCTATCATTTAAGTTAATCCTTGCGTAAATTCACTGAGATAAGCTTAAACGTGTATTCGGGTGATGTAATGACCGTTATTTCTAAGATAACAACTGATGAGTATGGACTCGAGTCTGAATCTTTACAAATGACCGAGAGAGAATGCCTTAGACTGGATGTCAGTGAGATACCGTTACGCTAAGACATTAGATGACTGAAAGCTCATATGATAAAAGGCTAAACAGATCTCCTCTCGGCATTGCAATGAATATCGGATTCGGATCTGACCACAAATTTAAAGAATAACGATCATTACGTCACCCCCAAAAGGCGAATCCATACCCAATATGTTGTATTCATCTTCATGCATGTTTGAACATACAATTATGACCTGTCATAATACCGCACTCCAGGTGAAATATAAGTCCCCCATTGAAACCCATCTATAACACTCGTTCGGAAAAAAGACAAATGAAAAATGAAGAAAGAGCCTAGTTGGAAGCCCAACATCAAAAAGAGGTGAACAATCTTAAGGAAGAAGTCACAAGGCTTACTAGTCTACTCGAGCAAGCCTTGAGAGATAAATCCGGAAAAGCAACACATATAGCTCAGCGTGAACCTATGCTCGTAAATCCTTTCACTCCACAGAATCTGGGGGCAAACAAGAAGGGATCTCAAAAAGGCAAGATGGTAAAAGAAGATGATCTAAACAAATTCATTGCCCTAGAGCAAAGGATGAGGGCATTGGAGGGAATTCGCCTATATGATCCTATAAAGGCTGTTGAGATGTTTTTGGTGCCTAATGTTGTCATTCCCAAAAAGTTTAGAGTACAGAATTTATCAAATACGGGAACTCAATGCCCTATAACTCATCTCAAAGCATACCGCAACAAAATGACTGAGGTGGTTGATGATGAGAAACTGCTGATTCATTTCTTTCAAGACAGCTTGAGTGATGTTTCCCTTACTTGGTACATGCGGTTAGACAATACCAAGGTTAAAAAATGGAAGGATTTAGTTGATGCCTTCATGAGGCAATATAAGTTCAATATAGACGTGGGCCCTGATCGGTTAAGCTTGCAAGTTATGGAGAAGGACAACAAGGAGTCCATAAGAGAATACGCCCGAAGATGGAGTGAGGTAGCTGCACAAGTTAACCCTCCCATATTGGAAAAAGAGATGATTAGTTTATTTTCCAACACCTTTAAAACTTCGTACTTTGAATACTTGGTTAGAAGCCCTGCACAATTTTTCACTGACCTGATTGTTATAGCTGAGAGGATTGAACAGGCCATTGGGTTAGGTAAGATTGCTAACCCGACTGAGAAGAACGGTTTCACTGAAGATGGTTGCTAAGACACTTATCATTTTTATAGCTAATTGCTTCACACTGACTCCTAGAAATCAACTATCTTGAAGATAAAGCTATGGTGATATTAGGTCAAGAATGATCTACATATGATTTCCATTGACTGTTGAAAAGATGCCCTTGTCGAGGAGAATGAATGATTGAAAGATTCCAGAAATTCCAATCAATGATCGCTAAATGTTTAGCCCCTTTATGTGTTATCATGTTAGTGTTTATAACCCAAGATGTTGGCATAAGTTCTTTATTGTTAAACTTCTTTTCCAAAGTTTCAATGAAATAATGAGTTTGTCATTCAATCATGTTTACGACCATGCATTATTCATTTTTCTGAGAGAGTTTTCTTATAAAGACTTACAAACACATCTTTGAAGCCTTGCGCAATCTCATAGATTCAATTCATTACTTTTACCAAAATCGGTTTCCCTATTGGAGTTTTGAAAAATTGATCTGGCATTTTGATTTCAAAAGTAATTTGATGTTTATTCAAAAACGATATTTTGACATTCTACTTGTAGAATGACAAATGAATCAAGCAACTCCTTCATAGAGGTGACCAAACTCTAAAAAGAAAAAGAAATGAATAAATACCCTTACCCCATGACTCTTGAATAATGTGTTTTTAAATGTATGAATAATGGTATGTAGTGAACTTGTTGCTCATAACTCATGAAATGCATCTTTGCAAAGACTAAACCATCATATTAGATGAGGTCAAAGTTTATTGATCATAGGCGCTTGCGCTTGAAATGAGGAAAGGCCATCTTTGTTCTTCCTTTCACGTTCTGAAATAAGTACATCCCTTGCGATCCCTTTTTGAGCCTGAATAATTTTTCTTTCATAAAAAAATCCCGATTAAGATCACACCCTACACTGGGGGCAAGTGAAATTTCAATGATCAAGAAAGATGATAAAGCCGTGAGAAAGCCAAAAGGCAAAAGAGCCCAAGAAACTCAAATGCTAGGGGGCATGCCCAAATCACAAGAAAAAGTGATAACCAAGATAAAGTGAGTATGCTCTAGCAAAGCAATGAAAAAGAAAAAAAGGGGGCAAATCAAATAAGAGCGGCAAAAGAAAATATGAAGGACGTCAAGAGTCAAACTGTTGACTGTGATCTTCAGTCTTTGAAACCCTGAAACACTCTTTGAGCCTTATGAATCCTTTTCTTTCATAGCCAAAAACCACGACCTATGTTACGTGCCTGTAGAAGTCCTTTCTAATCAAGCAAGCAAGCAATCTAGAACAATAAACAATGCTCTCAAAATGCAAAGAATATTTTTTCATAAGATTCATGATATCAAGAATAAACTATTCATTATTATTCATGCTGATAAAAATGAATGTTCAAAAAAGACAAGTTTTTCCCATACAAAACCTCAAGCTTTTTCTCGAGCCCTTCACTTTGAAACAAAAGGTCATCTCATGACATATTTTCACCGAAGACCTCATTACCAAACACAAAAGCAAATAATCTCTTTTCCAAGAAAGAAAATAACCAAGGAGTTGCCAGATTTCAAAAGCAAATTGTTTTAGACTCACATCGAAATAATTTTTTGTTTTCAAAATGCAAGATCAAGATTTCAAGATTCATTCTAAACCCATATTCCTTCACCAAACTGAAAAGGAGAGAAATGAGAGAATGGTCTCTTAAAACCATTATTTGTCTAAGTCGTCGACGGGGCACACTTGGGGGCAATGACCGGCACGAAAGGGGGCAATATTGTGCTTAAGAAAAATCTATACGTTCTAAAAAAAGAGGAACATTTCCTACAACAAGACAAAGGGGGCATTTTGGTTTACGAAAGACGGTTTGATCCTTTCAAGGCAAGTGACACCAAATATTTTTATCAGTGAGACGAGGAGTAATGAATGATCCCCTCAAACTATTTGACGAGACAGAAAATCTCTAGCAAGCAAGTGGGTCACGATGGGCACCACAAAGGCTGAGTTGTGCAAACAAATCTGGAAAAAGTCTTATATAGGCTAACTCGAGTGGGCTAGAAAGCCAAACGACAAAGATGACTCAAATTAGATAGCAAGATCTCACCAACCAAGCCACGAGAAGACTAAGAAGAAATGGGGGGCCTATATTTCAAATCAGGTAAAGATGCATGCATATCATTTAAACTTTGAGACATTGGACAATGAGTTTCGCAAATTTTATTAGAAAAAAATTATGACGGAATCCATCAAGCGGAAGGCCAACTTGAAATGGCGAACATTGAAATTGCTTTTGAAAAAATTTTCACTTTTGAGAATTCTTCAACCTAGGCAGGCCGCCCATGAGAATTAGGCCACCTGAAAAAATCTCTCTATTTTCCCACCACCTTTCAGTTTCCACTCCTAAAGTAGTGCATTTCCTATCCTACCTCCTTTTCGAGCGCGCCTTCGAGCCCTCGACCATCAAAGGTAGTGCATTTCCTATCCTACCTCCTTTTCGAGCGCGCCTTCGAGCCCTCGACCATCAAAGGTAGTGCATTTCCTATCCTACCTCCTTTTGAGTGCGCCTTCGAGCCCTCACCTTATTTCTTTTCGAGCGCGCCTTCGAGCCCTCGACCATCAAAGGTAGTGCATTTCCTATCCTACCTCCTTTTTTAGTGCGCCTTCGAGCCCTCGACCATCAAAGGTAGTGCATTTTCTATCCTACCTCCTTTTGAGTGCGCCTTCGAGCCCTCACCTCATTTCTTTTCGAGCGCGCCTTCGAGCCCTCGACCATCAAAGGTAGTGCATTTACTATCCCACTTTCTTTTGAGGGCGCCTTCAAGCCCTCATTTCCCTCGAGCTTCCATCTATTGAATAATGCGCCTTCGAGCCCTATCATGTCTTAAAAAAAAAAAATCCTCGTATTTTTTCACCGGGCGAGTAACCCATTACAATGTGACCACAGGCGGGTAACCCATTACAATGTGACCACCGGGCGGGTAACCCATTACAATGTGACCATCCGGGTCGGTAACCCATTACAATATACCATCCTATCTTGGGCGGGTAACCCATTACAATGTGACCATTTGGGCGGTAACCCATTACAATATACCATCCTATCTTGGGCGGGTAACCCATTACAATGTAACCATCGGGCCGGTAACCCATTACAATATACCATCACAAAAAAAAAATCCTCGTATTTTTCAATCATCGGGCGGTCGCCTGGAACAATTAGACCATTTTTTTTTTTAAAAAAAAAGCAAAAACATCAATAAAAAAAAAGAGAAAAAAAAAAGGAGGAAAAAAGGAAGGGCTTTCACAATTATTCTTCTTTACAAAACTTACTATACAAAGTCAAAAGAAAATAAATTTTCTAATGCATTTGCACCGTAAGCATTGTAAAGAGGGGGCAACTGTCATAACCCAATTTTGGCCCTTTGACTTTTAATTTAATTTTTACAGGGTTTAAAATGAAAAATTAAAAGATCAGAGATTTATTTCGATGAAAAGTGTGATTTGTCAACTCCCGTGAAAATTAAGGACTACAATGTGCTTTTATCATTCTATCTTTATCTTCAAGATAATCCCTATCTTCAAGATAATCTTTATCTTCGAGATAATCCTTGTCTTTAAGATAATGATAGTTATCCGCTTTCAAATTTGATTCTTAATCAAATTCGAACTTCAAAAAAAGAGAATGAGTTTGATTGAGACTTTACTTCTTACAAGCGATAGGACTCTTACACTATAAATACTGATCCCAGTCTATGCGAAAGAACAGGGAGGACCAAAAATCAGGAGGAAACAAGCAGAGCAAAACAGAGCATAAACATAGAAAAAAATATACCCAGATAGAAGGGGAGAAAGGCAGACAGGAATCAAAGATCAACCCTGCCATCATTTTCATCCCTGCACAAAAAAAAATCAACCCAAAATAGAGCCAAGAACAGAGGAAAAAACCCAGAAATCCAGAGCAAAATACACACAAAAAAAAACTCATAAACACAAAGGCCCGCCATTGCTTTCATCTTTGCAGACATCCCTGTAGAAAAAAAAGAAAACAAGAAACACTCAAAAACATCATAGAAAGTCGGCACTTTCATCATCTCGAAAGTCGCTTGGAAGATTAAAGCATACGGGCACGAGAATCAAAAAAGAAAAGCGAAGGAAAAGTCATAGGCAGACGAGAGGCACCACCACGTTGCAAACACCTTCACTATCTTCAGAAGCAGGTACGCCCCTTCTTCAAACCCGTTTTGCATTCTTTAAATTTAGTGTTGCAAGAACACTGTGCGAAGGTAATTTGCTTTCTTTGATTTTTGCCCACTATAGGGTCCTTGTTTTGGGCCGATGTGATCGGCCGGCATTTGGTGGGTCTAGCCCGACCCATGTGGGTGAGCCGGGCCCGACCCCAAAAAATAAAAGAATAAAAAAATAGGAAAATAGGAAAATAAAAAAGGTAAAAAAATAAAATGTGTATGCATGAATAAAAATAATATAAATTTATTGGTTTATTCACTGACGCCAGAGTCAGGAATAAAAATACTAGTTAAATTTATATTATTTTTATTTATTGTATTTTATTTTATTTAGCTAGAAAAATAAAAAAAATTTGCGTAAAAAATATATTTATTATTATTTATTTATTCACTGGCGCCAGAGTCAGGAATAAAATAAAATATTGATCTAATTTATTTTATAGCTACGTAATATTTACCAACGCCAGAGTTGGAAATATTCGTAGTTGAATATTCACTGACGTCAGAGTCAGGAATATTATAAGCAAATTTTCATAACATAAACTAATAAACATTTAGCAATTTAAGACGAAACTAGCAATGCAGCCTGTCTTAGGCAGGACGTTTAAGGGTGATAATATCTTTCCTTTTACGTAACCGGTCTCGAACCATAGAATCTCATTGACCAGTTAGGGTTCCTAGTGACCATAATACTAGGTGGCGACTCCTTAAACAAAGACCATTCACCATTAAAGAACAGGATGCCGTAAATCCATTCTTTTCCAAAGATTTAATAAATTTTTAAGGCCGTCGCGATGTCGGGTGCGACAAAAGTGTTGGGACATGATCGATTTCACTTTCTTCTTCGCAAGTTGGGCATTCAGAATCTTCATGCTCCACCTTGAGGGGGGATCTTGAAGATATGGTTGATCTTCAAGATAGTAATCAGATACATTCAAATATTGTGTTGCCATATCAATACCTGTAAATCTCTAAAAATTAGGTAGTAATTGTGCTCTGAAAGGAGTCAGCTAATATTGCTGATTCTTCTCCTTAATTGTAGGCCTTCCTGCTGTATATATTCTTCCGCTAGCAATAGAATAACATATGAGAATTCAGTATTTTGTTCTTCTTAATTTCTGCTTCATGTTTTCTACATGGTATCAGAGCAAATACTGATCCTTGTTTTCTAAAACACTCAATCATCATGAGTGGAGAAATTCCCTTCAGCACATTCAAAAGTTCAACATCAAAAACAATGTATGAACACGACTCATCACCACCTTATTTCTTGAATTCTTCTGATAATCCATGAGCAGTTCTTGTTTCTTGTCTTCTGAAAGGAGACAATTATCCAACATGGAGGTGTGCTATGATGAATGCTCTACGAGCCAAAAACAAGTTGAGCTTTGTTGATGGCTCTTTACTTAAACCAGAGGAGGATAACAAAGAAATTTAGGCCTGGGAAAAATGCAACTCAATGGTAATCTCTTGGATTTTTAATGCCTTAGCTTCAGAATTGCATGACAGTGTTGCCTATGTGGATTCAACATATGAAATGTGGGGAGAATTGTAGGAATGTTTCTCTCAAGCAAATGTTCCACGTATTCATGAATTAAAAAGAGAGATTTGTCTGGCACAACAAAAGGATCTTATTGTAGCAGTCTACTACATCAAACTAAAAGGTCTTTGGGATAAGTTGTCGCCTACTCTACCGTCCCTTTATGCTCATGTGGTGTGGAAAAGAAATCGGAAGAGAGGGAAACAGAAAAAGTTCATCAGTTTCTCATGGGACTAAATGATCAATATGGAATCATTCGGTCCCAAATACTAAACATGGAACCCTTTCCTTCATTTAACAAGGCTTATGCATTTGTAACCAAAGAAGAGAAGCAACTGGCCATTGCCTCAATTGGCCGTGACCAGCCGACAGAGGCAGCAACATTTACTGTCAAACCTTTCAGATTTCCAGTAAGGGATTTTGCAGAAGAATAGCAAAGAGGAGAGACAAGCAAATTCAAATGTTCATATTGTGATAAACCTGGGCATTTCAAAGACAAATGTTTTAAGCTTGTTGGATATCCTTCAGGTTGGCAAAGCAGAGCAAAGACTTCAAATTTTACGAGACAAAACAAAAACTTCAAAAGGGAACCGCACATGTTTCATCCAACAATGTCATTGCAGGGTCAAGTCAGCCTACGGGTAAAGGTTTTAATCTCACTCAAGAACAGTATGAACAGCTCATGTCCTTACTACCCTCTACTAATCAGAATATAGCAAACTTTGTCGGTAAGGTCACTTACTCATGTGATACTACAGATTGGATTCTAGATAGTGGTGCCTTTGAAAATCTCATATGTGATGCACTTGCTGTCTCTGATACAAAAACACATTCTCATTATTTGCCTGTTAAACTACCGAATGGAACATCAGTTCATGTGCATTCTGTTGGTCAGATCCAACTGTCAAACATGACTTTAAATCATGTTCTTTATATACCATCTTTCAAATGTAATCTTCTTTCAATAAGCAGGTTGACAAAAGCACTACAATGTTCAGTCATATTTTTTCCATCTTTTTGTGTCTTACAGACCTCAAATCAAAGAAACCGATTGGAATGGGTGAATTACGTGATGGCTTATACTACTTTCATGGGCTGCATTTACCTTTTGTCACAGCAGCATCACTTCCTTCTTCTTCCAACTTGTGGCATGAGCGGTTAAGACATATCTCATTTGATCGATTATCCTTAATTCCATAATTATCTAGTGTGTCTTTTAAAAATTCAAACAATTGTTGTGATGTGTGTCATCGAGCTAAACAAACTCGAAATGTTTTTCCCTTAAGCAATAATAAATCTGATTTTCCTTTGGATATGATCCATTGCGACATTTGGGGACCATATAAAACACCATCTACGTCAGGTGCTCATTATTTTCTTACCATTGTAGATGATTGTTCTAGATGCACTGGGTTTATCTTCTCAAACACAAGTCGAAGCACAAAAATACTTTATTCAATTTCATACTATGGTTAATACTCAATTTAATCGGAGTATCAAAATAGTTAGGAGTGATAACGGTTTGGAATTTACTGCTGGTCATATGTTCAAATTCTTCTCTCAAAATGGTATTTCACACCAAACGTCTTATGTTGATACTCCACAACAAAATGGAATAGTAGAGTGGAAGCATCGTCACCTGTCACCTGTTAGAGGTTGCTCGTGCTCTACTATTCCAAGCCAATTTACAAATCAAATTTTAGGGTGAATGTGTCTTGACTGCAGCTTACTTGATAAATTATACTCCCACTCCTAAATTGTCTGGCAAAAGTCCTTATAAGATACTGTTTTCAAAACCCTCATCTACTCACATTTACGTGTTTTTGGCTGTTTATGTTATGTGCATTATAAAAATTGATCTAATGATAAATTTGCTCCCCAATCTAAAACTTGTGTTTTCATCGGTTATCCTATGAGGAAAAAGGGATACAAAGTATGTGACATGGAATCACATAAAATTTTTACATCTCGCGATGTCGTTTTCTATGAAAACAGATTCCCTTTTCAATCTCATAATCCTTCAAAGGAATCAAATGTAGTTGTTCCTCTGCCTATCTTTGACTCCTTGGAGACATTAAACACCATGTTCCAGAATCATAGTCCATAAATTCAAACTTCTCCAGATAATCTGGATGTTGAAGTTGCACTGCCTACTGTCATTAATTCTGATCATCAGGTTGTTCCCTTGAACACTTCACGATCTCAAAGACCTCGACGAGTTCCTTCTCATCTTGATGATTATGTGTGGCAGCTTCCTGGAATAGATAAGTCATCACAGCCCACATCTAATACAGTTTCTTCAGGTACTCTTTATCCCATAGCATGTCATTTGTCTTATGCTCGTTTTGCTCCATCTCATCAAATGTTCCTAGCTAATATTTCTGTTGTGAGTGAACCTAAAACCTTTTCCCAAGCTGTAACAGACCGACAATGGTGTGAAGCGATGAAACAAGAAATTTCTTCTAATTCTGGAGGAAGGCCTACAATTAAGCTGCACTGCCTAACTCCTTTGACTGACTTGCTCAACCATTTATTGAATGAATCTGGTTTATAACCTAATAGCAAAAACTACTTGGAAAAACAATAAATGGCAACATTTGATGCGTAAATTGTTTAGAAATAATAACAATAACAAGTTTTGTCTGTAGGTAATGATCACGATGCTGAAAACATGTTACTAGTAGCATCACAACTCTCAAGAGCTCTCTGCAAAATGTAGGTAACATATTGTATGTTACCAATGTACAATAATGAAAATACAAATGATGACAATTATGAAAATACATTTTATGGATTTCTTGGGGTCAAGCCATTTCATGCCCTCATATTATCAATGTCTGGTAGCTTTACTCTTTGAGCTTTTCTTCATCATTTCTATTGCAAAGTGAGACTGGCCCTATATGCCAAGCTTCTTCTTTTTTTTTGATGAATGAAAAACTTCATTGATCAAAATCAACCAAAATAGGAAGAAATCATGTTTAAGAAAGAATTACAACTCCAAACGAAAGCAAACTGAGAATAATTAATCTTTACATGACAAAATATTGTTATAATTGTCGTGATTTAGAAAAACAACAATTAAACATTTTACTCTTCTTTGAAAACATGATAACTTAATATAAATTAGTAAATAAATAATAAGCAAAGCCTCCTCTATCTTCGACATATAAACCTTGCCTTTATTTGTCTTCTCTTTCCGTTCTTTGCTCTGGTATTCTCTTATCGTGATTCTTCACCGCATTTTCTTCACCTCCATTAGGATGTTGGTCTTGTCTCCTTCTCATCATTGTTCTTCTTAGTTTGTTTTTCCAATTTCCAAATTTTTCTGTTTTAGGCGCGTTGGACCTTTGTTGGGGTACCATATGAATCACAAGACCTGGTAGTGTAAGAGAATAATATAAATCATATCTTGAAACCTCACCTAACAGCTTAAGCTATTGGGTTGAGATGATTCTTTGACAGTTAAAAACATCTCGCACGATCCAATCCCTCGCCGATCCATTTTCAGATCCGGGGACAGTTTCCAAAAATTGTGATACGGGATCATCCAACGAATTAATGACAGAAGCGTATCATAAAATGTATTTTTATAATTGTCATCATTTGTATTACTGCCATTATTTCAAAGAACCATCTCAACCCAATAGCTTAAACTATTAGATGAGCTCCTAGAATATGATTTATATTATTCTTTAACACACCCTCTCAAATGAAAGTTCTTTGGGCTTGAAACTTGCATATGTTCATATTATCTTGTGCTTAAATTTTATCAAATAAATAGGAATGGTAAAATTCGAACTTGTAACTGCTTTGTTATCAAGGCTCTAATATCATGTTAAATAATCATCTCAACCCAATAACTTAAACTATTATGTGAAATCCTAGAATATGATCTATATTATTTTCTAACATACTATTGATCCTCTATGATTCTTTCCAGAGAGAATAACTTTGATCCACCTTGTTGCTTCCTGCAGCAGGAAAATCTTTTAGTAGAACAAACTCTTGAATGCTTAAATAAAAAAGTGTGGATATCCTTTATTATGTTGAGCTGGATAATCAATACTAACCCATATATACTTTGTGATCGAGCTCATCTACTGTGGAGGCTGCAGAATGCAGCTCTGATGGATTAGCTACCTCAATCCACCCCCTTTGATTCTTGCTCACAAAGAGAAATTGACGAGCTAGCCAAAGTAGCTCCAAGTCCAGTGAAAAGCAAATGGGTGTACTTCCACAAGTGCACTGGAATTTAATTAATGTAGTGGCTTAGAAACACCATATAAATTAAATATTACTTTTTGAACCGTGACATTACTTATTAAATTAATGTCATGATTTTGAATTATAATATTTAAAAATATGTTATTTTATCAAAAACTTTTTACGATTATGTTAACTCATCATTTCTTTTTAATTTCAATGCTAATTACCTAATTTATCACTAAAGAGTGTACTGCTACTTTCTAGATTAGTGACTAAATCAAGATTTTCTAGGCATCCAGGGAAACCAGCTTCTTTGGCGGGGAACTTGGTGAGCGTGAGTTAATTTTATTTGGGTGGTTGAATTTTGGGTCATTTTTTCGTAAAATATATAAAATGTTCAAATGATAAGTAACAAAATAAAAAAATAGGATAGTTGCAGTAAAGGGGTGATGATAGTGACTGAGAGGGTGGGGGTGGTGAAGCTGGTGTGGACAATGATGTGGAGAACAATTATGATATTTATAGCAAGTTTATGTAGGAGGTTTTTTTAAATAAAAAAAATAGATATTTTTATTAGTTAATTTATTTTTATTTTTATTTTCCTACTTTATATTATTTCCTTTTATATATATATATATATATATATAATTGTAACAACCTTTTGGGAAATGAGTTTTAGATCAATAACAAATAAAGTATTTGAATGTTTCGTAGTTATAATGTTCTTAGTTTTTAAGTGTTTTAAATTATAACAAACCTTGTTGTCATTTGTTTTTATTTGTGTTAGTGAGTATCAGATCTCAACAATTCCTAGTTGTTAGTTGCTATATGCTTTTCAATAACCATGACTTAAAAAGGTAATGGCAAAATATGAAGTACTCATGTAAAGAGAGATAATGAGGTTCCCATAGAAAAAAAAAAATTAAAGAACTAATGTGTTATTTCCTTATATGTTAGTTACTATTATTGGATATATTGTTGGTGGGGTCCAAGATAGAGTGACCCGTATAAAGGTGTTGTGTTAGGGATCCATGATGAGGTGTCCCATACACAAACACACAAAAAGATGTTTGTAATGAAAGACAAATTCATAGATAACAATTATATATAAACATAAATCCCTAGAATACCATTCTATTTGTATGGTTATGAACATATCTAAACAAATTTTCTTTTGGCATCAAAGGGAATTAGATGGTCAAAATATAGGTAATTGTTGCAAATCTTGATAAGTTTTTTTCGAGCACCATGATTTTATCTTTTTTCACCGTTCTTTCTTCTTCTTAGATTAAAAAATAGATTTTCTAATATAAATTCTTATATTTTTAAATTATATAACATTTACATAATTGTATAGGAAACCTCGAGTTACATTCGAAAGGAATTATATAAGAAAAGAATTTTACAACCCAAAATAATAATAGAGAAAAGACAGGACACACAAGTCCTATTTATTATTATAACCATTCAATCATAAAAACACAATTACATTGGTCTTTAATGTCCATTTATTATTGCATGCTTTGATTTTGATTATTGGCTTTATATGTAATTTTTTAAATAATATTTCTAACATTTAGAAATATTTAATTAAATTCAATTTGATAATTTCCCAAACATAATAAATTTTATTTAATAAAGATTGTCTTTTAAAAATATATATTTTTAAAAAATCTAACAAGAAATTTAATCATATTAAAATTCTTATTAACATCCTAAACTATTTTAGGATCAAATAAATAAAATTTTATGACTTAATAAATCTCATTTTATTTTAGAAAAAATATTTTTTAAATTAAACAATTTAATTAAATCCTAATCCTATTAGAATATTATAAAATATAAATGTTTTTAATGAAACATTTTTATTCAATCCTAATCCTATTAGAAAAATTAATTATATAATTAAATTAATCTAGGGTTTTAATTTTAAAATATAAAATCAATATTTTATATATAAAGAGAAAGAATCATAATTCTATCAAAAAAATCAAATTGTAATAAGTAATAAATTGTAGGGGTAAATTCATAAATTAAACCCCTAAATCCTTTTGTAATTAAATATAAGTGGCAAGGGTATAGTAATAATTATATCCCAAAAACCCCTAAAAAGGCACTATGGGCAGAATCATAATGCTGCCTCTCTCGTTTCTTCTTGTCTTCTAGTGGTAGTTGGCTCTCTGCCCACTATTAGCAACAGCGTTGGTTGCTGTTACCAGCCAATAGCACGAGGGATTGTCTTTGTTGGGGAGGTGCTGCTTGCAGTAGTGCCTATGGAAAGCCATGAAAAGTTTTTTTTTTTTTTTTAATTTCGGAAAGATTTCAACCATATTCAAAAAGTTGGGCCAGATCTGGTCGAAACAATAAACAATTTTTTTTTATAAAATCAAGAATGAAAAATTAATTTTAGAAAAAATAACTTTTGCATATAAAATTAATTCTAAATTAATTTCAATAACAATTAAAATATGCAAGCAATAACCCTAATTATCTAACGATGGCTTCGATATCATTGTTGGATTTCTTGAAACACATACACATAACATAAACTATAAATTTTAATTTTTTTAGAAGTCTTAAGAACCATGTTAGACAAATTTAGAGTTTGTTAGATTTTTGTGAAGATTACTTGAAGATTAGTTATTCTTTTCAGCTTTGAATATTTGCTTCAAGGCTAAGTTGTCGTAAATCAAAAGCTGTCCATGTGTTCGGTCTCTAATGGTAATTCATATGAACCATCAATGAAAAATCTTCTAAATCATTTTAGGGGAGAGATTGCTACACCTTAAAGTGCTATAAAATATCAATTTTTCTCTTAATTAATATCACATATATTATTTTAGTCTAATTTTAAAAATTTATTCAATCAAGTCCTTACTTGATTTTTCTAGGTCTATATTTGTAATTCAATGTATAAATTACAATCTAGTCCTTAATTTCTAAAACTTATTTACAATCAAGTCACACTTGATTAATAATCTCATTTTAATTTCTGATTAATGATTCTTATGTATGTGATCCATTAGGCTCCCTAATAAGTTGACTAAAAAATAAATCATAATCCTAAACAAAATAAGATTAAATAAATTAAATAAATTAATTTATTATCAATTCAATAATTGATTGATTTATATTTGAAGATTAAGTATAATGTTTAACAACCTGTCGTGATTCTTCAAATACTAGAAAAGTCATAAATGGTTTGACTTAATAGTTTTTCAATGAAATTATTATCCCTTTATCAACAATGTTTTGATGTAAACATTATAACATTGAATATGTTTACTTTATAAAATCATATTTGTTCTCAACACCATAGTTATTGATTATTTGAATATGATTTGAAATTCTTTTTTAATTTCATTTCATCTTGCACAATGATTTACAATTAATACTATTTGATAACAGATGAAATATTTTTCATAATTCATCTAAGGTGATGAATTCATATAGTTCATGTTATACCAAATATTTACCCATTTGTTACCCTTGATTAGGACAACATATAATATGATAAAAACATAACACTCTTTATATAAGATAATTCAGTGATCTCAAGTCTAAGGATCACTTACACAAGTGTCACGTGAGCTTTTTCATGGACATAAATGATCTCTACATATGAACATTTCATGTGATTCAGTTCAGTATGCAAGTCATTCGACAAACACCTACATATTAGTTCTATGTATCTCTCATATCTCAGCTTATGAAAATAATTGCTTCATTTCATAAAAAAAAAACCATAATATGTATGAATCTCAACAACGCTAATTAATATTCAGTCTTAATAAAGTATTGACCAATAATATTTAGAAACAATTATTTGATGTAATAAGAATCCTATAATTATAACAATTTTATAATTTCTTTTGCAAAATATTTTTATCCAAAATTTTTTATCTTTACTCTAAATTCATTAACCAAATATTAGATTTATTAATAAAATAATTGATAAATATTAAAAATAAATAAACTTTTATCAATAAAATAAATATATTTACATTAATAAAATTAATACTATATATTATCAATCAATTCCCTACAAAACATATTAACTAACAAGTTCCAAGCATTTCAAAACCTTTTTTTTTTATGTGTACTGTTATGCAGAGAAGGAGCACATTAAAAGGGTTGGTGGCTTTGGTTGTCTTTGGGCCTCGAGAATCAAATAGCTTGGTCATGTCCAATAGAGGCATCCTGTGGCCATGAGCCATGAAAGGAAAGAGAAGAACATGTTGCTCGTTAACTTCACTGCCTGTATATAGCCTTCTGCCCGAAGGAAGATATCATATAACAGAATTAAATGGGTGAGTTACAAGTGAAACTACTGGAATATCACATGTGTGTGACATCGCGACGAAAACATTCACCCTCACTCTTTGATATCTAATGTCTATGTGGCAAATGTGTGGAGAGACAAGGAATTCTTGTTTTTATCTGTGAAAAAATTGAATGGCAGTCGCCACTTAGTATTTTGATCACTAGGAACCTTAACTGGTTTCAGAGATCGGATATGGGGACTAGTTGCGTAAAGAGAAGGTATTAGCACCCCAAATACGACCTACCTAAGGTAGGCTGCATTGTTTTATTGTCTGATAAAATCTAAAGTTTTATCGTGTTTTCTAGTTGTTCGTCCGTCTATGGTTTAAGAAAAGTTCTTCTCGGTAAGGAGGTTCTTGTCATATCAGGTAAACCCTAACTGTTCAAACGTCAATAAAAGAATTTAACATCCGGAATATGTCTTGCGTATAAGGTCGTAACCCCAGATATTAAAAGAAAACAAAATAATTTTTTTTAAAATTTTTAAAATATTAGCCAGTTCTCGTGACTTTAATAAACTGGTTATTAAAGCCAAAATGAATGCTAAAACCTCCTTCTTTTTATGAAGATATAATATGATTCTTTTTTAATTTTTTTTAGAGAGACTTGGCCCATATGCATGAAAACAAAACATTTTATTTTATTTTATTTTTCATTTATTTTATTATTCGTTTTCTTTTTTGACGAAAACCAGATATTTAATACCGGATTTGTATCTTTACAATATAAAAATACAAATCAATATCGATCAAAATGCAGTAAAATATTTGCGGAAAATCACAGATTTTTGAAAAGAATTTTTTTTTCGGGATGGGCCCAACCCGGCCCATGTGGCTGGGCTGGACCCAGCCACCCCGTGTGGCTGGGCTGGATCTAGCCAGCCCAGCCTGGTCACTGGCGCAAGCCAGTGACCCAACATCCATCCATGCACGCGTAATATTTTACGCGTGCATGAACAGTGCGAAGGTAATTAAATTACCTTCGCACTGTTCATCATCCTTGCAGATGGCAAGAACAGGCAACTGGAGCTGTTGATTTCATGTATTGGCTCCCTCACGTTTTCTTTTTGTTTTTCTTACATACTAACACACATCATTTCTGTTGCAGGGACTGGGAAGGGAAATGCACATACCTGGTTATGGAGAGATGAAGACGGCGGTGGTGCTGTGTCCTCTGCTTCGCCGTGCGGACTCTCCTTCTCTCTTCCTTTTGCTCTTCTGTTTTTTTAGTTTCTTATGCTCTTCCTCCCTCTGTTTTCTCTTCCTTATGCTCCCCTCTCCCTCTGTTTTTGTTGCTTTCCTCTCTCGTCGCTGTCACCTCTCTGTTTTCCTCCTCACTGTAGCCTTTCCTCTCTTTCCTCTGTTTTTCTTTGCTGTCTCGTTCTCCCTGCTGTTCTGCTTCCCCCTCCTTTTGTTCTCCTTTTCCCTCTCTGTCTCGTCTTTTTTTCTGTTTTTCCATCTCTGTTTTCTTACTTTCCTCTGTCGTTCCTCCTCCCTCTGTCGTCCACTCACTGTCTCGTTGTTTTTTCTCTCCTCTCCTCCTTTCCGTTGTGCAGTGCTGGTGCGGTTGTGATGGAGAATGGCAGTGGATGCTGGACGAAGAAGATGATGAGCTGACGATGGCGTTGGCAATGCTGGTGCGGCTCTCTCCCCTCCTTTTTTTCTCCTCTGTCGTTCCCCTCTGGTTTTACCTCCCCTCTGGCGACGGTTCCTCCTCTGGCTTTTATAGCCCAAGGAAAGCACTGTGGTGGTAACGGTCGCCGGGATAGCAGCCATAAAACGTGCCCCATAATTGGAGCAATTTGCTGCAAAACATATCCCTGTTTTAATGCTGAAAACGACTTTCTTTGAAGGAGACAATGAATGGTGGAAACGACGCCTTTTCAAAATTTCAAAATGAATATTTTCGATTCGGTCCTTGGCTGTTTTGATAATTTTGTAATCAAGCCCCCCGTATGAATTGTAATTGAATCCCTTGATTGTAGCGCCTTTTCTGGTTTGGTCCTTGGTTTCAGATTATTTCAATTAAGTCTCTAATTAACCATCAAACTTCAATAATTATGCAATTAAGCCCTTGATTTGATCAAATCAACTCTTCAAAATTATAATTGGACCCCAGAACTTTAATTTCTTCCAATAAAAATCTAAATTGACTTAAAAATCATTTTTTCTTGCAATCAAACCCTCCAAAAATTCAATTAAACCTTAGGCTCCGTTTGTTTGCAGGAAAGTTGTTTCCTTTTGGAAAGTGAATTCCGGGAAAGTGAATTCCGGGAAAGTATTTTCTCGATGTTTGGTAGTGTGTATGGAAAATGAACTGGAAAACACTTTCCAGTGTTTGGTTATGTTATGGAAAATAAACTGAAAAATAATTTATTAATGAATTAATTTTTTTTCAAGTTTATCTAATATATATTAAATATTTAATATAAATATTTAATCACTTACAATAAAAGAATGAAATCTAAAAAGTATAATGATGAATTTTTTTTATTATATCTTATATTTATATATAGCTTATTTTATAAAATATAACTATATATGTCATATCATATTATAGAGAAATAAGCTTGTGAAATATTTTTTAAGTTAAATATATTTTTTTTCAATTTTAAAAGCTTAAAATAAGTTTTTTTTTTTCATATGAAGAAAGCCAAATTAGTTTATGATAAGAGTTATATATTACATTATATTAACAACTATTTTAATTTTAATTTTAATTTTAATTTTAATATATTACCAATTAAATTTAATTTAGAAACAAAAATGTCTTGTAATTACAATAAAATGATTTATAAAATCCTTATGTTTGGATGCTGGGCCATCCACCCCCTTAAAAAAACAAAGAAATCATCAAAAGTCATAAAACGTTCACATGTTTTGTGAACAAAGGAAAGGAAAGTGTTTTCCTTAAAATAAGGAAGGGAAAACACTTTCCTGGCTTAAAGTGTATTATTTTTCTTTGACCGGAATTTGGATTCATTTGACTAGTTTTCCTTATAGTTGTCAAATATAGGAAAGTGGGGAAAATGGTTTCCAGGAAAATGAATTTCTAGAAACAAACATGGCCTTAGATAAAGTTTAATTGAATCTATAAACATCTGATTTCGAACTTTTCTTCTTCAAATTGAATTTTTCTTATCAACAGGGCTCTCATCAGTAAAAAATATATTGTCAAAATTTCAATTCTTATATTTTTGAACCTCTTCAACCAATTTCTGTCTTTTTTTCAGCATTCTAACATCCTTTTCTCACTCTTATTATTTTTAGATTTCTTTCAAATATTTTTTGATATATTTTTTTTTTATATTTTCTCATTTTTATTTTTTTTATTTGGTAAAAACTCAAAATAGATAACAACACTTTCTATATCAGTAGGTGAGGATATATGTAGAATAGAGGCCCGCCGTGGGACAATAAGGATTTGGTTCTTCTTCTTCCTCCTGTGATCACTTCCTGCCTCTTATCTGTCGTTCATTTCTTTGATTTTCAGGTTTTTGTCAAATTCGGTGTTAGGTAAGCTGGGGATATTGAAATTGAGATCATGCACTAACTCTTCAGCATCATTTAAGCTGGAATTGATGATCTTAAAATTAAGAAGAGAATTTTGAGAGGAAACAAGTACAAACTCAATTTTAGGACAATACAACAAGAATTGGCAACAACATTATTAGTTCAGAAATACACATGCCCAAAGTTTAACAACAATTAATCTTCAAAGGAAATTAACAATAACAATAACAATAACAATAACAATAACATCAATCATACGTAGGAATAATGAAACTAAACGAGATAAAATCCTAGGATACCGATTTTACGGAAGTGATAGTCTGTATCAAAGTGAGGATCAGGAGGGTAGCTGCTGCAACAGTTGCCGTACCTCTCCAAACATTGGGGAAATATACAAGTTTCAAGGTTGCCTTTCTATGGTTCCAGCGGTTCTCATAGTGGGCATTCATCTTTCTGCAGATATCATCATAAAACGTATAAGTGTCCGTGATTGTTTCGCAAAGCTTGTTAATCATATTTGAAACTGCGGCATCGTCACCTAGCAAGTTGAGAATAATTCCATTTTCAGCTAGCAAATCCACGTCTTCTGCACTGTCGATAAGATGGTCCATAAACTTAATGTAACTGCATACGTAAGCTTCAAACGGGTAGCAGCACTGCTCCAAGGCCATGATATTTCGTACAAGACGTTCGAAGCAGTAATCAACTTCCAAGCGTGGTATTTTCAACACTCCTTCCTCAAATGTTATGTTGACCAAACATTTGTCTTCGGTTACCTGAAACTTCACCCCTGCCTCGCGAAGCATGACGGCATTATATTTCAGCTTGACAGGATTAAAACTATAACTTCGTTCAATGGATCCCTTCAACATAAAATTCCTTAGTAAATCAGTGAAATGCCTGCTTCCCTCTACATCCGGGTCGGTGTTTTTCACCCCTTGTGAAAACGTATACTTTCCAAAATAAACGGTAGCAAGTTCAAGAAAAGGAATGGTTGTTGGATCTCTGCGGAAGGCCTCGTCATATATTTCCTGAATAATGTAGAAAGGTAGTTGGTTTTCAAGTAGCATCAAGTCTTCTCGTATGTCAAATATCATCGAGGGCTTAATACTTTTAGAATGTCCATTGTGAAACGTTCCCGCGCGGCTTTCAGAATAATGTTCAAGATCATTTGAACCCTTCAAAAACTCAATGATGAAGAGTGCATCCAACAGGATCATCTCTATGAAATCACTGCTTGTAATTTCGCTGAAGTTCTCTGAATAACTGGCTCGGATCCTCTCTTCTTTCTCCTGAATGCTCATCACAAGATACTCGATTTCATTCATACCCTTCTCAGCCCGTTCAGCAAACTCTTTCAAATATCTCAATTTTTGCTGTTCCATGTCCTTTAGTCTTTCATCGCCACGGTGAAGAGGACCTATTGAAATCAGTTGTGGAGTGTAGGCTTCCGGTCTTACCTTTCGAAACGAATTGGGCACCCTGTAGATACAACACTCAGCCCCGTCCTGTTGAGAGGTCAACGATCCCATCTTAATTCGCAGCTCTGCCAAAATATCTCTAGTCATCTCCATGTTGCGTTTGATGTAAGAAACACCTAAGGTACTTTTCCTTCGTTTGGAACTCCTTCCCTAAGGTACTTTCTATATCTGCACGTTCGGTGAAACAAACCAAGAATGAATGGAAGGTGTGTGTGTGTGTGTATAGAGAGAGAGAGAGAGAGAGAGAGAGAGTAATAGCAAGGCAATTTTAAGATATATTTTACCTAACTAATATAGTAATTTCTATCTTATTTCACAAAATTAAGACATTTTTATTTCCATACGAAATTTTACCTAAAGTACTATAATTGTCCATGTAAATTTTTTAGAGCAATGCTATATGAAAATCATACGAAAATTTCATGTGTGAACTATTGTAATTTCTCTTAATCAATCATTTAATATTTTTGGAACGCATGTACACTTAATATATCGCTTCAGTAGTTATCACTTAACACATCAATTTATGTGAAATTTTTTATATAGTTTGTTAGTATACAAAATATTTAATTTTCGAATTTTTTAATCGTGCCATTTTTCCTTCTTGATGAATTGTCATGATCAAGAAGGAACATAATTTAAAACTATGCATAAAATCATCTTAATTAACTATTAAGTTATGTTATTTGGGTCGATGATTCAGCTAAATCTATTAGTTTTCATCTTCTAGATGCATTACAAGAAGGCTATTAATTTATTTATCAGAACAAATTAGCAGTATAAAGTCGTGTGTAAATTTAAGAATTCTAAATTAAATGATGAAGTATCGAGGGTGCAAAAAAAAAAGAAGATCGAGTTAAGTATTAATGATAGGAGCAAGTATGTAAAATTTATGTAATGGGATTTGATAAATTTTAAAATAAAATTAACATAAATTAAAAACATGTATTTTGGTGGGACCAATATTAGGTGTAACTAGATCTTTAGTGTGCATTATATTGCGGGTTTGATTAATTGTTTTTAATATAAAAAAAATATCTAAACATTGCTAGTGTTTTTTCTAGTAGAAAAAAAAAACCATATGAGGATTAATTTGACGTGATGCATTCAACTAGAAGGTTCAAAGGTAACCCAAATGACCAATAAATATATAGTTTGACTCATAATAAACATTCAAGATCAGAATTATTTTTATAAATATTAAGATGAAAATCAATTAAATTGATTCAGATCAGCTTAAGTTAACTTGTCAATCCACTTGCTAGGTTATAAAATCATAGTAACCCTATAAAAAATAAATTAAAACAAATAATGAAGCTTAATTTCTAATAAACTTAGTGTTGAATAATAAAATTAAAAAATCATTTTAAAAAAGACTAGAAAAACTTGACTTGAGTCAACTTGGGTCATGAGACGAAGATAACTCAATAGAAAACAAATTAAAACAAATTATGAAATTCAATTCTCAATCAATCCAGTGTTGAAAAATAAAATTGAAATATGATCTAATTAAAAAATATATAAAAAATAACTTGAATAAACCCGGATTAACCAGCCAAATCTGTGACTGAGTCATGAGATAAGAATAATCTTATAGAAAGTAAATTAAAACAAATCACGAAACTTAGTTACCAATTAACCCAAAGTTAGGATTAATTTGAACAAAAAAATAATATTAAGAAAAAAAACAAAAACTCGACCTAACCGAGTCGATCTGTCAAACTTGCGGTCTAGGTAATAAAACTTAGATAACCTTATAAAAAGTAAATTAAAAAAATTATAAAGTTTAATTTTTAATAAATTTAATATTAAAGGATGTAATTTAAAAGAAAAGAAAAGAAAACAAACTATTATTCTAATAAATAATGTTTTATGAGATACGGTACAATAATATTTTTTTTAGTTTTTTTTATAAAAAAAGAAAGGGAAGAGGAATAAATAATGGTTTGAAAAAAATAACAAAATGACACACTTCCCCAACCTTTCCCTTCTGCACTACTAAAAAACGCATAATTTGAAAAAAAACAAGTTTTTATTTTTTTTCATTTTCAACCTTCTGGAATGGGAGAATGGGATTGACATACAAATCGACTATGAATTTAAAATATTTTTTAATTATTTTCTTCCCGTTATATTTATGATTTTGCGGCAACATTATATTCGGTTGCAAATATTTAAAATTTGAAATTTTTTGTTTCCCTACATGAATTCGGTCGCAATAATCAGAAAAAAATCAATTTTTTTAAAATTCAAGGGTAAATCATTTTTATTTAAATTTATGTGGATATCCTTACAGTGATATTTATGCATTGCTAGAACCGGGCTAAGTCCAAAAATAGATTTGGATTGCTCAAAATACTTAACTTGACGAAAAAAATCTATAATTTTTTATTCAATAATTAGACCATGCTCAAATTTTAAGAACCTCATTCTATAGGAAAGTCTCCTAGTTGTAATTAGATAAGGTCTAAAAGACCTTCAAATTCTAGTTTTGTTATTTTCTTTTTAATTTTTAGATTTCCTAGCTTATTTAAGATTTTTATTTCCTGTGACTTTCATTTTGGATTTTCTAGTTTGTTTAAGATATTTTTTAAAAATTTATTTAAGGAGTTTTAAATCTCTTAGAGAAACGAACTACTTAAAAATAAATATTCAGTAATAAAATTTTAAATTAAAATTTTTATATAATGATCTTGTCTGAAAGAATTATGTTTTGGTCATGACTATTGTCTTTCTTATATTGTTTTTATCGTTGTCACTCTTTTTTTTTTTTTCCCATATAACTACTTGACTATATTTTCCCATGTAAATTTTTAGTTTTTTTTTTAAAGTAGCACTATTTAAAAACAATGGCAAAACGATACAGTTTAAAAAAGAATTGGTAAGATAACACAATTTATAAATGTCGTGATTAGAAAATAAGACATTCAACCTTATTGCTATTCAGAAGCGTGATATTTTTTTAAAAAAGCATGTAATGAGTTGCACAAATTATGATGAGAAGAGAGGAAAAAGAAAGAAAGAAAGAGACTTGGGAGACATATTGAAACTTCGATTATAACACCACTAGTACCATTAGAAAAATCTTGACGCGATAAATCGAACTACACCAAGAAAAGGTCACCAATGATGTCCTGAGGAGACCACACTTGGCACCAAAAGATGGTAGGTGACTCACTTGCTTTTGGCGGCAAGTGTGACCCACTCTGGTCATCGTTGGTGACCTTCTTGATGTCATTGAATTTATTTTATCAAGATCTTTCTGATAATACCTATTGTGTCATAATCGAAGCTTTAGTGTATCTCTCGACTCTATTTCTTTCTCTTTACTTCTCTCCCTACCCTCCTCTCTCCTCATTATAATTTGTGAAGAGAGAGGAGAGATAAAAGAGAAAATGAAATAAAAAAAGAGAACTTGAAGGCATACTAAAGCTCCAATTATGACATCACAAGTACCATCAAAAAAACTTGACGAGATGAATCAACAATACCGTGGAAGATCACCAATGATGACTAGAGTGGGTCACACTTGCCATCAAATATAAGTGAGTCCCCTGCCATCTTTGGATGACAAGTGTGACCCACTTTAGTCACCATTGGTAACTTTCCTTGATATCGTTGTATACTTCTCTACGAGAGCTTTTTGATAATACTGATGACATTGTAATCAGAGTTTCAGTGTGTTTTTGGGGTTTCTTTCTTTTTGTCTTTTTCTCTCTCTCTTCATTGTAATTAGTGCAGCTCATTTAGATAATATTTTTGAAATGTTGCATTTTTGGATAGTGACAAGGTTAAATGTCATGTTTTCTAATCACAACTTGTGCAAATTATGCTATTTCACTAATTTATTTTTCAAATTGTTATTTTGCCAATTTTTTTTTCTAAAGACCATGCTAATAAGAAAGAATAGTTAATTTTTAGAGCAACTATAGGAGAAAATCATACGAACTGTTCTAACTACTCTTTTTATTCCTGATCTTTCATTTAATATTTTTAGAACGTCCACACACTCAATCCCTTCAGTAGTTATTACTTAACACATCAAGTTATGTGAAAATTTAATATAATTTGTTTATATGCATAGTATTTAATTTCCATTTTTTTTAAATACAATCCTTTCTCCTTCTCCATGAATAAGTCATGATCAAGAAGGAACATAGGTTAAAACCATGCATGAAATCCTTCTAATTAACTTATGAGTTATGTTATCCAATTTATTTATTTTTCTTTTACTTTTTTATTTGTGACATTTTATGTTCATCGTAAAGCGATCACAAATATCCAAAAATTTAAAACTTTCAGGTTATAGTATCTTTATTTAAATATACACGACATTAAATTTTAGTGTTTCCTCTCATTTACAATCTATCATCCAACATATAGCTCAATTTCCTTCTCATTTGATATACGTGTGTGTGTGTGTGTGTGTGTGTGTGTGTGTGTGTGTGTGTGTGTGTGTGTGTGTGTGTGTGTGTGTGTGTGTGTAATGAGAGAATAATAAGAAAAGAAGAGATATATTTGTAGAAAAAATTATATAAGAATGATCTATAAGGGAAGTCTTATATTTTCATTATCTTTACATATGATTAAAATTTTGTTGATATTATATATGGGGTTTATGAAGAAATTTAATGGAACACTAGAATATTATTTAAATAAGTATATTAGAATTATTATAAAATCATTCTTGAAGTTCATCAAATGGTTTAAATTTTTGAATTGAGATTGTATTTGACAAATTAGAGATTATTATAGGACCATATCCTTTGATCTCATCAAATAATTTAAGATTTTGGATTGAAATAATAATGTTAAATGGATTTTAGACAATGTTTAATTTTATGTTAAATGGATTCAATATTTCATTGATTTTAGGAAAATGATGTGAACAGTAAAGGTTTCTAAAGTTCCTTCCACCATGAATCTATACACCAAGTATTTTCCCACAGATGAGTAGTTGTTTAAAGCATATATAAAGATCAATATGTTGAAGTTTAATATCAACTAGGATTTAGGATGATAGGATTTAGAGTTTGTAAGTGTTTTAATATTAGCTAAAGGAGGAATCCTAGTTAATGTAGAAATCCTTAATGAAGAAGGATTTATAATAGGCTAGTTTATTAGAATTCTTATTTAATTAGAATGTTATATTTCTTATTAGATTAGGATTTCCTTTGAATAATTTAATTCCTTAATTATTTCAGACTTGAGGCCTATAAATAGGCTTATATCTTAAGCATTATACACAAGTATAGAGAGATATATAGAGAAGAGCTATAAAGGTGTATCTTATGTCTCTCATTCTTCTTCTTGTTCTTTAGCTTTGTTCTTATAAATTAGCTACCACACCCTATCTTTGTTTTCTAATAGGTGGTATCAGAATTTAAGTTTGATTATTTAACAAGGCCAATTCAAACTTTCCATTTCAATGTACTAGGTTGACAAAGGACAATTATCAAACTTGATGTATTCGAATAAAAGTTTATCTAGATTCCCAAGATGTATGAGAGACGATTGAAAAAAAAGCTTTGAAGAGCCTATAGATGAAGCAACGTTGACTTCAGCCTAAAGCGAGGCCACACAAAAGGCACGAAGGGATGATTAACTAGCACTAACAATCATCCACTAATGTCTAAATGACACCACTCTAAAGATAGTGGCCAACACAACCACTACCAAGCAATCATGAGAAGTTTTACAAGAATCAAACCAAGAAGCTGACAATGTGAGAAAGGTACATCTTCAAAAACTACATGGCGACTTTGAAAAGTTGTATATACTTGAACCAGAGAATATTTTAGAATACTTTGCAAGAGTATTGACTATATACAATCAAATGAAGAGATATAAGGAGAACATGGAAGAGACACGAGTGGTAGAGAAGATCCTACGCTCGCTGCAAAAGAAGTTCCATTATGTGGTGATCGCGATAAAGGAGTCACAAAATATGAATTTTCTTTCAATACAAGGTCTTATGGGAAAATTACAAGCCCATGAGGAAAAAGTCAATGAGATTCAAGAGGATGTGGGTGCACAATCACTTTTTTCAAAGCAAGATGGTTCTGGATATTCCTAAGGAGGAGGAGGAAGAGGAAAATTTGAAAGAGGAGACTAAGGCAGCCTCAACAAATCAAACAGTCGACCAAATGAAAGGAACTGGTCAACCGGTTTAATTGGCAGTAGCAATTCGAAATCCAGATTTGACAAATTAAAAGTTAATGCTATAATTATCAAAATACAGGTCATTATGTTAGGGATTACTGGAGTCCAACCAAGAGGGTTGAGGATAATGCAAATCTTGTGATAGAAAAAGAGAAGAAAGCTACTTTACTACTAGTGCATAATAATGAGAGAATGCAAGACAAAGAAAATATGTGGTACCTAGACAACGAAGCCGGTAACCACATGTGTGGAGACAAAGACAAGTTCATGAAGCTGTAAATTATGCTATCTACTTGTTAAATAGATGTCATACTAAAAGCATGAATGACATGACTCCACAAGAAGCATGAAGTAGAAGAAAACCAAGTGTCTTTGACTTGAAAGTTTCTGGGAGCATTAGTTATGTGCATATAGATGATCAAGTAAGGGCCAAGCTAGATGACAAAAGCAAAAAGATGATCTTTGTAGGCTATGACCAAAAGTCCAAAGGATACAAGCTTTACAACCCTGATGAAGGAAAAATGATGATTAGTAGAGATGATGAGTTTAATAAGGATGGAGCATAGGATTAGAAGCTAAATGATGATGAGAAATATGACTTCTTACCGATTTATGATGAAGATGAGGAAAGATGTGAAGATCATCAAGAACCTATAGTCACACCTCCACAAACACAAACATCAATGATCTCAGCTTCTTCTTCTTCTAGTGAAAGCTCAAGTAGTGGCACTCCACCAAGTCCTCCAAGAAAGATGAGGAGCCATGATGACTTATATGAGGTAACTAATCCTATTGATAATGATGTAACACTTTATTGTCACCTTGCTACATGTGATTCTATAGTGTTTGAAGAAGCAATAAAGGATGAAAAATGAAGAATTGCTATAGATGAGGAGATTGCATCAATTGAGAAAAATAACACATGGAAATTGGTTCCTAGACAGAAAAAAAAGAGGCCAATAGTTGTTAAGTGGATCTATAGAGAAAAAAAGAATGTCAAAAGAGAAAAAAGAGATACAAGGCGAGATTGAAAGAAAAAATCTATAGTCAAAAGCAAGGAATCAATTACAATGAAGTTTTTGTTTTAATTGATAACATTAAAAGTAAGCTATAAAAAATTAAAGATGTGCAAGCCCAAAAGTTAATCTTATTTGGAAAAGTCAAGAATCTGGTTAAAAGTTTAGAAACATAAATGAGGTTTGGAAAAATAAAATTAATGTTAAGTACAATGGTGAAACTACCTTCATTAATTTTTTGTAATGATAAAATACGAATAACATCAATGCTATTAAGGTAGGACATTGTGAAGAGAAAGAAAAGATGAAAGAATGATGACAATTGATATAGATAATCTTAATAGATAAGAGATATAGATATATATATATATATATATATATATATATATATATATATATATATATATATATATATATATATATATATATATATATATTTTGAGAAAACTCTTAATAAAAAATCATCATTCTTCTCATTCTTCTTCTTGTTCTTTAACTTTGTTCTTATAAATTAGCTACCATATCCCAACCTTCTTTTCCAACTTCAACATGACATTAGTTCTTCGAGGTTTCTATTCCTATGAGTTTTGATAGTAATTTTAAGATTTTTATTTTACATGGTATAGTATTAAATATCCTATACAATTAAGAACATGAGTTGATTTTGAGCTTTGCTTATGCGGTGTGAAATTATTATATACCACTAATCAAGCCTTGCCCTACAGCTATCTTAATACCAATAGTAATCTAAAGTCGAACCTCAGCAGCTTCAATGACATTAACAACGAAATTTAAGGCCTCAACATGCATAGAACAATACAGGCTGGAAAACTAAAAGATGATTAAGCAAATCAACTTAAAATAAATCTTTTGCTTAAACATATAATGAGCCAAATCCCAAAAAAATCAGACAAGTTAGTGCTGACCTGAGGGAGATTAGACGACCGTATCTCTGTGTATAGTCCCAGGCAGCGAGAGCCCCTTCCCTGTATATTTCAGCCTCTCTCTCTTTCTTGAAGTCTCTTGCTCTTGTCAACCTAAATGGTTGAGCCCAATATATATATATATATATATATATATATATATATATATATATATATATATATATATATATATATATACAAGGACGGGTGATTAACAAATCATAATAATTCATCAGGCCTATGCATTAGAATTTGTTTGTTATGATTTTTTTTATAAATTGATTTGAGTTATTTTTTAATATTTTATTCTTAAAATAGTTATTAACATGTTTGGTCAGAAATAACTTTTAACTTGGATTAAAACTTTGTTACACAATTAAGCGAAAATCTTGATTTATTAAAAAGTAAAAAAATTTTAATTTATAAATTCTTCTTATACTACATTTGTTTTTCAAAACAAAATATTTGAGCCATTTTTTCAAAAATACTTTAAACTTTATATCATTTAAAATTATTATTATTATTAATTATTAGTTATTTATAGAAAAATAACTTTTGAATTATGATTCAAAGATAAAAATTACTTCTCTTAAATCATGTCTGACAAATTCTTAGTCAACGAACAATCTTGTTTTTTATTTAAAAAAATTATATATTTTTTGAAAATTATTGCAACAGGTTTTTTCTTATTGATAGTGACTATATATATATATATATATATATATATATATATATATATATATATATATATATGTGCATATGGATACATTATTGTAAAATGATTTTTAGTTTTTATACGTTACTTTTATTTTTCAATTCATGTTGTACCAATCTTGATACGTAATGTGCCTCTATGTTCATATTAATTAGTTGACCTTTTCCATCTACTTGATTTTTTTTTTCTCTTAAAAAAATAGAGGACGATCCACTAGTACATTTATTTATTTACAGTACCAATCATCCTTTTTATCCTTATATCAATAACTACCCAATACTTTTTATTTACTTGAGGTAGGTTACCTTGCCAATTATTTTTTATTCATACTAATATGTTGTGTCTATTTTACCAATAATCTATTTACATGGATCCATTATAATATTTCAAAAAATCCACCTTGTTAAAAAAAAAAGCTAGGTCTAGAAGTGCGGGTTAGGTTAGAAGACCCAGAAGCCTGGGCTAGTTTTTTAGGTCCAATATGCCTAGATTTTTTTTTAAATTTTGTTGTTTTATATTTAAGTAAAAAAAAATCAATAAAAGAAATCATTTAACAAAGAGAGTTTCCTACAAGGAAAAGGAGAAGAAAAGTCAAGATTTAAGTGGCTTTATAGGCGACAGAAATAGCCTTAGAGACAACAACTCAACCTCAAAGAACTTGGTCTCTGACTTGAGGAGTTCGGAGTTATAAATTGATTTGACTGGTATTATTTTCAAGCAAGTAGTAGAATCCTTTTTGAGCTAGGAAATAATTTACAAAAAGAGTAAAAACTCCAAGATAAGGGCCTGGAAAGAGTAAGATAAATGCAAAAACTCCGAGATTGCAAATGTCTAGATTGTTAAAATAATTGAGATCAAATATAAAAAGAAGGTTAGAATTCTGAATAATCTGTATATTATGAATGCTTAGTCTTAACCTAAATACAAATAAAGTATATATAGGTTAAACTGAAAATATTATTCTACCCTTAATAAATAAGACTACATAAATATTATTTAACATCTCCCCTCAAACTCACGATGCGGCAGCCTACAAGCATCGAGAGTTTGCCAATCGAAAACGAAAACGAGAGATGGAATGCGCCTTGGTAAAGAAATTCGCAATCCGCAAGGAAGAAGGAACAAAAGGCAAAGCAATGGTGCCATGTTTGAGATGATGACGAGTAAGATGACAATCGATCTCAATGCGCTTAGTGCGCTCATGAAAAACCGAGTTATGAGCAATCCGAATAGAACTCGCTTGTCACAATACATAGGAGTAGGATGAGAAAAGGAAATTCCCATATCAGCAAGTAACCCACGTAACCAAACAATCTCTTTGGTAGTAGATGCCATGACATGATATTCTGCTTCGGTGGATGATTGAGAAACAATAGATTGTTTCTTGCTCTTTCAAGAAATAAGAGAATCACCTAAAAAGATACAGTAACCCGGTAAGAGACTTGCGATATGTGGGATCACTACCATGATCAGCATCAGAGTATGCACGCAACTCCAAGGAAGAGATGGATGAAAGTAAAAGACTCTAAAAAACTATACCCCGAAGATATCGTAAAATACGAAGAACAACTTGCCCAAAGGAATGTAGTAGGAGAAGCAACAAACTGACTAACAACATGAACAACATATGCAATATCTGGACGAGTAATGGTGAGATATACCAAACTCCCAACAATAGTGCGATATAAAGTAGGATCTATCAAAGGTAAATCATCGAAGAAGAGTACCTTGCGTTAACCTCAATAGGAGTATCTACAGTCTTGTTATCAGTAAGTCTAGCCTGCTCAAGAATATCTGCAACATATTTCGACTGAGAAAGAAGGTAACCTCTAGGTGAGTATACTACCTCAATACCCAGGAAATATCAAAGATAACCCAAATCCTTCATTTCAAATCGTCTAGCCAACTCGTCTTCAAAACTCGAAATACCATCAATATCATCACCAGTAATAATCATGTCATCAACATATAAAGACAGAATGATGTGACCTGTATCAGTGCACTTAATAAAAAGAGCAGAATCATGATTACTAGAAACAAAGCCAAGAGACGAGATCACAATAGAGAATTTCTCAAACCAAGCACGGGGTGCTTGTTTGAGACCATATAATGCTTTCTTAAACTTACAAATATATCCAGAGTCATGTGAAATACCAGGAGGGGGTGCCATATAAACTTCTTCTTGAAGATCTCCATTCAAGAAGGCATTTTTAACATCAAGCTGAGAAATATGCCACTGACGAATCGAAGCTACGATAATAAGAGTACGAATAGTAGTCATTTTTGCAACCGGGGCAAATGTCTCCTCATAGTCCATACCATACTGTTGAGAGTATCCTTTTGCAACCAGCCTAGCTTTGTATCGCTCAATAGACCCATTAGAATTAGTCTTGATCAATGGCAACGTACAGCCAACGACAACCAACAACACTCTTACCAGGAGGTAGAGGAACCAGATCCCAAGTATCTATCTTATGCAAAGTAGAAAGTTCCTCATCCATAGCTTGCTGCCAAAGCGAATCAAGAATTGCCTCTTTATAGGAAGAGGGCTCAAAGAGACAATGAATAGAATCTAAAAAGGAAGTAAATGATGAAGAATAACAAGAATAAGCAAAATCTGGTAGTTTTATGGACTTACAAATGCGGATGGACTGACGTGGAGGTGGATCCATAATCTCGGATGAAGCTTGAGGGGCTGTAGATGAGAATGGAGCTTCAGGTGTGCCAGAGAGTAAAGTACGATTACTTGCAGAGTTATGAGTACAAATTGATCGAACATAGGGAGAGGTATCATTACCAGAATCCTCAGAAAAAGAGTCTATACGAATAAGATCAGATTTTGTTAGGCTATGAGTAGTGGATGGAATAGAAAAGAAAGGTATATGCTCAAGGAAGACAACATGACAAGACACATAAAGTTTCGAGTTATTGGATCAAAACAACGATACCCCTTTTTACCTTCACCATAACCCGAAAGACACAAATAGCGGATCGAGAGGATAGCTTACTGCGTTCTACATGAGGACGAAGAACAAAACAAATACAACCAAAGACTCTAAACGAGGAATAATCAGGGACATACCCATATAACTTTTCAAAAGGAGATAGACCCGAACTATGAGAAGATGGAATTGTATTAATCAAACTTATAGCAGTAAGAACAGCTTCTCCCCAAAACTCACTAGGAACAAAAGCAGACAACAAGAGAGAACGAAAGCGGTTTCGACAATGTGCCTATGTTTTCTTTCAAAGAACATCATTTTACTCGTGAGTATCGTACATGAAGTTTGGTGGATGGTTCCATCTAAGGCAAGCATTTGACAAAATTTATTAGAGGTGTATTCCCCACCCAAATTACACCTAAAGCATTTGATCACAACAGAATGTTGAGTTTTGATAAGAGCTCGAAAAGCTGCATATATATCAAAGAATTCGGAACGATGTTTCATTAAATAAACCCAACAATAACGAGTATGATCATCAATAAAAGAGACATAATATCGAGACCCTTCTTTTGTAGCAACATGGGAAGGTCCCCATACATCGAATGAATCAAATCAAATGGTGAAGATGAAATAGAAATACTTCGATTAAAAGGTAAAGCAGAAAATTTTGCCAGTTTACATCCACTACAATTTGAAATGTCATAAGTTTTCAAATTTTCTAAAGCTCTTGTGGATGCCAAAAATCTCAAACGAGAAGAAGAAATATGACCTAGACGGGAATGCCATAAATAAAAACTAGAAGATGAAAGACTCAAATGAAAGGAAGACAAATCAACAGTAGTAGCAGCAGCGGCAGCAGCAGCAACGACACTTTTAACTCATCCAAAATATATATAGTCCATTCTCCCTATGGCATGTCTCAATCAGCTTCTGAGACTGCAGGTCCTGTACACAACAAAAGGAACAAGAAAACATGACTAAATCATCACCAGAATCACATATTTGACCAACAGACGCAAGATTTAATTTGAGTTTTGGAATAAGATAAACATTAGGGAGAGACAAGTGAGGTGTGACAACAGAACCAACACCTGTTAAGGGCATAGGAGTGTCATCAGCAGTCATAACAGGAATGGAGGACAAAAGGGACACAAAGGTAAAAGATGAGGAATCTGGAGACATATGATGGGAAGCACTAGAATCCAAGATCCATTCAGAGTGTGACATACCTGAGGAACTATAAGGCAACTGACCTATGGAAGAACCGGACATTGCTTGTGGCTGCAAGGAGAGAAACTTCTGAAATTGCTTAGCCAAAGTACTAGGATCGGTAATAGAGCCCGAGGAAGCTACTCCTACAGTATTGTGGTGTGGTGGTTTATAACCCTGAGGTGGTCGATGAACATTAGATTGTGACGACTTCCAAGCTTGATTCTCATTGTCTCAACTTAGGACACTGAGTCTTCCAATGACCTTTCTGCTTACAAAAACTACACTCATCGAAGCCAACCCTTGTGTAAGGCTTGTTCTGATGATTAGAGAATGACTTAGAAGGTACCGCTAGTACGTATGATTTGAAGCAGAAAGAATTCCCTTTTTAGAATAAGACCGAAGACGTATTTCTTGACCAATAACTCACTGACAATAGAGTCAACAGAAGGCAGTGGAGAACAATGCAGAATTGAACCTCTAAGTCCTTCGAAATCACTGCGAAGTGCTGTTAAAAATTGTACCAATCGTTGCTGCTCTCTACGTTCAATATAAGCACCACATGCTTTTAATTCTGCCGATTTTGTAAGAGCCAATTGATCCCAAAGATCTGTCTTGGCAGAATAGGCAGATGATCCCAAACCTCTTTTGTTGTCTCATACTTCGCCAACTGCGTATCTATTGAATGCTCAACAAAATTGTTGATCCAAGTAATGATCTTTGCATTATTTGCTTCCCATGTATCTATCAAAACAACATCCCCCTCCTCAATATTCTTAGGTATCATATAAGCTCCACTAACATACCCTCACATCTTCTTACCCTTAAGAAAATTTCTCATTACATAGCTCCAATATGAATAGTTCTTCCCATCCAACCTCACACTCACAGATCGAAGCGAATCATCTCTTTCAGTAGCCATAATCAACAATCACAGAGAACCCGAATGCAAAAGCAGCGGAAAACCAAATACCAAATTGCAGAAACTGAACAGAGATTGCAGAAACTAAACAAATATCTTTTTAAAATTATACGATTACTCCAAAACACAAAACAAATTTGCAGAAACTGAACGGAAATACCAAATTGCAAAAGCTGAAGGGAAGACGAAATACCAAAATAATTGCAAAAACTGACGAAATACCAAATTTTGCATAAGCGGAAGACAAAATCTCAAATATTTTGCAGAAGTTGGATCCGCGAAGTTGTGTTCGGGATTAAGCCTCGTTCCATAAAATCAACTCTGATATCATGTTAAAATATTTGAGATCAAATACAAAAAGGAGGCTAGAATTTTGAATAATCTTTATATTATGAATGCTTAGTCTTAACCTAAAAACAAATAAAGTATATATAGGTTAAACTGAAAGTAATATTCTACCTTTAATAAATAAGACTACATAAATATTATTTAATATAGATAAGAAGCAAGATCATCATTCTCTGAGCACATATTATGTACTTTACAACTGAGGAGTATAGAGTCCGCCGATGCTCAGCACGCCATGATTCATTCTGTTCAGGAAGAGAGCATCAAGACTGCTACCAATTCCATTTGCCATCCAGGATAGTATTCTTGGTGGATGAGACATTTTTAAGAACAGATGGGTGAATTACAGATCGTCTCCCCATATCACTCGTAAAATCCACTGGACTAGAATCATAGATATGACCCGAAATACAGTCCGTTGTAGTTTGTGTTTTACAGAGCGTATCGAGCGAAGCGAAACAACGATATCTATCTCTTTGGAATTTATTTCTTGTTTTGTTTCAGAGGATGATTAATAAGTTGCGGTTGCGGGGCAACCGTGATATAATAAAAAAAATATTAAAAATCATTATTAATATTTCTTGGATGACTAGGTTTTTTTGGACAGTTTAAGGTCCATTATAAATAGATATCATATAATCCTATTTTAATTTAATGAAAAATAAAGCTTATTGCTTGTGAATGTACTCATGTTGTGAACCACGCTAAATTTTGTGTTATTTCTAGTTTTTATTATTGAAATATTTATCAATAATTACTGTAGATTTTTCACAAGACAGTCTCTCACCAGTTGAAAGTCATCCTATAGATACAATAACAAATACAACGAGGAAATCAAACTGATGCTAAAGACTGACACACCAGATTCTATTGTACTTACACTTTCCCTCAATGATCTGCAGTGGGCAAATACAATGTGATCAATCATCCAAAGAAACTTGGGTTGCTTCTTACTCAATGATTCCAAACTTGGCATCCTTTTTATCGTCTTCTTTGCTTGGGTCTTGGGTCCACCATTTGCAAAATCTCTCTTCGTACAAAGAAAACAAATGTCCGAGGATGTTTTTGTTTCGACTAGCTGATATCAGTCCCTCTGATGATCTATTTTTACTGGGATATTTTGTGAACTGGTTGCAAAGGATTTGGAGGTTGGAATATCATAACCTTTGAGATTAGGGCCTAACTCCTTTTATTGGCTTGCTTGGCCATTTATTGAATGAATCTAGTTTATAACCTAATAGCAAATTAAAATTACTTGGAAAAACAATATATTGCAACATTTGATGCATAAATTGTTCAGAAATAATAACAAAAACAAGTTTTGTCTGTAGGTAATGATCAAGACACTGAAAACATGTTACTAGTAGCATCACAGCTCTTAAGAGCTCTAAGCAAAATGTAGGTAACATATTGTAGTGAGGTATTGACTGTAGCAACTTGCAATCCTTAAGCATGATCAGGTTTCAATTCTTTAATCAAAGCACTCAAATCATCGTAAGATGAGCCTCCATCTTCAACAGCTTTCCTTGCCATATCCCCAAAACTATTTGCTCTACTCCTCGTTTCCTCTGCTTTCTCACCTAGCATTATCTCCTTCAGTAATTAACTTCTTATTAGAAAAACGGGTTAGCAAAAACAGGCCCAAGTTACCACTGGCAAACCAGCAGTAACACCTTCTAAAAAGTAGAGTTCCATCCACAATGAGTCACAAATCCACCCACAACCATTTTATTACCAGTCCTTTACCTTCCATTCTTTTTTTTTTCATATCCATCAGGCAACCATATGGAATTGCTAAATGATAGGAATTATTGCTGCTATTATTTTTTAATACCCAGGTTCTTAGAATGCAGAGTTAAATCATAGGGATTGCTGTTGCTATTATTATTATTTGTTTTTGCTGCACAATTCTTTATTGTGACAAATACATTGTCATATTTTTGAGCAATGAGCTGGAATTTGCAATGGTTGAAAATTTAACTTCTAATGTTGTTATCCATTTTTGGGTTCTAAAAAAAAAAGAGAAAATACAATATATATATATATTCGGAAGAAATCCAAAAAATAATAGGAGCGAGAAAAGGATGTTGGAATGACGAAAAAAAGCCAAAATTGGTTAAGGAGATTCGAAAATGCAAAAGGTTGAAATTTGACAGTGAGAGCTCTATTGACAAGGAAAATTCAATTTGAGGAAGAAAAGTCCAAAATCAGATGTTTATGGACTCAATTAAATTTTATCTAAGGTTTAATTGAATTTATGGAGGGTTTGATTGCAAGAAAAATTGATTTTTAAAGTCAATTTAGGCTTTTATTGGATGAAATTAACGTTCTGGGGTCCAATTATAATTTTGAAAAGTTAATTTGGTCAAATCAGGGATTTAATTGTATAATTATTGAAGTTTGATGGTCAATTTGGGACTTAATTGAAACAATCCAAACCAAAGGACCAAACCGAAAAAGGTGCTAAAATCAAGGGATCCAATTACAATTTATCGAAAATATACATTTTGAATAGGAAAACGGTGCCGTTTCAGAGGCACTATTCATTCTCTTCTTCAGGAGCCGTTTCAACAGACAGAGGAATTGATTTAGCAACAAAAGCCGCAGATTGCTTCAGTTATGGGGAGCGTTTCACAGCTAATGCACGCCGGCCGTTACTATATTAATGCAATATTGCATGCATCCTCTGGCTTTAAAGCCAGAGGAGAGACCGAAAAAAAAAAAGACAGGAGAAGAGAGAACGACAGAGGAAAGTAAGAAAACAGAGGGGGAAGAACTGGAGAGGAACAAAAAATAAAGCACACATAAGGGTGACGGTTAGAAAAGCAGAGAGAAAGAGGAGGAAACAAGGAGCCGGTAGACGAGGACAGCATCACAATCAACTTTCCCTTTTCCAGAACCAGGAACCAGACCGAGCAAGAAGAACCCGGCGTGGGAACGTCCAACAAGCAGAGAATTAAAACAGCATCACCTTTCTACAACACCATCCTCCAGAACCAGAGGTAGCAGAACAAGGAATCAGTAACAAGAAAGGGGACGCAGAGAAGGTCAGAGAAATAAGAAACCAGCAGATGAAAATCGGCATCACCATCGGCTTCTCCTTCTCCAGCACCAGGTACGCTCATTTCCTTTCTTTCTTCGCAAATGAGTTTTGTTACTGTGCGAAGGTAATTTAATTACCTTCGCACTGTTCATGCACGCGTTAATAAATTCACGCGTGCCTTCGGTTCCCCAGCCAGGTCACTGGTTTGAACCAGTGACCGAGCCGGGTTGGCTGGGTCTAGCCCAGCCACATGGGCCGAGCTGGACCCAGCCCAAAAAAAATAAAAAAAATTAAATAAAAAAATTTCAAAAAATATTTTCAATTTTTTTTTGATATTCCCACATATATTTTTTTTTATCAATTTTGCACAATATTGGTTTGTATTTTTATATTGTAAATATACAAATCCAGTATTAAAATACCTGGTTTTCGTCAAAACAAAATAAAAATAAAATAAAATGTTTTGTTTTCATGCATACGGTCAAGTCTCTCAAAAATAAAAAAAAATCATATTGTATTTTCATACAACAAAGAAAATTTCAAAAAATATGTATTAGCATGCATTTTGACTTTAATAACCAGTTTATTAAAGTCACGAGAACTAGATCAATATTTCAAAAATTTCAAAAAAATTATTTTGTTTTCTTTTAATATCTAAAGTTACGAACTTATACATAAGATGTATTCCGGATCTTAAATTCTTTTGTTGACGTCAGAATAGTTAGGTTTTACCTGATAAGATAAGGATCTCTTTTTTGAGGAGGACTTTTCTTAAACAATAGATGGACCAACAATTAGAAAATACGACAAGACATTAGGTTTTATCAGACAATAAAATAATGCAGCTTACCTTAGGTAGGGCGTATTTGGGGTGCTAATACCTTCCCTTTACGCAACCAGTCCCCGTATCCGATCTTTAAGACCAGTTAGGGTTTCTAGTGACCAAAATATTAGGTAGCGATTTTTATTCCATTTTTCCACTAATAAAAGACAAGAATTTCTTGTCTCCCCACATTTGCCATATTTTTAGATAATAAAAGAATTTGAGAATGGATGTTTTCGCCGCGACGCTGCACACGTGCAACATCTAAAGTTAAGGCCTGGGAATTCGAGAGAAAAATCCCTTTGTTAGATGACAAGCTGACTCGAGACTTCTCTTTGCTGTCTGGTTTAACAATAAATTGCTTGAGGAATTTTCTATCCTTGAGTCGTTTCGTAATGCAGGCTCCCCTCTTACATACCTTGGAGGAATATACCGTGTTACGACGGGAGAGGGAAGAGGAGAAGCGTCGATCTCGGGCATGTTTTATATTTTCTACTTCCCAAATTTTCTACTCTTGCTTCACCCATGATATTGAGCTCCACTAGCAAATTAATTTAGCTTGGGCTGTGGAGGGTTTCGATCCAAATCTAGCGAACCAGTGAGATGAAAAATATGGACCAGGATGTTCAGTTACTTTTATAATGATTGGTATCTGAGACGCTTGAAAATTTTAAATGCACGAACATTCATGGAAAAACCAGGTGCTCCATCTTTACTCATCCTTCACTGTTCTTATAATGTCGTGCTTGCAAAAGCGTAAATCATCTGTTGCTTTGTCCATCCAACAAGCGCAAATAATGGTTGTGCTGGATGAACATTTTTGTTGCGCCCCCGTCTCTGAAGCTCGTTATGCTTGAACTGCTTAAATAGTCAGCCATGCTGTCGATTTTAACCAGGGGCCTTTAACCTACAAAGAAAAAAATAGCTAAAAGTCATGAACATTTTTTTGCACGGTGGTTTATTTTTCAGGAGCAGAAACATCTGCAAGAGCAATTTGCTGCAGACCAAGAGGCACTTTATGGTTCAAGGTCAGCGATTAAAAGAAGCCCTTGGGTCCCAGCACCAGTCCCAATACAATATGGTGATGGGTTATTTTTCGGATATGCAGGATGAAAATAAATTAATACCTGATGAGTGAGTTAATATCTGAAAATAGGTTGGTAACTCCGTGGTGAGGGTGATTATAATTCATATTAAATTAATTAAGATTAATTGGTAGTTATATAATATAGTTGCAATGAAATTAAATTTTAAGGTTGTTTCTTTTGTTTAGTTTTGTTTATTAAGTAACTTCATCATATTTTTGTTGAATTAAATTATAGGTACTTAAGAGCTTTGAGCATGTTGATAGATATATAGGATGTTTTTTCTGTTAAAATTAATGATTATATAATATGTATTTCTTTTGTAATGTGTACTTGGCGTATGAGAATTTTTTTTTGTCTACTAAATTATTTAAATTAGGATAAGTTAATCAACTTTTATGATTTATAACTCTTTGTCATGACAAAATTATAAATATATGTAATTAACTCTTGATATTTTATGATAATCTGCACAATTGTTTATATATTTATATGATAAATAAATTCCAATGATGGAAGTGTTGGAATATAGGATTAAAGATTATTTTAATTCCATTGATATGAGAATGTTCTAGATGATTAGATGATGTTTAAGTTGTGTTTGATGATTTTTGAATTGAGAATATGTTCTAGTTGATAACTTGAGATTTCCTGGTATAGGGGAGACCTTGTTGAAATTTCAATATAATTTAATGGGACTACAAACCGATACTTGTATTTCTTGTAGGGGTTGACTTGCTCTTGATATATACTATTTCGGAAAGCTCTTGTGAAATTACTTGCCCGCTAAACATCCTTCACACAACTAATTTGGTGTATAATGGATGGTAGATCCTTTAACATCTCTTTCTGTGCCATCATCTTTAAACTATCAAAGTTTACATACCCAAGTCTCACATGTCAAAGGCAAGTCTCATCCTTCACACATGTATTTAGGCATTTAGGCACATTCGTTTCCATATTTAAAAAGAACATTCTATTATTTTTCATGGCTACCTTTGCAATCGTAGCTCTTTTAGTGTCAAGTGATGTTAACGTATGGTCTTTTGTCTTAATTTCATATCATTTCTCCAACAATTATTCTAAGCTTAATATGCTGCTTTTTATTATTAATATATAATAGATATCACCAATAAATTAAAAACTTTCATCTTTCAATTTAATCAAAATCATACATTTTTCTTTTATGAGAACCTTTGAATGGTAGTTAGAGGAGTAATCTTCCTCTAAATATAAAGGTCAATTTAAGTCTGTTAATATAAGTGATGAAATGAGACCCTTTTTGTTTTTAAACCTAACAAATTTAATAAATATGGACATGTAATGTTCATGAGCAGAAAAGATGAAAAATAAAAGATAGTATAATAAGATAGTATGAAAAACCTGACCAACTCTTGGCTAGATGTGTATAACCCAACCAATATCTCGGTCATCTTATCTTGGAAGAGGTCTCTTCGGCCTCGTGAACTCTATAAGCGAGAGAGTTTATTTGTAAAGGTGGAGCATGGTCTAGTCTTCAATGAATGTGAAGACAAAAAGATATTAGTATTTAGTTTACTCAGGTTGCCATCTGCTTGCATTGATAGCCTCCCTGCTTCAGGAGATCCTTCCTTCCTCGTTCTACTTTGGAAAGGCTTTGCCCATTCAAAAGTAAACGTGTTCATGTGGCTCCTATTAAATGGGAGTCTCAGCAATAAGGTTTCTTAGATGAGAGGGAGATTATTATCTATGAGGATGCTCTTTGTCTTTTTTGCTGCAAGGAGATTGAAACTATAAATCATCTTTTCCATTACTGTACTATAACATGGTCTTTTTTTAGTAGATTCATGAATTAGTTTGGTGTTTAGGTTGTCTGCATAGGGACCCAAATCATAATCTGCATGAATGGTTCGGCTCGATCAAAGACAATTTTCAGCGTGATGCCATTACTGAGCACAATATCGTTACTTTAGAAAACATAGTGATCGTGATGAGCAATTCTTTAGAAGAGCCATGCCAATCCTTTCGGAGGACAGGGAACAAACCAAAAAGCTCATGTCAACTCAAATTTCACAAAGAAAAGAAAAGAAAAGAAAAGCTTTCCAATTACAAAATAAAATGACTTGAAGGTAATATATGTCATTTGACCGAAAGAAGCATAGGCTAAAATGCCAGGAATTGTTTTCAAACTTGACCATTATTTCGGATACGACTTAAGCTACCACCTACTTATATAATTCAACACCCGATCTATTTAAGATTCTCACTTAACAAAAAGAAAAAGTTATTAATAAATAAGATATACTTGGTAATTATATTTTATAAAATGACAATTATTTTTATTTAATAAAAAGCTCCAAATACAAAATAAAAATTGTTCAACGCCTTACTTATTAGACATGCATAAAAAATTATTTTAAAATATTTTAAAATACTATATCTATAGTTTTATCAAATGTCTCATTATCTTAAGCCAGCTCTGATTTCTTCTTTTGGTATGCCACCCAAGCTTCTCTATTCCTTCACCATCTCATGTATCTAAGAGAATGCCGCCATTATAATTTTTAACCTCAAGGCAGTGCCTACCAAAATGGACCTCATAAAATTGAAATCTGCACCAACTACTGAAGATAAATGTGCTCCAGTTGTTGGGATGATCTTTTTGCATTGGCCGAATTTTTTTTTATAATCATTGAAAATTTATTAAAAAGACTATAAAATTAATATCCGAAGTAAAATACAACGGCATTATATAAAAAAAATTAGAGAAAAAAAATTAGTCTGCTACAACATGAACAAGAAAACCAGAAGATTTAAGCAAATAGATTCTTTAATAAATAAAGATTAATGCTCTAATAAATTTAGTTTAATCATATTTATGTAATGAAGAGCTACTTTTACTGCGTAATTTAATGAACAATGAGCTTTAAAAAAAGAGGCCACATAAGGACTAATGGAACTAAAACATAGATAGAGATGGCACCCCAAATATCGAAAATTTTTTCATTCTATTCATAAAAGATTTAAGACTTTTCATCTTAATTAATAGGGAACAATTAATGGGTGGCAGTACATATAGATTGTAAACACCAAAGAATTATTTCCTTTGCAGTGAGATTTAATTAAACAAAGGCGCCCCCATGTGCCTAGTAGTACACGCTCAAACCTGGACAATCAATCCCTTAATTAGGAGAGGACCAAGAACAAGCCACTAGGCTTAATGCGCAAGAGTATGTCCTTGTTATTAATTCTTAAGGTTCCTTTATTATACACATGAAACATCCAGATTTTTCATTAAAAAAAGGTAAAAAAAAAGGGCATCCGACATAAAGTTCATATGGCTGGAGTGAAAGAAGCATAGGCTATGATGTCTGGATTCTGTTCGAACTTGACCATTTCTTCGTTGGGTAATGCAATCCGTACTTCCATTCCCTCACCATCCCTTGTATCCAATAGCATGACCCAGTTGGGTGAAAGCCTCAAAGAAGTGCCTACCCAAATGGGCTTTCCCCATCCAAAATCAACCTCATAAAATCGAAATTTACACCAACTACTGAAGCCAATTACACTCCTGAAGTTATTAGGATCTTCTGCCATCTCCGCCATTCTTTGTCTCATTGAACTGAAGAAGGTACCGTCTGAGTAAACCTGCCTCACATAGTCACTGTTTATCATGCTTATTGACTCATGAATTTTTCCAGCTAAACCATTACAGTCCACGAATTTATTTTCCCAATTTGCCACAGCCAAATGGACTATATTTCCAATACAATGTTGTGGTAGGGGTGGATCCATTATTTTCCGCAAATCCACAGCAATTGTTGCGAGTTTATTTACCTTTTTAGACTCACTATCTTCTCCAACAACACCCCAAATAAGGGCAGATACAGCCTCGAACCGGGTTGGACAATTCAAATATGGCCCGTTGCACAACTTTCCTCTTAGCGCAGCTAGCTTAGGACCCTCAAACACGAATCTTTTCGTAGATATATTGAATGAACTACGAGGTATAAGATTGTATAAGAATGACATGCCTGACAAATCTTGCGGAGGGAAGAGTGAGGAGCAATCAACAACCGTTTCTGCATTATTATCATAAATACCACAAGAAATTGCACCCCAGCATTTAACAAAACTTGCCAGTGAGGATGCATCACCTATTCGATGGCGAATGCGAACACTGATTGCTATCCCACCACAATCAAAATAATTCACTTGGGCTGCTAGCATTACCTTGCCGCTTAGCTCATCAACGTTTTCGTCAGGCTTGCATGACTGTAGCTGTTCCAATTTATCCATGTCTGGCTGTTGAAGTATCATGGACATGTTGCCTGCTACACGGGCTTCAATATAAGTGGCTCCATCATCATTGCAATCAATGGATGAATCATCTTTTATTCGTCCAGCAAAAGGGTAGAAGAGTGTTAGCGTTTTAGCGAAGGATTTCTTTAGATAATCAGAGTTTTTGCTGGAAATTTCATCTGTTGGGGAATAAAAAAGGGCGACAGGGATATCCGCTGCAAAAGCAGCAAGCTGGTCGACAGCTGAGAGCTTATAGGTTTTTAGGTGGTGAGGTGTTGGAGCAGAGGGCTTGATGATTTCCTTAGAAATAATTTGAATTTCCATGCTGTTCCCTTCCTAATTTGAAAGAAAAGTGGTAGTTGAAGATAGCTCAGTGATTTGATTCATTACAGAACATCCAACATGAGATTTATAGAGGGAGAGAATGTTCCATCACAAGAATAATTAATGCATATTTTAAAACTATATATATATTTTTGGTTGAAATCTAATCGTACCTATTCATATTCAAATAAAATGTTAACATATTCTAATGGAATCGTTGACAAATAGAAAAGTGGAGCAAAAAAAATCTTTACAGCTTCAATAATAAAATAATTAAAAAAGTACAACAAGATCTTTTACCGATCAGGAACCGATCTTGATTAATTTTCCATCTGAATTCAGTAAAGGGACCTTAAAGAGAGAATTAATATAAAGGTAAGAATTAATTTAAGCCAACAACTAATCTTTAATTTTTGGAAAACAGCCAAAAAGAGCTGTCATTGTAGACTATGATCTCCAATTATTTGCTTCGTGAACATTGAATTATCAAAGTATTAAAGTATCTATATTTATAAAATATTATTTATTGGAATAATTTTTTTATATTTAATTTTAATTTCACTCTTTAACAACACAATTTTTTTAATTAATTTTTTTATTTCATCATTTAATATTATATTATTTTTAAAAATTATATTTCATAATTTTTTTATTAGGTTATATATTAATCTCATGAATTTAATTTTTTTCTCAATTTTAGCATTCGATATTAAATTTTTTGATATGTTTTCTATGAACTTATCCTTATCTCACTACTCATGTCTTGAGTTTAACAAGTTAACTTAATTTAACTTGAATAATTTTTTTTGCACATATTTTTTAATTAATTATTTTTTTCAATTCTATATTTTAAAATTGAGTTGGTTGAAATTAGAGCATAATAATATTTTTTATTTAGTTATCTTGATTTCATATATAACCGATGTCATGAGATTGAGAAGTTGACTCATGTTGAAATTTTTTTATTTTCTGGAACCTTTTTAAAATGAATGTTTTTAATTGAATTTTTAAAAAATTATTTGCTTTTTATAAAGTTTTCTTGAATTTATAACATGAATTACAGGTTTGATCGGTTGATAAAACTGATATAATTTAAATTTTAAACCATATTTTAATTGAGTATTTTTTTTATAATTATTTTTCCTTCTCATGTTGATACCCACATTGATTTTAAAAAAAAACATTGGCTGAGAACACAATTTGGCTTTTAAAAATTTCGTGAGAATATTTTACAAATATTTCTTATTTACGTGAGATTTTTTCCTCGCGAGTAATTATTTTGTCAGAATTGTGCTGTCTGCTGCGCGTGGAGTGCTCAAAGTCTCTTAGCTGGTCGGCGAAATGAAACCAAAGTCCTTGAAATCCAACTTGTGTTTACATCCTACCTGCTTCGCAAGTCCACTTGCCCAGATAGCAGTCCCAAGCATCTCAACAATTTCAAAATACAAAATACAGTTCATGTTGTGAACAGTTTCATCAAATTGTTTTACTGTAGTACTAATTTGTCATTTATTTTAATTTCCCAAATTTATTGGTCAAAGCTATTTAAAAAACAACAAGTCAACAAACATATATCATATAGTCATGTTCGATCAAAGATGGGCATTATTATATCGATCAAGTGAGCAAATGCTAGGAGATCCATCGTCGGTGATTTGGTTTTATTATTGTTGACATTAAAATATTAATGCACTACACCATTAAACAGTTTTACTGACGGACTAATTCCATCGGTGAAAGGAATGAACTCCGTCGGTGAAATAATTACTGATGGCCACACCGACAGAACACGTCCGTCGGTATAATAGTCGTCGGTAACTCCACCGACGGTCTTACAGACGGATACGCGCTCGCCAAAAAAAAAAGTTTCCCGCGGGAACATTACCGACAGAATAAATTCGTCTGCAATTTCAACTGTAATTACCCACGGCCTATCCGTCGGTAATTATGGCATCAGTAGTAATTGTTTCTAACCCTCTGTGAAATACCAACGGATTTTATCCGTCGATAAATCCATTTGTATGTATTCACCGACAGAATATATCCGTCAGTAATTATGGCATGGCTGGTAATTGTTTGGCAACTCTCTATGAAATACTGACGGATAATATCCGTCGGTATGTATTTAAAAAATATATAAAAAATAATTTATTAATAGTAAAAAACCTTAATAAACAAATAAAATTGGATGAAACATTAAAAATATAAAAGTAATGTTAAATAATATTCATTACAAATTTAATGTGTTTAAAAAACAAAATTAAACTAGAATAGCTGCGGAGCTGGAGGAGGCTAGTTGTTCCCCAGACCATACGGCCAAAAAGGAGCTGCACAAGTATTGTCACCCATCTTTGATCTCATCTCCATGACTATTTGACGGAGCTCATCACAATTCGTCGAGAGTTGTTGATATTGTTGTTTCAACGCAATGAACTCCTCAGAATGGGTGTTCGATGCTGATGGAGAGCTTCCAACGGTTGAGACACTATGAGCCGAACACAAATTTTCAGCCGTAGTGTTGGAGAGCCCATAGACTCGATTTTTATCGGGTCCACCAGACAATCCCACCTCCATCCACAAGTCTGGATCGAAGTCTGGATGGGTCGACGGATTGTCCCCATATCTCTCCCTCAATCGGCTATTATAGATCTCCTGAAAATTCCGTCAGTAAAAAAATCATCAAATGCAATTCAAGATGCAATTCAAGAAAATAATAACTTACAAAATAAAATGAAAGAACGAACATACCACGAAGTGCCTGAGCACGGTTGTCCACAAACTGCTGCACCCCCTTTTGGCGGTCTTGACTCAGCACATGCGTCTCTACAAACAGCTCCATTGGACTCGGCTCACGTCCACGAGACGCAACCTGTAAGGAAAAAATAGGTTGAAAGTTAAATCTATTATAAGAAACGACAAATTATTTAATGATATATTTCATTAAAATTAGTCTTACCATCCGCTTGGCATGTGTGCTGAATGGGATGGATCCGCCAGTGTGCGTAGTCACCGAACCGTGAAAACCGCTCAGAGGTCACGTGCTCAATATATGCCGTCCATATTTCCCTCGAGATGAATGGCGGTTTGAATTCCTGCCAAACCGTCACCTCATTCCATCTTTCAAGACCGTTATCCCTCGCATGTCTTTTTGATTTTTTTTAGTGTCATACTAAAAATCACGCAACCTACTTTCATAGTAACAAATTAGAATTTAAAACATAAAATTATAAATCAAAAATAAATATTATTTTCGATGTTACCTAGTTGCCGCGTGATTCTCCCATAGCCTCCTCACAACATTGTTGTCCGCCCTATCCCCCTCAAATTTGTTATGTGTCACACGTCTCCCGCGCGACGATTAGCTGACCATTTTTGTTTTGTTTTGCTTGATTTGTTCTTTGAGAGTCACCACCTAATATTTAATTAAAAGCTACTAGGAAACCCGGGTACACTAGTCTTTGTCAGATATTCAAGGGTAAGGGACTGGTTGTGGCTAGCGAAGGTATTAGCACCCCTAGCACACCCTACCTGAAATAAGCTGCTTTGCGGTTTGATGTGATTTGAAAATTTAAAATATTAATCAAATTCTAAGGTTTTAATAAATCAGTTATTAAATCCCAGAATATATATAGAAACATGTTCTTACATTTTCATGGAATATATAACATTATTATATTTGTCCTTAAGATATTTAACTATATTCAAATTAAACAATTAATTCTTTTTATCTTTTTTATTTTTATAATTTAATAACAAAATAAAAATACACACACACATACACATCCCTTTTTTATTATGATTTTTCTCATACACTATCTTTTTACATGTAAAAAGAAATATCAAAAATTCAAATTACCCAAATGACACCTTAACAATTCCCAAAATTACATAACACATTACACAAATAAAAAATTACATAATAACCCCTAAAAATCCAGGAAACTGCTGGGAAGGCTTCTGGACCAACAAAAACACTGGCGGCGCGTCTCCTCCACGCGCCACCACCATTGGTGGCGAGTGGGATCACCCGCCGCCGCGAGGAATAAACTGGCAATGGTGGGATCTAGCTCAGCCTCTTCTCCCCTTCCTTTCCTCGCTAGCGGTAACCTACAAGAACAACCAAAAACGCAACAAAGCAGTCGATTTTAGTTCTCTCCTCCTCAGATCTGGTTTGTTCGGGTCTTTTGGATCTGCTTCACTGCAGATCGGTCTCCTTCGGTCATCTTCTTCTCCTCTGTTCCATGTGCTGCGCGGCAAGGAGGAACAGACGAGGGAGTGGTGTCGCTGCTGGAGGCGGTGAGCTGGGTCTGCTGGCCTGTGGGTTGCTGCTGTATCCTTCTCTCCTTTTCTTGTTCTTGCTTCAGGTGGCGGCAAGAAAAAGGGGGCCGCCGGCTGCTAAGCTTTTGTCCGGTCTGTACGGTGGAGACCTATGAGGGCCGGGTGGCTGTGGTTGGCCTGGAAAGGGAGACCGTGGCTGAGGCGGAGACGGGAGCAGCTGAAGAATACAGCGGGGGCCACCGCTGTGTTCAGTCTAAAGATGAAAGGAGTAGTGGCCGGTCTCTGTCGGGTGGAGCTGGAGACCGTGAGGAGGAAATGGTGAGTGGCGGCTGGAAGCTTTGGGCTGATTTCGGGAGAAGAAAAGAGAGAGACATCCAAAAATGGGAGGGGCGGTCATTGTGTTGATGGCCAGGAGAGGGAAATCAGGTGAAGGCTAGGGTAAAAGGTGAGCTGGGGAAGAAATGGTTGTGGGAGCAAAAATCTCCAAAGCTCTCGTTTGGGTCAGGGAGCTCTGGTTCTCTATTTTTCAAAAGAGACCCTGCAGCGGCGGCTCCTCCAGGTGGATTAGGTTTTTGGCTTTTTCAAAGGAGCAGGGGCGGCTGCAGAAAGGTTAGATTTTTTTAGGTTTAGGGTTCTCTCCTTTTTTCTCTCCGCCTCCAATTTTTCTCCCCCAATAAAATTTTTCTCCCCTCTCCCTACCTGTAAATTTTTCTCCCTTTTTTTTTCCACTGTAGCTGGGTATTTATAGGAGAAGTGTTGCTACGTTTTTAAATTGATCCCTCAACTTTTCCTTTTCTTTTCTTTTCTTTTCTTTTTTTTTGTAATTTTGATTTTTCTCATTTTTTTGTATTTTTTAAAGCGAGCAATATCAACGTCAACTCAAAAAATCATTGATTGTAAAATTAACACGTTAAAAATTAAACGCGTTCGAAATACCTTTGAAAGTTTGAATTCTTTTAAGATGACGTTGAAAATGCTAAAAATGATGCAAAATCAAAATGCATTTTTTAGGGGTTTTCGTTGTTTTTTGCTATTTTTGATTTTTTCTGAAAATTTATCAAAAACATGGGTCAAAAATCGGGTAACAAAAGATGCCCCCTCTTTACAATGCTTACGAAGCAAAAATTCTTCGATGTTTTACATAGTAAGCTTGTAAAGAAAACGAAAGGTCTTCCTAGCTTATTGAGTGATCCACTCAGCCAAGGACTTTGCTTTTCAAAAGAAAGTGGTCTCATTATCTTGGGTGACTTGCCTATTTTGAAGAAAAGTGGTATATTTTCAAGGGCAACCTACCCACACACTCACGCTAGTCTATTTTCAGGGGCGACCTACCCACACATACTCACACTGGTCTATTTTCACGGGCGACTTGCCCACACACTCACGCTGGTCTATTTTCAGGGGTGACCTGCCCACACATACTCACACTAGTCTATTTTAACGGGCGACCTGCCCACACATACTCAAACTGGTCTATTTTCACGGGCGACCTGCCCACACACTCACACTAGTCTATTTTCAGGGGTGACCACCCACATACACTCACAGTGGTCTATTTTATGGGCAAACTGCCTAAGTGGAAAAAAGGAAAAGTGGTCTCATTGTAATGGTTGACCTACCCAGATAAAAAAACATGGAGAATTTATCACGTTGTAATGGGTGACCTACCCAGAAAAAATGTTGGTCTCATTATAATGGGTGACCTACCCAAGGAAAAAGAAAAGAGTGGTCTCATTGTAATGGGTGACCTATCCAGGTAAAATGATGGTCTCATTGTGATGGGTGACCTACCCAAATGCAAGATGGTCTCGTTATGATGGGTGACTTACCTAGTTGGAAGATGATGGTCTCATTATGATGGGTGACCTACCCAGACGCAAGATGTCGGTCTCATTATAATGGGTGACCTACCTAGATGGAATGATTAAAATATGAATTGGTCTCATTGTTATGGGTGACCTACCCAAATGGAAGATGGTCTCATTACAATGGGTGACCTACCCAAATAGAAGATGATGGTCTTATTATGATGGGTGACCTACCCGAAGAACAAAAATGATGAAAGGTGGTCTCATTGTTATGGGTGACCTACCTAGTAAAATGCAAAGATTTTTTCAAAAAAATGGTCTCATTGTTATGGGTGACCTACCCAGATGGAAAAATGTGACTTACTTGGCAAAAAGACGTGGCGGCGAAGTCCCTGACAGGATGAGGCCGACAAACGGCGCTTCCTGATTGCAGGCTTGACTTGAAGACTCCTCTTGATGACGGGGTTGATCTCCTCGTTTCTTTAAGATTCTCCTAGTAATAGGGTTCATCTCATTCTCTTCTCGTTCCAAGATCTAAACCGATTCTTTGGTTATCATCAACTCAATGATTCTTTCTTTGTCCACAATCTTGCTGGACTTCATTGAGGATCTTCCTATAACAATCACTAGTATGTGCAGTGCTTTGAGGTTAGATGACATGCATGCATCCTTACCTGATTTGAAATATAGGTCCCCCCTTTTTGATGTCCATCGTCATTGGGTGCCTTTGTTTACTTTCCAAAGCTTTCTTTGTTCTTTCCATGCATTGACTCATTCATGTGATAACCATCACTCAGCTGTAAATGCGGTGCCCATCTTAGTCCGTCATTTTGCAGTTCTCGCTCTTGTTGTTTATCAAGCTTGACTCTGCCCCCAAGTGTGGTGTTACTTGATTCATCATGAAGAATTTTACCTCCTAGATTCTCTTGAGAATTGTTCTGTGATTGAATGTGTGCATTGTGCCAACACCCATCAAAATTGTCAATCAGTCATGAACTTGCCTCCAGTGGAAACATACCCTTCAAGTATATGCAGTCATCAACCTTCATGGAACTGTTAGGTCATCCAGACATGGATCTCAAACCTTGCAGTAAAAGGCTTATCATTGTAAGCTCAATGTTCTTCTCCATGGATTCCTTTTAACTTGTCAAATTAGATCATGAAAGGAAATGCATTGGCATCATCCATAATGTTCATCACCCATATTCATGCGGTGAAGTGCGCATTTGAGGTTCAAAACAGATGGTCCCACAGTGAGTCTTGGTGGGTGCATCCTTCTAACATTCATTCAAATGCGAGTATGCGATAACATCGTTCAAAAGTCGTAGCCATGTTGGAGATGATAAACCAAGATGAAGATATAAAGATATCGTGTAAGTGCAACGCTACTCATCAATTGCTGCTGGGATTGTCTTTGACCAACATTGCCCCCAATATGATCTGAGTTTGCTTGTTCATCTGATTATCTTTCTTTGAACACCATTACCCTCAGCTCACTGATTCATCATTTAATCATCTTTCATTGCCCCCTAGCTGATCTGAATGCTGCTTGTTTTCCTTCTCAGGGTTCACTGTATTGCCCTCAGGTGGTCAACGTTTCAAGGAGTGTCGAGAAATGTTGATGTCATTTTTGTCAAGGATTTTGCAAACCCAATCCATGTTCTTGTTTGAAAAATCTTTCTTGTTCTGGAATCAAATCTCATATTTTAAAGATCATGTCTCTTCAAAGTCTAGTTGTTGAAATGAAATCAGAGATGTTGGTTTTTTTGAAGGTATTTTCAAAAATCAAACTTCTTTGGTCAAAGATCCAACACACGCTATTCAAAATATGCAATCCTTTGATTGTCTTGTGTCACACTTGGACATCGTGGCGACCTATTAAAAATAATCACTCGATTGGAAAAGGAACAAATATCTGGCATCTTGTTCTTTTAGGGGAAAAGGTCTTGTTCAAGGAGTCGCCACCTAGTATTATGGTCACTAGGAACCCTAACTCGGTCAACAGAGATTCTATGGTGTGGGGGACTGGTTACGCAAAAGGGAAGATGCTATCACCCCTTAAGCGTCCTACCTAAGGTAAACTGCATTGCTGGTTTTGTCTAAAATTGCTAAGAATTTGCTCTCCTTTTTCTCTTTTTTATTCTTCCTTTCATGTTCCTGACTCTAGCGTCAGTGAACAATTCCTACGAATATTTCTAACTCTGGCGTTGGTAAATATCGTACAAATTCAAAAAATATGATACTCCTGACTCTGGCATCAGTGAATATTTTTGCAAAAAATGAATTTGAAGAAGAAATTTTCTATGTCATTTTTTTTCTTGTTTATCCTTTATTATTATTTGCCCTTTTTAGATGGAAGTAAAAAAAAAAACATTGCATGTCATATTTGCGTTTAACAGTAATAGTCCACAGATTGAGCACATCTATAAAAAATACAAACATAAAGAAAAAAAATAAAACAAAGTGTGAGGGGGTCACAAATAAATCAACGAAGGCCCCAAATATTTTTGGAATTTTTCGTTATCGAAAAGGGGTTCGTTTGGTCAAATATCAAATTAGAATGGGCATAAAAATTATGGCCAAGGCATAAGGGGGTGTTTTGCCAAGCACACCTTTAGCAAACACAGTTTGGGTCGGCTAGGCCTAAAACCCAGACCCGACCCACTCTTTTTTTCCTTTTGGGTTGGATCTAGCCCAGCCATGCATGAAAGGTTCACACATGCATGCAACAATAACCATTTAATTATTTTAGCAAGGAAAGAAGGAAACTTACCTAGGCGTGCGACTGCTGGAGGTGAAGTCGAGGGAGATTGGGCTTAAAAACAGGGGTTGAGGGGGGGGGGGGCTAGTATAGAGTTCGCCGCCCCCTTCCTTTTTATGTTTCTCTCTTTTAGGGTTTCTAGTAATGGCCTCCTCTTGAGGTCTCTTTTTTAGGGTTTCTCTCTAATTGTCCCTCCCACCCTTTTTTTTCATACCTAAGATCTGTATATATAGTGTCAGAGTCCTTTCGCGTGTGAGAAACCAAGTTTCAATCAAACTCATTCTCTTCTTTGAAGTTTGATTTGATTAAGAATCAAATTTGAAAGCGGATAACTATCATTATCTTAAAGACAAGGATTATCTCGAAAATAAAGATTATCTTGAAGATAGGAATTATCTTGAAGATAAAGATAGAATGACAAAAGCACATTGAAGTCCTTAATTTTCACGGAAGTTGACAAATCACACTTTTCATCAAAATAAATCTCTGATCTTTTAATTTTTCATTTTGAACCTTGTAAAAATTAAATTAAAAGCCAAAAGGCTAAAATTGGGTTATGACATCTTGTATTTTGAAAACAGAAATAACCCGTTGTGAGATTAAAATGACTTTTTTTCATTGTTCTTTGTGTCAGTTTTAATCTTTGATCTTGGGTATATCTTTTGACGGCCTGCGAGGAGATGACCTTCTGTGAATTTCAAGGAAAACAAAAGGTTCAAGTCAAAACTTGAGGATTCATCAAAAAAAGATTGGTTTCTTTTATAACATCAATTTTATCAGCATGCATAATAACTAATAGCTTAATCCATGAAGCCACGACTCTTATGGAAAAGCTCTTCAAGTTTTAAGAGCGCCATTTATCGGTTCAAATTGCTTACTTGATCAAAAAGGGCTTTTAAAAGCACGTAATGCAGGCTATGGTTCATGGCTTATGAAAGAATGGAAATTCATAAGCTCAAAAGGTGTTTGAAGGGTTTCAAAAACCTAGGATCAACATCAACTATTCATCAACTCCCTTTCTCTTGTTGTCATTGTAGAGAAAGTGACATATAACCTTGCTAATCTTAAAGATCAGAATTCTCTTAACATAGGTCATAATGCAAATCAAACATTTTATTTGATGAATAACCAATCTAAATTTTTTTTGAAGACACTAGAGGCTTTGTCCTAAACACACCAAAAGACATGAAACTTGATTTTTTTGGGGTTGACTTTTGGCATTTGCTGTGTCTTTCTTCAATTGAAACCTCTTTTGCCCTTCTTAGAACTGATAGGCATTCTCATTCCATTCCTCTTTTTTTTTTTTGCTTTTTCATAGCCTTACTCAATGTTTTTTTGGATGGCCCTCAATCTATGGTTTTTTCTTCTTTTAGCCCTTTCTCAAACATTGGACTTTTATTCTAAGCCTTTTTTTTAATCCATTAATTCTATCAGTGTCTTCAAAAAAATCTCTCATTTACCCCTAATGTAGGGTGTGATCCTAGTCAGGGTTTCTTTATGAAAGAAAATATTTTACCAGGCTCAAAATGGGATTGCAAGGGATAATATTTCAAGAAATATGAAAGGATAACAAAGATGGCCTTTTCTCATTTCAAGCAAGGTCGGTTAGAATCGATAAATTTTGACCTCATCCAGTGTAATGATTTGGACTTGTAAGAATTATGATTCACGAGTCCATAACTACCAAATCCACTACCTATCCTTATGCATACTGCTAAAACTTAGCTACATGATGTGTGGTTCAGTTTCAGGAGATATGAGTTCAAAATTGTTTGGTCACCTCATATCATTTTCAAGCATCGAGTCATTTCTGCAATCAAAATACTTTTAATCTTCAAGCATTGATTAATCTTAATCGCATGTTGGAGCTTGATTAAAATATTTTATTAAAATACCCTTTGAAAGAAGTATCTCTTGGTTTCAAAACAACAAGAAGAAAAATAAAAGACATGTTTCGTTCAAGGATGAGATGTGAGCCCAACACAAAATGCAGAATGAAAAAACTTTATAACAAAATGACTGACAATTTAACACCCTTCTTGGATCAACCTTTCTGGCAATATCTGTGTTTGCCAAGCATTTTCGATCACTTGTCATTCTGAGGATGTTCCGTGACAATATAACCAATGACAAACCTCCTTCACAGACTCAACTCGTCTCTTGCTCACCAAATTCCAGACTCGATCCTTAAAATTCTTGCAACTATTCAATTGAAATGGTTGAGTACCCCACCATGAAATCACATCTCTTGTCTGGATTATACCACCTAGAAAATGGTGGTTGCATGGGATTTGTCGGAGTCAGGCAAAAATTCTAAAATCTGACAAATACTGGTAGGCCAACTTGGGTGGTAGAAGGATGTCAATCTTGGCAAAGACACTTGAGTAGTTGATGCTACAGCGAGACTTGACTAGACCATATAACTATGGTTTCCCATCTTCAAAGTCATCTCCTGATTCATCTCTCATTATTTTTCTGGAATCCCTGACATAACCTTCAATTTTTTCCCTCTTCATAGCTTGTTCAATTCTTTCGGCAATTCTCACAACATCATGTCAATCCTTCAATGTTGTGCCTTTTATTTTAGGATTGTTGGAAACCTTTCAATAGCTAGGTAATCTTGGCAGCGCTCAAAAACATGTGACATTGCCATTACCAACGTGTGGAATGACACGTTTTCAAAACTGGAAGAGAACCTGATGAATCTAAAACTCTTCTGTCTCATCTTCGATTGCTCACAGACAGTGTAACGAACAGACACTTGAAGAGGGAGTTATGCTCTATTGTAGTTTCAATCTTCTTCTTGTTTTTCAGTCCAGGTCTATCTCTTCTCCCTACTTTTGCGTTTTGATTCTAACACTAGTAGGAGAAAATTGTACATGATCTAAAACTACTTCATTTCTTCTTGGATTCCCTACTAGCAGATCCACAAACCAATCTCTATAGACAGAGCTCTGCTATGGTAAAGTTCTATATCAGTTCCTGTTTTTCAAACCAGGTCTGGCTCTTCTGCCTACTACAGTGTTTTGGTGCTAAAACTGATGAGGCAAAGTTTTATAGCATATGCAACTACTACATTCCCTCTTACATTTCTCACAGGCAGATCCATAAATAAATCTCTACATAGAGAGCTCTGCCATGTGAACAAAGGCTGTCATTAGTTGATGACTGAAGGCATTGCTGCTGTTGTTCATGACTGAAAAAGAGAGGTGCAACTTCAATTGGACGTGTACAAGCAGTGTTTCCACAAAAGACTGTAGACATTCCCTTTCCATTTGAAGCTCAACACTTATTCAAGCATATCTGAGTCTAGCTACTTCACCTTTGATGCTCTCAACTTCCTTTTGACAATGAGCCTCTTTCTGATCCCTTTCTTTATTATCCGTCTTTTCATTCCAATGTAGTAAACCTCGGATGGGGGAACCTATTTTTTCATCCCGGTACATACATGATAAATGTATGACATGTAATCTATATGATGAACTTGCCCTTCGAGGGGTGACATATGGTCATAACTCTTGCATGATGAAACAAGAATTTATATTCTTGCTCAAACTCTACAATAGAAATTTCTTAAGTGATGACCATTATATCCCTCGTAAGTCCTGAATTCAAGATGCTTCAAGAAGGGCTTGCTCAGATGCAAAACAATATGTACGGAGCATACATCCTAAAGGCGGGTTCTAATCTTTTTACGTGAGACAAAGGATAGGTTTACTACTTAGTCTCTAAAAAGGGTCTCTTGTTGTCCTAGTGATCACCCTCTTGAAGGCAATATAGGGGCCTAGTAGGTAATGGGTTGGCACGTGTACCAATCATTACCGCCTAAGCACTCAACGAAGAGTTGGGGTTTACACAAACTTAAACCTTGACTCAAGTCATAAGGCAAGCTGTTAGTTCCCCACCTAACCTGAAGCCTGTGTGTGCTTTAAAAAATTAAAACATGTGATGCATGAGAGAATTCTATACAATGCATGAATAAAACATAAATAAAACAAGACAAAAGGTAAAAAATTTAAACACATCAAAAACACAAAGCTGAGTCCAATAAAGTTGAAAACAATACCTTTCCCTAGTTAAATGTGTTCAAAATACATTTGAAAGTTTGAATTCTTCTAAGATAACGTTGAAAATGCTAAAAATGATGCAAATATATCAAAATGCATTTTTTGGGGGGTTTTCATTGTTTTTTGCTATTTTTTATTTTTTCTGAAAATTTATCAAAAACATGGGTCAAAAATCGGGTAGCAACACTGTGTATATAAATAATTCATAAAAAATAAAAATAGTACAAGATATAAAATTATAAAAATCATTTATTAAAAATAAACTGGAAATTAAAAATTAACACCGACTTGAAATTACTTAAACCATGCATCGATATTAGGTTTCCACTCAGGATGTCTGGAAACCTGGCTCCATTGAAACAATGGAATCTCCATCGACGATTTAAACGCCAATGTTATAGTCCTTGCGGCGTAATGTTTGTGAACTTGAAATTAAATAAAAGTAGTAATATTAATTAGTTGTTCGTAAATTATGTTATAAGTATATATATATATATATATATATATATATATATATATAAATTAAAACCTAAACAAACTTACATTGAGAGGTCATCCTTCCATTGTGCCTGGTACTTGCTGGGTGAATTGACCCCATTTGTGAAGGCACACCACTTCTTATTTGTGAAACTGCGCTAGAAGAGGAAAGACATCACAAGTTGGCGTAGATTCCTCGCCATGATCAGCACCTAAGGATACGTCCTCCTCACTCGCTAGAAGAACTAACTGCAACCGTCTTCTGACAACGTGTTGTAGATTTCATTCTACGCATCTACAAAAATTTATACGAATAATTACATAATTAACTTCGATTATTTAAAAAAAAAAACTCGATAGAGTCTCCCCTACACTGGGGGGTCCCAAGTTATCAACAAAATCATATTACACTTCCAATTTTATTTCACATCCCGATCCAATCATCCTGGATCTCAACCCAACTCATCATCATCAACACAACATTTTATTCAATAACATCATATAATGATATTCAAGTAAAAGAATCAATTTCAACTATGAACATTCATTGTTAAATTGGTACTTAGAGTTATAAACATTAGATTAAAGTCATACATTCAAATTTACGGATTAATATTACATTTCAAGTTTTAGGAGACAAGACTCTTAATTTATAAATAATTACATGGTCAAAAGCAAAAGGTAACTAAATCAATATCATTCCTAACACGATCGACCCTAATGGACATCAAAATAGAAATTAACGTGTACACATAAATATAAAAATGTAATAACAAGCAATAACAATGACATGTAAACAATAATATCCTAAAATTAAGATAAACTAATTAAATGTAATTCTATATTTCAATTAAAATTTAAAACAAAAATTCAACAATAACAATTATAGCAATACAAACAATAATATCCTAAATTAAGATAAACTAATTAAATGTAATTCTATATATATAAATTAACATTTTTAACATAAATTCAACAATAACAATTATAACAATACAAACAATAATATCCTAAATTAAGATAAACTAATTAAATGTTATACAACACACACAACACAGTAACAAGGGCTGACCATTAAAGAAGAATAAATTTTTCATGTTTCAAATTATTACATTATAAAATAAGGCTTTATAACATGTTTAGTTAGTCGGAATTTTCATCTTCGTCCTCTATTGAATTGTTATCATCAGATTTATCGCACTCTTCAATTTCGTTATCATCTTCTTCAACAACATTCTTTTTTTCACTAGTAGAGCTCAGAACAACATTCAACTCCTCTGCGTCAACATCAACAAGACAATCGTTGAAAACACGAAAATTCAAATTTTCTTCTAAGTCAATCGACAAAGCAACTCGGTATGGTTCAACCAACTCACTAGCTTGAAAGACTTCATCTATCACACTTGTGTCTTCGTTCTCATCCTGAACAACCTCGACACGACCTTTGGGTTTTGTTTTTAAAATGGATAACCAATCAACTCTTGATCGGTCCTTTCTAAAGGAAGGGGTGTATGTGTAATAAACTTGTTGGCATTGCTTTGCGAAAACAAAGACGTCGTTTATATTGCGGTGTCTAACTTTTGAGTTGATTTCAACGAGACCATAGTGAGGATCTACTCTGATTCCTTTGTCAGTTGTGTCATACCAATAGCATTTAAATAAAAACACTCTATTTTTCCTCGCTATGATATTGCAGTTCGATGACCTCTTCCAATTTATCGTAGTAGTCAACTTCAAACTCACTAGAAGTCGATCCCTTAATACAAACACCGCTATTGTATGTCTTTCTTCCATGCTCGTATTCTACTGTATGAAAGACATATCCATTGACAAAATACCTGTTATAGCACTTGTCTTTTCTTTCGGGGCCCAGACATAGTAAAGACGGTGAAATAGCAAAGACACTACCTCCCATTTGATAAACCTAGCTTGTAAATTAAATACAACAATAATCAATAAACGAATATTATGTAACATTGACTACAATTAATTACATTGCAAGAGATAATGAGTTTGTGATAGGACTTACATGTGTTCTAAACCATGTGGCAAATTGTTCATCTTGTAATTGAAAGATCTAGGATTCGGTCATTTGTGAGTTATTGGACGGTAAGTATCATCGATGTTGCACGCAAGGTTGTTCCAAATTATATGAGTGTATGGTATCACAAAACATAAATAGTACACTCTTGATAAAGTTTAAGTCGAACATCTACTTACTTAATAAAAGGTCTTAGCTCATCACAATTAAATAGGACATAATTGTGTGCTTGTCTGAACTCTATTTCAAACAAATATCTTCCCCTCACGACATTTTAGGTGTGGGTCATCCAGGATTGGAGAATATTGACAAGTTCCCACTTGAAGGCACTTCACCACCATCATCATGCCATGGACCACAGTTTATCCTCATTCTCAAATGAGGTTCGAAATAGTATGAGATAAATGTTGAGATCTCCTCAACAATATAGGCCTCACATATTGACGCCTCAACATACGCCTTGTTCTTAACATTTTTTTTAAGATTGAACAAGTACCTGCATATATATATATATATATATATAAAATTATCAATTAAAAACATTAAAATAAAAATAAAAACATTTAATTATAAATTACATAGCTCATGTAATATCTAACCTCTCGAATGGATACATCCATCATCTTGGACCGGTCCTCCAACTTTTACCTCAAACTGTAAATATAAGGGTAAATGCTCGATTGAGTCAAAAAATGATGAAGGGAATATCATCTCAAGTTCGCATACTGTCTCGACGATATTCTTGTCAAGCCTTTCAATGTGATCAACATTAAACTTGTTGGAGCATATATCTCTAAAGAAATGACTGATCTCCGTTAGTGCATCCCATATCCCATTTGGCAACAAATCACTAAAAGCTAATAGGATGAGTGTTTGTACAAACACATGGCGATCATGAATCTTTATTCCATATAATCGCATTCCTCCGTATTAACCTTGCCTTGATATGTTCGAGGCATGTCCATCGGGGAAACGCAGACTCTTAATCCATTTGTAGACTAGTAGTTGTGCGTTTTTCTCTAGCATGAAGCTTGCTTTTGGTTTTGCGACCCGTGACCCATCGCAAACCAACTCCATATTTTTATAGTTACAGAATAGTGTTACATCCAATCTAGCCTTGATGTTGTCCTTTGTCTTCCCCTTCACATCTATGACGGTGTTGAAAATGTTCTCAAACACGTTCTTTTCAATGTGCATAACGTCAAGGTTATGGCGGAGAAGATTGGTCTTCCAATAAGGAAGCTCCCAAAACATACTTTGCTTATGGGTCAAACCAAAACCAAGAAACTTCTGCTTACCTGATTGGAGACCAAACACAATGTCACCGTACTCTGACACAACATTAAACAATTCTTCACCGGAAAGACACGGGGGTGCAACATCATTTTCAACTTTGCCAACAAAGAAATCCTTTCGTTCTTTCCCGGACTGTGGTAATGTGGCAAGAAATGACAGGTGACGAAAAAAAAAGCTTTACCCCCGTTTGTTAGCGTGAATGCCTTGTTGTTCTCCATACGGTATGGACATGCTAGCTTTCCATATATGCTCCAACCAAAAACCATTCCATAAGCTGGGAAATCATTGATAGTCCACATCAAAGCCGCTCTCATAACAAAATTTTATTTCCTCGAGATGTCATAAGTCAAAGCTCCAGAGGATCACAACTGCGTCAACTCATCAATCAACGGACGAAGACAAACATCTATATTCCGCCCCAGACTACTCGGACCTAGTATGACCATAGATAAAAACATGAACTCCGGCCTCATACACATCCCCGGTGGCAAGTTATAAACCGTCGGTATGACCGACCAACAAGAATAAGGAGCAAAGCAAATGACACGAATGGGTTGAATCCGTCGTACACAACCCAAGACGCACGTTCCTTGATTCGAGTGAAAAGTGAGGATGCATCTTGTTAAAGTGTTTCCAGGCTTCACCGTCGAAGGATGAACCATCACTCCATCAACCGCATGGTGTGATTGGTGCCATGTCATATGCTCAATAGTCCTTGGTGACATGAATAACCTCGGTGATCTAGGTGTGATTGGGAAGTATCTAAGTTTTTTATATGCCACGAGAGTCTTCCCTCTACCGGTTCCGGGTTTGTAACGGGAATGCCCGCATGTCATGCACTCGGTCATCTCGGCATTTTCAAGGTAGTATAACATGCGAAGTTAGGGCATATATCAATTTTTCCGGTATCCTAAACCGAGGGGTTTCATCATGGATATGGCAGCATAGAAGTTCTCTTTCAACCTGTTCCCTTCAGGTAAAATGCTTCTCGCCCATTCAATAATCTTGTCATAACCGGCCTCACTCAACCCGTGATTTGACTTGATGGTGAACACCGTGCTATGATTGATAATTTATCGTGGTTCGTGCGGCCATCCCATAATGGTTCGTTAGAATCTCTCAACATATCAAAAAACCTTGCTGCATCTGCATTAGGTTCTTCTTTTATGATTGGACATTCCTTGACATTACCTTCACTCATTCTCATTGCATCCATAACCATATTCCTATAAGGATTACTGTTTTCATTTCCAACTTTATACATGTTGCTAGCACTAGAAGTTGACCCAACCACCTGTTCTTCCATGCTCTCATCAGGAATAAATAGTTCTACATGAGCATACCAACACAGGTAATCCTCCATGAACCCTTTGGTTAGAAGATGCATCGTTATAACATCTTAATGTAGAAACTTTAAATTTTTACACTTCTTGCATGGACACCTAATACCGCCATCAGTAAAATTCCTCGGAATAGATGTTGCAAAATTAATAAAACCCTGGACACTGTTACAATAATCCATCCTCGCAATCCTTGGGGTGAGTCCGATACATCCATGAACGATCATCCATGACCTCTATTGAACCTCTATAAAACATAACAAAAATATTGGTTTTCCCAGACATTATCCAACAAACTAAAACAACACTTATGTTAAATATTCATTATCAATTATCAACTATCAACGTTCATACATACAAATTTATACATATATAAATTTACAGAAATCATAACTTCAAAATAGAATTGATAACAATTAAACAAGACTCGTTAAACAAGCTATTAATTATTTATTTCATCACAACGACACATTTAATTCGGTGTAATTCAAACAAAATTTCAACAATTTACAAACAAATATAATTTGACAAAATCTAAAACAAACTATAACAAATACAAAATTATACAACTACAAATATAATTTCATACTACAAGTTTCTTTGACAAATAACAATTAAACAAGTACAAATGTTAACAAAATACATATACTAAAACAATAAAATTCACAATTAAATATTAAAACTAAAAAGGATAGATTTATTTACAAAAAAAATGATAAAATCTACAAGAAACAAATATTGTGACCACGTACAAGATATAATAAACTTGAGTGCTCGTGTTGAGAATAGTGGAGAGTTGGGATGGGTGGTTGGGCCCAGTTTGGGAGGGGAGAGGTGGGATGGGAAAGAAGCGGGGAGAAACAGAGGAAGAGAGTGTCGGCAGATGGGTGGGTATATAATGATTTTTTCTGATGGAATCACCGACGGATTCCTTCTTTCGGTGATTCCATCGGTGATTTCGTCGGTGACAGTGCCACGTCACTGTACGACTATCTCAGTTTTAATCCCTTAATCATTCTGTCGGTAAAATCGTCTGACGTCACCACGCCGTTGCATATTTCTAGACAAACTGTATACCCCGTCAGTATATATCGAGGAAATATTTCTGTCAAGCCAGGGCCTACAAAAGCATGACTAAACAGCGATGAGAGCAGGAGTGAGCAACATATATAGAACAACATGGCATGCAGCATCAACCAGAACACAAGGCACATGGCATAAGTCGGCCATCGAAACCACTAAATCCAGGCAAGTACCGGCGAGAGGGACGACCAACCAGAGATCAATATCAACCAAAAGCGGTAAGGAAATGGTTCCGTTCATGGAAATGCAACACCATATAAAACACAACTTGGAATTTGCGAAATAGAACATCGGCTAAAGTGCAATTGTCTTCAAAAATTCTTTTGTTTCTCAAAAGAATTAACAACAAATAAATAAAAGAATAAACAAATAAATCAAAATTTGCTTGCTTGGGCAACGCAGAGAAGTTTGCAAAAAAAAAAAAACACTAGCATAAATAGTCGGATGGAAATTCTTCAATTTCCTTTCTTCGTCTTTTTCTTCTTTTTTCCTTTTTTTTTACTTCACTATTTTTCTTTTCTCTTTCCTTTTCTTCCTGATTTTTCTTTTTTCTTTTTATAATTTTTTATATATAATTTCAATTTTTTTAATTACAAAAAAAGATAAAAAGGTTGGTGGCTGTTAGAGAATAATATAAATTATATCTTGCAGCCTCACGTAAGAGTTTAAGCTATTAGGTTGAGATATTTCTTTGACCTGGTATCAAAGCCTTGATGACCAAGCGGTCACAAGTTTGAATCTCATCATTCCCATTTATTTGATAAAAAAAATTAAGCATAAGGTAATGTGGACTTGTGCAAGTTTTAAGCCCAAAAGCTTTCACTTGAGGGGGTGTGTTTGAGAATAGTATAAATCATATCCTTGAACCTCACCTAACAACTTAAGCTATTGGGTTGAGATGGTTCTTTGACATGGTATCAGAGTCTTGATGACCAAGTGGTTACGAGTTCGAATCTCACCATCCCTATTTATTTGATTAAAAATAAGCACAAGGTAATGTGAGCCTGTGCAAGTTTCAAGCCTAAAGGGCTTTCATTTAATGAGATGGGTATAGCTAGTTGCGAGTCGAGGAGTGGACCCTTGGGTCAAGCTACGGCAGTGTGAACCCGACAACAATGGAGGCTGACTCCCAGTAGCCGTTCCTTGCGGTTGTGAAGATCATCTCCCTTTGCGCTTTTCTTTCTTCTGTGAGTCGTTCCAACCAGTCCCTTTACTAGTAAGCCTCTAACACACAGACCTATTGATGTAAAACGGTGTCATTTAATCACGATTTAAATACCTTTTTTTTAGACTTTTTCCTTTTTTTTTCTTTCTTTCTTCTTTAATTTCTCTCTCTAAACCCAGAAAACGATGATAATGGCTTTGTGTCATCCGTCATTGCAAACTGCCACCATTAAAAAAGATTTCCACCTAAAAAAGAACCTTTATCGAAAGCGCACCCCCCTCAATCCAAAACCACCCTCCTTTTACCCTAAACTATTAGCATTGTCATAACTCATTTACGAGTTATTCTCTAAATTCAATTTTTCTTCCAAAATTAAAAAAAATAAAATAAAGACTAGCAACATGAATAAAGTAGGTCGAGAAGGATTCCAAAAAATACATAAAAATCAAGCTGCAATTTTGGATGAAATTTAAAGCCTAATTGTACCTCATTATACCCAATATTAAAAAAACAATGCAAATTCAAGGTCAAATTAAATGATTATTGGACGAATCTGCATAAAAATTAAGTTCAAGGATATAATTAAATTTTGAATAGTTCAATTTGATTTAATCATGGGCCAAATTAAAGTTTAATTATGTGTAATAATTAATTTGGATCCAATTAAAGGATTTTATTAAGTGCAAGGACTTAATTATACTTTAAAATGGTCAAATTAATTTTATCAGGGGCTTAATTGATGAAAAATTAAGTTTATGAGCTCAATTTTGGCTTAATTGAGAAGATTAGAATTTTAAAAGATCAAATTTAATTTTACCAAGTCAATTGATTGAAATAAGGGGCAAAATCGCAAGAATATTAAAGTTTTGGGGTCAATTAGGGGTTAAATTAAAAAATTTCACAGCCAAGGACCAATCTACAAAAGGTGTTGAACTATAGGGGCTCAATTGATTGAAATCAAGGGTGAAATTGAAGAAAATTAAAAGTTTAATGGTCAACTGAGGGTCAAATTGCATAAATCTAAGACTAGGGATCATACTAAAAAAGTCGTTTAAATTAGGGGCTAATTTTAAAAATCAGCAGTGGCAAAATTATATTAAATAAGATGTTTGGAGTTAATTTTAGGTGAAATTGAAGGAAATCAAAAGATGTAGGATCAAATTGAACTTTGGCCAAAATCCCTAATTTAAGGTCAAAATGATGTTGTTTTGAACAGTAAGAAAAAAAGAGAACCAGACTACTCATGGTTCACTATTCATTGTCTTCTTGTTTTGACCTAAAAAAGCTGCTCGAGTGGCTACTTTTCAGGGGCATTTAATGCTTCATCTTTTCGCCAAACTTGACAAACCATACACCAACATGATGACCTAATGTTGTACTACACCCTAGAGTAGACCCCGCTGGCCAACTTTCCCCACAGCTACCACGACATCGCCCAAAAATAGCCAACTCGACTAGCCTATAGTAGCCAACTTTTTTAGGCCATGATAGCAACTTTGAACCAATGGTTGAGATCCTTCTAGGTCAAATCAAGGGCTAACATTTGGCACTAGTAAAGTCAACATGTCCCTCTTCTATATCATATAAATAGGGGTGGATTACGTGCCCCAAGCATGAAGAAAATCAGGTCTAAAGTCAGCTAAAAATCAGCCTTCCCCTTAGTTCTTTTTTCCTTCCCCAGCCGACAATTCTCTCCCTTCTCCTCTTTCTCCACTGCACCCTCAACCATAATGACCTCATTGTTGCCTCCTCGCCCAACAAGTGAAGATAGAATACCAAAGGCAGGTAGAGAAATTACAACCACTACCGATTCCAGAATAGAAATGGAAGGACATTACCATGGACTTTGTAATTGGATTACCAAAGGGTAAGAAGGGTAATTGTTGACCGGGTAAGAAATTCGACCTTATTCTTACCCATGTAAATTACAGATTTCATGGATAAGTTGGCCAAATTGTATGTGAATGAGGTGATTAGACTTAATGGGGTGCCAATATCAATTGTGTCAGATCGAGACCCAAGGTTCACATCGAGGTTATGGCCTGACTTACAACGAGCTTTAAGGACTGAGGTGAACCTAAGTACAACATTCCACCCTAAAAAAATGGTCAGTTTGAAAGCATCCAAATCTTTTAAGGTCATATATGTTAAAGTTTGGGGAAAGTTGGGAAGATCTATTACCGTTAGTGGAATTTACGTACAATAATAGCTACAAAGCTTCTATTGGGATGACTCCATATGAAGCACTATATAAGAGGAAATGTCGCACCCTGATCTGCTAGGATGAAGTAGGAGAAAGGAAACTCTTGGGGCCCGAAATGGTGCAACTAACGACTAATAAAGTGAAAACTACCAGGCAAAGAATAAAGGAAGCCCATGACAGGCAAAAAAAATTATTCGGACAATTGGAGGAGACCATATGAGTTCCAAATAGAGGATAGAGTATTCTTAAAGGTAGCACTGTAGAAGGGCATCATTCGGTTTGGGATGAAAGGAAAACTTGCCCGGAGGTACATTGACCCTTTTGAAATTATGGAAAGGATAGGGCCAGTTGCTTATCGATTGGAACTACCCGCACATCTAGACAAGATCCACAATGTGTTCCTTGTGTCCTTGTTATGAAAGATGAAAGTGGATCCTTCACGAGTGCAACCATCAATCCCTATTAAAGTAAGAGAAGATTTGACACTAGAGATAAAGCCAGTCAAAATTGTGGATTGAAGTGAAAAGGTGTTGAGGAATAAAAGGGTTCCATTGGTAAGAGTATTGTGGAGGAATCACAAATAGAGGAAAATACGTGGGAGAGATAATCGAGGATTAAAAAGAAATACCCCCATATATTCCCCGGAACAGGTATGTTACGAGGGGAGAATGTAAAACCCTGAGAACACACTTATAAAAAAAAAATATAAATATAAAATAGAGTAAAGAATATAATAGTAAATATAATAATAATGCAATTTAATAAAAAGATTATGAAAGATATAAGGAGCATGGCTCATATTATGAAAAAGAAAAGAGATGGGGCCAAAGTGCAATTTAGAATAATAGGGCTATAAATACCCCCATTTCTTTCTCCTTGAAACCAGCAGCACACACTAAGAAAAAGGGGGAGGATTTTAGATTTTCTATAAAAATTTCAACTGAAGAAAGTAAAAATAATGACAGTGTCGTTTGTTGTTGAAAAAACAATACGGCAGCAGCCACGTAATTCATGGTGGCAGATTTGCTGATCCTATGCCTTTTTCTATTTCTTTAAAACCCAGCCAAGTTTCTTCCAATTTATATAGGCAATTAACTCCCTTATTTTAGTCTTTTTTTCCAATTCAGTCCTGCAAACTTGGGGGGCAAAATCGTTCTTGCGGCAGGAATTTTTTTTTTTGCAGCAGAATTTTTGCTTCCTCATTAGATATTCAAACGTGAATATCTTGAGCTTCTGATATCAAAATCAAGTGATTCAAAAACCCAAATTCATCTACACATATAGGACTACAACTTTCATGAAGGATTCGAGGTGAGATAAAATCATTTTCTGAGAACCAAATCGAGCCGCAATCTGGTTAGTAAAAATGGTCTCCTGATCTGATAAAAAAAACTGACAAATGCCAAGCTTCCCGATATAACTGAGAGTATAACCTAAGAATAAAGACCAAAACAATCATGATGGAAGCAAAGCCTTTAGTGTGAAATTCGGGTCAGAATCCTGCTTGCGGCAGAGTTCTCTACTTTCACTTTGAGATATTCAAATGGGGATATCTTGAGCTTCTAATATCAAAATCAGGTGATTCAAAAACCAAAATTTATCTACGCATATAGGACTACAACTTTCATGAAGGATTAAGAATGAGATAAATTCATTTTAAAGTACAGAAATTGGCTGCAACCTGGTTGGTGACACGACCAAAAGATTGATGTCTTCTTCCAAGTGCAGGAGTGTCGAAGTAATAAATAACCCGGCAAGACCGAGGTCGAACCACATGGAGGTTAATTGTATAAATTATAGATAACAACAACAACAACAATAACAATAAGTTAAAGAGAGCTTTGAGATATGATATTGATGTAAGGATTAAACAAGGATAAAATAATTGTTAAGGTTAGAGGATCCACTAATGGTATTTCAAACAAGTATAGTATAAACTCTTTTTGTTACTCAACTGGAAACCACACATAAAGGAGGTTCCAATCAGATTATAAATTGTTAACATGATTACATTAGTTATCTTATTCGAATAATGCTAATACTTGTAAATGTTGTCGGGCATTCATGATTATAACTTATGTTAACAACAAATCAAGTTCCTTTCATAGCTCGGGTGTCGGTTATACCATACAATATGGGCTATGAAAGTGCCAAGTATTTGTTGTACCAAGTGTTATACAACATAAATCTAGATTAACCATTTAACAAGCAAAGTATTAAAAGTGAACAAGATAGCAAATATAAAGCATGTTAGTATCCAACATTAAGGTCCATGTTAAGTTTATATTATACTTATTCTTACACCATTAGTGTACCCTTTTCACCTTGACATAATTAACCTAGCTAGACATAATGAAAGAAAGAAACATAAATAAACAAGGAAAGGAAATGAAAGGCATAAGCAAGAGATTAATATAAACAAAACTTAAGTATTACAAAAGATAAAGAGAGAGCAAGAGCATGATCTTGATCTGAAAACCAAGATACCTAAATATATGGCAAATGCCTCCTTTTATAGGCCAAAATTCGGAACTATTGATTTGTTGACTAATTGATGAGTGGGTGGCCACATCTTGACTTGGTGACAATTCTTATCTTCTTGTCTTCCAAAAATGTCATTGATGACGTCATAATTTGAACAAACTTAAATCATGAAAGTTCTAGGAAATTGTCTCATCTTTCCACGGTAACAATTTGAGATCATTTGGACTTTTAGAACTTGAGATATGGTCTGAACACTGAGCGATTAATGCGGCTGTAGGACAGATTCAAACTTCTTTGTTGTTGCTACAATTTGGACTTGAAAACAACCTTTTTAAATCTTGGGCTCTACATGAAAATTGTAGACCTATGTCTTATCTTTCCATCCATATAAAATGGACCTAAATCCAAGATCTGCAGCTCCAGATATGGCCCAATTACCGAACGGTGTTCCGGTTTGGACTTGCACCAAGCATCTCTTTTCTAAGTTTGGCCATCTCTTTGTCCTTTCAATTTCAGTACTTTAACTCATCAATCAATTCTTTCATTTATGTGATAGGCCTGCATTTAAGATGAACATTTACCATAAATTAAAGGTATCTTATAGTATTAGATATATTATTATAAAACATGCTTTAGTTAAGGAGTTATTGATACTTCAAGTGCAAAATGATGATATAAAACCTTGATAAAAATGCGCTTTTAAGTACTAATCACACCCCCAACCAGCTTATTACTAGTCCCTAGTAATTAAAGCGTTAAAATAGAAAAACAATTTGCAAATTCCACAAAGCAGGGCATTCATCATTCAACTTCCATTAATCTATCCAAATAAACAAACTCTCATTAAATTTATATATCTGCTCAATACCTCTTAAAGAAAATATTAATAAACCTTCCTTTTTATGTGCTCAATGTATGAAAACATAGATGATGGGGCTTTTATTGGAAGAAAAACAATATTTTATTCTAATGTTTAAGGTTAACTTCTTTGGGTTGGGATTATTATCTTCTTGGTTTTTTTTAATATATATACATATAACTTAAAACACAATGCATCTTTAACCCATGTAACGAGCTTTCGGCTAATGACTCCCGGACCGGTTGGTCTTAGGGCATTAGGTGTTGAGACACCCCTACGAGCTTAGTAACTCGGGTTGTAGATATCGATACGTAGATAGTGCAATGTTTGATTCCCTTAAGCTTTTCTCCTTAACCCATGTAACAAGCTTTGGGCCAATAGCTCCCAAGTCGGTTGACTTTAGGGTATTAGGTGTTAAAACACCCCTTCGGGCTTAATTGCTTAAGTTAGGGAGGCTACGAAATCAAACTTATCTACGTTTTTATTATCATCATTTTCTTTTTTTTTCTTTTTTGTTTTTTTGTTTTTTTTTCAAATTATAGACTATCCCTATCCCTTAGTTGTTACCTTTAACAAAAGAACATAAATAATGTAATAATCCAATGTGCAACCCACAATCATATGTTAAAGTGTGTGTGTGAAAATGAAGGTTTAAGAATACTTGTTAAATGAGTATATGAGCGGAATCAAGTGATAATAATGTGAGAGTTTGTGAACCTAAATATTTCAAAAAGTATTCTAATAGGCCTTGTTATGAATATTGCAAATAACCATTAGAAAAAGTTTACTAAGATGCGTCTCAAGAGTCAATAAAATTCCCCCTTACTCGCCATCCTAGTAATAACAGTTTTGCCAAATGGTTTTTAAAACAAAAACAAGTTAGTTGGTTAGTTTTTTTTTTTAAAATACTACTACCCTCTCCCCCCAACCAAAAGAGACATTGTCCTCAATGTCCTATGGTAGAAAGATAGAGTATAGAAGACATTACCTGAAACAACGAACACTGACAAACCTGAAACACACTTAAACAAATATAAGAAATAATAGAACATAATACTATGCTAGAAATAAAACCAAAAGACACAAGGATTCACAAACAAAAGTTCAAATCGTAGTTGTGATTGTGGCTCACATCTTCTCTTGGTTTTACATCCAAGAACGGCTTAAACGCCCTCTATGGGTCGGGGATAGGCTTCCCATCCAGTTTTCTTAAGAACCGGCAAACGGGGTCTTTTTTAGTCGGATTCCCAAGACTAAGTCTATCATGTTCTTTATGAAAATGGGGCCATAAATCATGAATTGCACGATGCACATCTCCACTAGGATGCGTCTCAAGGGTCAACAAAAGATTATCTAAAGACCCCTTACTCAGGCCATCCTTAATTAATTGTATTTTATCTTCACGGTTTATAGATATCATTCCTAAAGAACGACATGTTGCATTACAAGTCCATCCGGCACATCGGTGACAGACTTTCGATCGTTTTGCACGACGTTTCTTTGCAAAAGTGCTTTTACCTGTTCCAGGCATGTGTGAAATGAAAGAATTGGAGGACTCACCGATAATCGGACCTTTGCTTCAATCGGCCAGCGAATATCTTCGGGAATTCCATGATTCATTAACAACTTCAATCTTGCACACCTAGCACGGTAAATTTTTGTAATCGCATTCGAGGCAAAGCGGGAAAGTACTTTTTCAATTTTTCAAGAGTGCTGTCCATTTTCAAATGAGAATTGGAGAAGAGTTTTAAAGAAGTGAGAAAGAGCAAAGAATTGCACAAATATGTATACAGATTTTAGTTATTATGGGAAACTGAAAGAACCGATTTAAGTCACGGAGTACCGTTATCCATCTTTTGACCGGGGTTAGAGAAACTAGCAAAACAAAACACACAACAATGTGAGAGAAAAAAAAATAATCAACCTTTATCTATAGGATCATTCAAACCAATGGATTCATTTTCACTAGGAAAATTATCAAAGTAAGCTTTCAAACGATGTTCATTTACCTTAAAAACATTGTCATTCTTTGGATTGTTGATATCACAGGCCCCATATGGATACACATGTTTCACAATAAAAGGACCACTCCATCTTGATCTTAGTTTTTTAGGAGATAAATTGAGTCGAGAATTATAAAGCAAAACTTTTTGACCAGTATCAACTTTTTGACAACTTTCACAAGTTTTGCAGAATGCATATGTGTCCTTGAACATGGTGGGCCAATAAAATCCATTTTGAAGGATTTTTGCAATGGTCTTTTTTTACAAGAAATGACTCCCACATGCTTCAGAATGACAAAATTTAATGACACTACTTACCTCATTGTCCGCAATGCATCTTTGAAATATTTGATTAGGACAATGTTTGAATAAGTTAGGGTCATCCCAATAAAAGTTTCTCACTTCGTTCAAAAACTTTCCTTTATCTTCGGTCCTCCAATGAGTTGGCAAATCTCCTGAGGCAAGGAAATTGATATTTTTAGCAAACCAAGGCATTGAACTAAGAGAAAGTAAGGATTTGTCAAGAAAGTTATCATCGGTTGGTGTGATGTCAGATATCGAATCTGTTGTCACTCTTGATAAAAGATTCGCATCAACATTTTCAATGTCTTTTTCATCCGTGATTTCTTTCTGAGAATAAGTCATTTGCAAATCTTCAAATTCATCAAACTCAGTATTACTCAAAGTAGATTCAAATTGATCATAAACCAATTCTTCAATAAGATCTACTTATTGTAAATCATTATCATCTCCAGGTTGCTTGCAAATGTTACAAATATTCATCTTCAATGTCATGTTTCCAAAAGATAGCTTCATCAGTCCATTCCTACAATTAATCAATGCATTAGAAGTTGCAAGAAACGGACGTCCTAAAATAACAGGAAATGAATTACATGCTTCAACGGGTTGTGTGTCCAAGACAATAAAATCCACAGGATAAATGAATTTATCAACTTGTACTAACACATCTTCAACTATTCCTCTAGGCACTTTTACGGATCTATCGGCAAGTAAAAGAGTTACGAAGTTGGTTTTAACTCACCTAGATTGAGACTTTGAAAAACTGAATATGGAAGTAAATTCACACTAGCTCCAAGATCAAGTAAGGCTCTTTCAATTTTATGTTCTCCAATAAAGCAAGAAATTGTAAGACAACCAGGGTCTTTATATTTCAATGCATTATTGTTCGAAGAATGACACTTACTTGTTCGGCTAAAAAGGCTTTCTTTTTCACATTCAGTTTTCTCTTCACAGTGCACAGATCTTTCAAAAATTTAGCATAAGAAGGAGCATGTTTAATAGCATCCAACAAAGGTATATTGATCCTTACCTGTTTGAAAGTTTCAAAGATTTCAGAGTTGTGATTGACTTTCCTTTGTTTGGTCATGGCATCAGGAAGTGGAAGTGCTGGCAGAGAATCAGTCTTTTCTTTGTAATGATCATATTCAACCCCTTCCTTACCCTTAGAGATTGACTCATCATCATTCTCACAAGGTTCAAGAATGCGTTTTTCAATAACCTTACCCTTTGCGAAGAGTGATGACTGATTTTACTTGATCCATGTGTTGGCTTCCAGAACTACTTGCATTCACATTGTATTGCCCCTTTGGATTTTGTTGTGGTTGAGATGGAAACTCACCTTTCTCTTGAAGGCGAGAGCGAGATGTCAATTTTGCAAGAGTATCTTTAAAATCTATCATGCTTTGAGCAAGTTGAGTGTTAATTGCCTCTTGCTTTTCCATAAATACATGCAATGTTTCCTTAAGATTTCTTCTAGGAGGGGGAGCATAAGGAGGTGCATATCCATGAGAATTTTGGAAATTATGGTGTGCTTGAAACGGTGGTTGTGAAGTTTGAGCATTATTGTTCTCACTCTTCTAACTAAAATTTGGATGATTTCTCCAACCAGGGTTATATGTTTGCGAATATGGGTTATGGTTGGGCCTTTGAAAACTGTTTAATGCATGGGCTTGTTCATGGAGACATTCTTTAAAAGAAGGCAAGGTTGGAGAGTCATTGGTTGAATGTTCGTTGGTTTCACAGATTTGACACGCAATGTCTTGAACAGATTTTAATTGACCACTCTTTTTCAATTCTAGTGCTTCGACTTTTTTAGCTAAAGATGCAAACTTGGCTTGGAGGTGATGATCTTCCCTAAGGTTGTACATACCCCCACTAGATGTATGAGGTTGGGTTTTACTTGGTGCCTCATAAGTACCTGTGGTGTCCCAATTTTGCGCATTTTCAGCTAGCAAGTCTAAGTACTCCATTGCTTCATTAGGGTCTTTATCTTTAAAAGTTCCATTGCACATCAATTCAACCATTTGCCTATCTCTAGGTGTTAATCCTTCATAAAAATGTGAAACTAATCTCCATATTTCAAAACCATGATGGGGGCAAGTATTAAGCAAGTCTCAATACCTATCCCAACATTGATAAAATGTTTCTCCTGGTTTTTGAGAGAAAGTAATGATTTGTCTTTTGAAAGAGTTTGTTTTGTGAGATGGAAAAAACTTCTTTAAAAATTGTTGTTGCATTTCATCCCAAGCACGAATGGATCCAGTTCTCAAATTTTGTAGCCATGTTTTAGCTTTATCGGATGCTGATCTAAGAAAAACAAGAGCAAACATTGCAACTTTAACAAAGCAGAATTCCTACTATAGGTGTTTGTTTGATGTACCGCCAGTGAGGAATCGAAGAGGAGACAAAAGGGTTTCAGATTCATCATTTTCTCTTCCAGTTGAGACAACGCGTGATTCCACACGTCGGTAGTGGTGGTGCTGCATGTTTTTGTGCGTTACTAAGATTACCTGGCTATTGGAAAGTTTCTACCAATCCATAAATAACCACAACAACATTGGAAGATTTACATGAGGTTGTGAGGATTGTCGAAAGAATTGAACAAGCTATGAAGAGGGGAATGATTGAAGATTCTACCAAGAATTCTAGAACAATAATGAGAGATGAATCAAAGGATGACCCTGACGATGGGAAGCCTTAATTATGTGGTCCAACCAGGTCTCACTGTAGCATCAATTGCTCAAATGTCTTTGCTAAGATTGACATACCTCGACCACTCGAGTTTGTCTACCAGCATCTGTTAGACTCTGGACTTATTGCCTTGACTCGCCAATTTACCTCCTTTTGAGTGCACCTTTGAGCCACCTCCATTTTGAGTGCGCCTTTGAGCCCTCATCCCTTAGGTAGTGCGTTTTCTAACCCTACCTCCTTTTGAGTGCGCCTTTGAGCCTTCAACTCCTTTTGAGTGCGCCTTTGAGCCCTCATCCCTTAGGTAGTGCGTTTTCTAACCCTACCTACTTTTGAGTGCGCCTTTGAGCCCTCAACTCCTTTTGAGTGCGCCTTTGAGCCCTCATCCCTTAGGTAGTGCGTTTTCTAACCCTACCTCCTTTTGAGTGCGCCTTTGAGCCCTCATCCCTTAGGTAGTGCGTTTTCTAACCCTACCTCCTTTTGAGTGCACCCTCCGAGCCCTCACCTCCATTTTGGGTGCGCCTTTAAGCCCTCATCCCTTTGGTAGTGCGTTTTCTAACCCTACCTCCATTTTAAGTGCGCCTTTGAGCCCTCAACTCCTTTTGAGTGCGCCTTTGAGCCCTCATCCCTTTGGTAGTGCGTCTTCTATCCCTACCTCCTTTTGAGTGCGTCTGTGAGCCCTCAACTCCTTTTGAGTGCGCCTTTGAGCCCTCACCCCTTAGTAAAAGATACATGAATATCATTGGGGGATTTTGTGTCATTCGGTTGAACGGTTGCAAGAATTTAAAGAATTGAGTTGAGTTTGTGAAAAATGACATCATCGGCCATATTATCACCTCAACATCCTCGAATGACAAGTGATCGAAATGCTTGGCAAAACACGGATATCGCCGGAAAAGCTTATCCAAGAAGAGTGTTAAACTGTCGATCCTTTTTGTTATGAGTTTTGTCATTCCGCATTTTATTTTGGGATCACATCTCATCTTTTAACGAAACATGTCTTTTCTTTGTCCCTTTGTTGTTACGAACGCATGAGATGTTTCTTTCAAAAGGTTATTTACAAAATATTTTGATCAAGCTCCAACATGCGTTTAAGATTAGTCAATCTGAAGATTAAAATTATTTTGCTTGAATGACTCGATGCTTGTTGAAATGACATGAGGTGACCAAGAAACTTTTGAGCTCACACATGAATTGAACCATACACCATGTAGCTAAGTTTTAGCAGTATGCATAATGACATATAGTGGATTCAGTAGTTATGGACTCATGAATTATGATTTGTACAAGTCTAAACCATTACATTGGGTGAGGTCAAAATTTATCGGTTCTAACCGACCTTGCTTGAAATGAGAAAAGGCCATTTTTGTTTCATCCTTTCACAATTCTTGAAATATATATCCCTTGCGAGTCCCATTTTGAGCTGATAGAATATTTCTTTCATAAAAAACCCCGACTAGGATCACACCCCACACGGGGGCAATGAGAGTCTTTTCCTAGAAAAGACGAAGACAATGTTAGAGTCGATGGATAAAGGGAAGGCTTAGAACAAAAGTCCAATAATTGAGAAAGGGCTAGAAGAAGAAAGCCAAAGATTGATAAAGACACAACAAATACCAAAAGTTAACACGAAAAATCAAACGTTACGTCTTTCAGTGTGTCTATGGTAAAGCCTTTATAATCTTCAAAAGTTTAGATTTGCGTGTGATCAAAGAAAAGTTGGATTTGTGTTATGACCTATGTTAAACAAATGTTGATTTTTGAGATTAACAAGGTTATATGTCACTATTTCTACAAAGACAACGTGAGGAAAAGAGATTGATGAGTAATTGATGGTGATCCTAGGTTCTTGAAACCCTCAAACACCTTTTGAGATTGTGAAATTCCTTCCTTTCATAGCCATGAACCATAGCCTACATTACGTGCTTTAGAAAGTCCTTTTTAATCAAGTAAGCAATCCGAACCGATAAATGGCGATCTCAAAACTTGAAGAGTTGTTTCATACAGGTCGTGACTTCATTAATCAAGCTACTGATTATTATGCATGCTGATAAAATTATTTCTAAGAAAAAGAAACAATTTTTCTTGATAAAGCCTCAAGTTTTGACTCGGGTACCTTGTTTTTCTTGAAATTCATAAAAGGTCACCTCATCACAAATAATCAAAAGGTATACCCAAAATTAGAGTTTAAAATGGATACAAAGAACCATGGAAAAAGCCATTTTAATCTTACAACGAGTCAATTTTTTTTCTCTCTCTCAAAATACAAGACAATCAAAGGATCGCATTGAATAGCGTGTGTTGGATCTTTGACCAACAAAGCTTGATTTCCAAAAATACTTTCAAAAATTGACATCTCTCGATTTCATTTCAACAATCAGACTTGAATTGACATGATCTTTGAAATGTGAGATTTGATTCCAAAATAAGAAAGATTTTCAAACGGGAGAAACATCGACCGAGTTCTTAGATTCCTGACATAAATGACATCAATTCTCCTCGACAGTCCTGGGGACAATACAATGGACCTTCGAGAAGGAAAACAGACAGTATTTAAATCAGCATGGGGGTAAAGATGATCAAATGATGAATCAATGAACTGAGGACAATATGGTTCAAAGAAAGATAATCAATGAATGAGCACATTCAGATCAATTAAGGCCAATGATGTTCAAGAACAATTTATGATCCGTGAAATCCCGACAACAATTGAGAGCAAAGATATACCTGAAGGACATCTTCATATCTTCATCTTGGTTTATCGTCTCCAATATGGCTATGATTATTGAAAGATATTATCACATGATTGCCTTTGAATGAATGTTGGGAGAAAGCATCGCACCTACCTAGACTAACCGTGGGACCATCTGATTTAAAGCTCCAATGCGCATTGCACCACATGAGTATGGGTGATAAAAGCAACATCATTGATGAGGCCGAGACACTTCTTTTCACAATCTGGTTAGATGAGTTGAGAAAAACTTATTGAGAAAGAAGCTGAGCATACAACGATGAGTTTTGTCTTCGCAAAGTATGAAATGCGAGTCGAATAACATGACAGTTCCATGAAAGTGGATGACCGCATATCCTTGAAGGGTATGTTTCAACTGGAGGTGAGTTCATAGCTGATTGACAATCTTGATGGGTGTTGGCACGATGCGCACAATCAATCAGAGAACAATTCTTGAAAGAATCCAGGAGATGAACGATTTGTTAAGCTTTTTAATGATAAATCAAGCAACACCACACTTGGGGGCATTGTCAAGCTTGATAAACGGCGAGAGTAGTAATCATCACGAACTGACCCAAGATGGGCACTTGCATTTACAATTGAGCGGATGGCTAGCACATGAATGAGCCAATGCATCGAAAAACAAATAAGGTTTTGGAATGCAAACAAAGCCACCCTATGACGATGAAGCATCAAAGAGGGGGAACCTATATTTCAAAAACCAGGTAAGATGCATTGCATATCATCTAACTTCACATGCATTGCATAATTATTTTGCGAGATATTTCATGAAACAATATTCCCCTGGGATCCAACGAGACTCACACGAATTGAAGTTCTTTTAAATCACATCAAATATGGCAATTCCACAAAAGCAAAATTCATAAATGAAGACAAGAAAGATGGATTTTTATTCATGGAAAAGGGGTTTACAAGTACAAATGCTAAACGGTGCGAGGACGATCAGGGATATTTTCATCTTGATGGTTAATCATGCCTCGGAATTCCTCAAATTGTTTATGCATACGCTCCATCTCTTCCTCGAACTCAAGGTGTCGTGTGTTAACATAGTCCCTCCAAAAGTCAACACGTGTATTCGGCTCTTGGTTTCTCCTCTCCAAGTTGTTTCTATGACGTCTCTCATCACGGAGTCTATTCCTTAAATTCTCAATCTGATGATGGAGATCAAGAACCTGAGTATTCAACTCTAGTCTTCTGGTATGAAGACGCTCTACAACGTTCACCAAAGACGAAGTAGCTCGATGCGAGAGCAAGTGAGCGATTCACCGCTTCAATATCGGTCCGGCCGCGCATTATTTCATCACGAGGAAGGATCATATCTCTAGCCACGGTTAAAGCAATATCTTCGTTGTCCATTACGGTATCCTCTATTGTAAGCGGACGACCATTCACTTCAAAGCTAGTACGCCAAAGCTGGGAGCTCTATTGCGGGAACGGGGTTTGGGTTAGCATTGGAAGAAGAGGAAGACATGATTAAAGCTTCAAAAGTTAAGAACTTTAAGAGTATTGAAAATGCAAGAAGTTGATGATGTCTTTTGCAAAATCTTGCGTGATTTATAAGGAATTTACTCCTACCATCGTTCTGAACGGCAGCTCAAATCTCAACTGTACATACAGTACTTCCTTGGGAAGCTTTCCTCAATTTTAGAATCCACAAATCGAATCCTAACCATACATACATTGACTTCCTTGAGAAGCTTTCCTCATTTTTGGGATCTACAAATCAGATCTCAACTGTACATACAGTACTTCCTTGGGAAACTTTCCTCAATTTTAGAATCCACAAATCGAATCCCAACCATACATACATTGAGTTCCTTGAGAAGCTTTCCTCATTTTTGGGATCTACAAATCAGATCTCAACCGTACATACAAGACTTTCTTGAGAAGCTTTCCTCATCTTTGGGATCCAATTATAAATCAAATCCCAACCTGTACATACAAGACTTTCTTGAGAAGATTTCATCATCTACGAGATCGATTTACAAATCGATTTCAACCATACGGTATGACTTCCTTTAGAATTTTTCATCAACCCTGAAGCTCATTTGTTGAAATCACTTTCATGTATTTCACAAAATTATATTGAAATCACTTTCAAGTATTTTCAATTAGACCACTTGCGAGTTTCCTCGCATTTTCACCATCATCGGGCGGAGTCGCTGGAACAATTAGACCACTTGCGAGTTTCTTCGCATTTTATCATTGGGCGGGTCGCCTGGAACAATTAGACCACTTGCGAGTTTCTTCGCATTTTATCATCGGGCAGGTCGCCTGGACCACTCACAAATTCTTTTGCTTTCATCTTCGCTATCGAGCAGGTCGCCTGGAACAATTAGACCACTTGCGAGTTTCCTCGCATTTTATCATCAGGGTGGTCTCCTGGAAAATAGGACCAATGTTGAAATCACTTTCATGTATTTCATAAAAAAATCAATTTTTGAAATCACTTTCATGTATTTCACAAGACTAAGGTTGAAATCACTTTCATGTATTTCACACACAAAAAAAAAATCAATTTTGAAATCACTTTCATGTATTTCACAAAACCATTCTTTGAAATCACTTTCATGTATTTCACAACATTAATCTGAAGTCACTTTCATGTATTTCACAAGATCAATATTGAAAACACTTTCATGTTTTTCACTTGGGCGAGTCGCCCATAAGAATTAGACCAACCGAAAATCAGGCATTTTTCAACACTACCATCGTTTTTCTTTACAAAACTTACTATGCAAAGTCAAAAGAAAATGAATTTTCCAATTCCTTTGCACCGTAAACATTGTAAAGAGGGGGCAACTGTTGTAACCCAATTTTGGATCCACCAAGATTTTCTCGAATGTTATTTTATTTCTATTATTATTTATAAAAATCCAAAAAAATTAAGAAAAAAATTTTAAAATTCAAAAATATACTTTTCTCAAGTCAACCGCATCTTTCCATCAAAACCGAGTCCACCGGGTCAATACGGGTCAAACCATGTCGACCAGCGAAAAAAAATGAGTTTCGGGCCGTTTCGGGTCAAAACCGTCATTTTTGGTCAAAACCGAGTCCACCGGGTCAATACGGGTCAAACCATGTCGACCAGCGAAAAAAATGAGTTTCGGGTCGTTTCGGGTCAAAACCGTCATTTTTGGTCAAAACCGAGTCCAAGGGTCAATACGGGTCAAACCATGTCGACCGGGGTAAAAAATGAGTTTCGGGCCGTTTCGGGTCAAAACCGTCATTTTTGGTCAAAACCGAGTCCACCGGGTCAATACGGGTCAAACCATGTCGACCAGGGTAAAAAATGAGTTTCGGGTCAAAACCGTCATTTCCAACCAAAACCGAGTCCACCGGGTCAATACGGGTCAAACCATGTCGACCAAGGTAAAAAATGAGTTTCAAGCTGTTTCGGGTCAAAAAAACCATCATTTTCGACCAAAACCCGGTTCACTGGGTTGATACCCATCAAAAATTTTCCCAGTATTTCAACATAATTTTCGGTCATTAAAGTGGATTTTTTAGCGGTTAAGTCGGGCTTTTTCTAATACTGATTTGAGTTTTAATTTTACCTATATAAATATTTATTATTATATATAATAAAACAAAAAATCAATAATTCAAATATTTTTTTCAACGGAGCAGTTCAATTATGCATGTAGCAGTTATGTTAATATATTTTTTTATTTGGGGTAGATGGAAGGTGGATGTGATTTGTCCCCTGCCTATAAATAGCCACGAGAGCGGGAAGAAGAGAAAGGAGGAAAAAAAAAAAAAGAGAAAACGAAAGAACAAAAACAAAACTTTACTATTCACGTTTTTTTTACTATTTCTTCATGCGAGTAGGATATTGATTTTCAAAAAAAACAATTTGAAAAATACCAAATATATCCTAACCGTTAGATCTATAGTGTTTAGATGCGAACCGTTGATTTAATAGGGTACAATAGGGCTTACCACACCCAATTAAAACCCAAATCAATCTCAGCCCTTAAAACAATTCTCCCTTAGATCCGGTGGCGCCACGTCACACGGTGTCTCGAGCTTTCGGTGCACCGCGCCACACCAGATCAAGACTCCTCTCATCCGGACCGTCCGATCAACTTGCAGATCCATCCAATCGCGCCCGCAGGATCGGTTCAACGACGATCCAACGGTTCACAACCTTCAGATGCACCGGTGAACCATGCGCGCGTTCACACCATAGCACGGCTCGAGTCTCTCTCTCCTCTCGCCGGCGACTCTCTCTCTCTTCCCCGATCTCCCATCTCCGGCCGTCTCCGGCCTCCGCACCACCACGAAAGGTTTCTCCTCGATGTAAAGAAAACCCCCGGTGGTTTTCATTGATTTCGCCGCCTCATTTGGCCGGAAAAGGGCCGCGATTGTCGGCGGCCACCGAAGCTTCAAGTCGTCGATTCTCCTTCGTCAGCCATCAACGGCCGACGATAGCACCTCCATCAGAATCCTCGTCCTCGGATCTACCAGGATCGACCGTCGGTTGGACAGAAATCTCGCCGCCGCCCACAGTAACCGCGCGTGTGCCACACGCGCCGCCAGTGGCATTTTCGTAATTTTTTGAGAAATCCGAGGGTATTTCAGTCTTTTACCTATACATTGACACTCAGGTAATTTTTTGGGTTTCAACTGGTATTTTTGATATTTTTTATTTATAAATGCTTGTAAATTTTCTTGCATGTTGTAAAAAAATACAAAAACCAAAGTCGACAAGTCTCCTAATTTTTAGGGGGCGATGTCATTTTTAACGCGTCTCCTATTTTTAGGGACCGACGTTAACCATTTCAAAAAAAACAAGTTACCAATAAACCCAAAATATAATGGATTATATCCATTATTTCTTTTGGTAACCCAAACGTAATTCTCCTTTTTAGGGACAAACGTCAATATTTTAGACGAGTCTCCTAATTTTTAGGGGCTGATGTCATTTTTAATGTGTCTCCTATTTTTAGGAACCGACTTTAATCATTAAAAAATTTACAAATAAGCCCAAAATATAATCGCATTGTGAATCAAATAGAAAACACACAAGTAAGGGTAACCTTTCTATTGAAAGGATGTTTTAAGGGTGGTGTCTACCTTCCCTTAATCATAACTAACCCCGTACCCGAATCTACGGGACCGAGTGTCTAATTTGGGATTTCTAGTTCCCTCAAATTACTAGATGGCGACTCCAATAAAATCTTCGTTTCCCCCAATCGAGAAAAAAACCTTTTTGTTAAAATAAACAAATAAAAGCGGGAGTCGTCGCCCGACGTCGTGTATCGACAGTGTTGATGTTCTCTAATCCCATCAGTTTCCTAGGATAAGTCTGCTCTGATGAACGAAATCTAGGGTGTTTAAAAAACCTATTTTTATCTTAGTGTTTTATACTCTCACGGCTCGCAAACCGTGGAGTAAAAAAATTTGAAATGTCCTCGATTATAATCAAGGCTTCTTTCAAGGATGTGTGCGGATTTATTATTCCTATAAAATTATTTTGGATATTTACCACTACGGGTTTCTTTATCCAAATATTAATAGTGAATAATAACAAATTATCCCCAATAATATTTTGGATATTCGTCCTTTAAGGATTTCTTTATCCAAACATTAGTGGTGAATAATAACAAATTATCCCCAATAATATTTTGGATATTCGTCCTTTAGGGATTTCTTTATCCAAACATTAGTGGTGAATAATAGATGAATTCCCCAAAAATAAGATTTTTATATTTTTTGGAATATTGGCCAATACCCTTTGGAGTTTTACAAACATGTTGTAAAATCCAAAAATGCAAAAAAAAATGATTTTTGTTGTGTTTAAGAAATCCATGCGAAAACACATTTTTGAAACTTCAAATATTTGTATAAAAAAACGTAAAAAACCATGTTAGGGTATTGGCCGTATGCATGAAACAAAACATTTTTTTATTTTATATTTTTTTGATGTCTTGACGAAAACCGGGTATTTTCATACCGGATTTGTATCTTTATAGTACAAAAATACAAACTTGCAGAAAATCACAGATTTTTTAAATACATTTTTGAAGAAAACTTTTTGAATGGGCCGGACACGGCCCAAAAAGGAAAATGGGTCGAAATCAGCCCAACGGTATGGGCTTACTTTCTAGTGGCTGGACTCAATTCAAGCGGCATGGGGCTGGGTGGGGTTCCGGCCCAAAACAAGTATGGACTCGGATTTCTGTGCACCAGCATAGTACCGGGTTCTGTGCATATGCACAGTAAGTAACTAGTGAAATAGCATTTCACTGTTCAAGTGAATTATATTTCACTTGAACAGTGAAATGCAAGGAAATGGTGCATGCACAGCGACGAGAAGGAGAAACAAACCTGGTGGCAAAAACGATGTTGAAGACGATGGCGAACACTCCGTGTGATGCTGGTGGCGGTGGAGAGGCAGCCGACGAGGTCTCCCGGTGGTTCTGACGGTGGCAGTGGCTGAGAAGCTCAATGTCAGCAACTGCTTTTCTGCAGTATTTCTTCTCCTTTATGCAGATGCACCCGCCTCTGTTTTCCTTCCTCCTTTGCTTCTGTTTGGTTCTTCTTCTCTTGATCACGGGTGTTTCCTTCTGTCAGCTGTTCGCCCTCCTCAATGTACAACGGTTTCACTCAATGGTGGCGCGGCGTGTGGGAGAAAGATGATGAGCTGAGGAAGGAGGGTGGTGGCGTAGGGAAAAATGGCGGGCTGTTGATGAGGGGGAAAGGCTGTTGGAGGCTGCTAGAAGAGAATGAGAGGAAAGGGAGAGGGCTGCCCCGGTTTGGCTTTGCAAGAGAGGGGGGCTGTCCCTTGTTGCTGGCTGCTGAGGGGAAGAAGAAAATCAAGCCGGCTGGGAGAGAGGAGAGGAAGATGATGAGCTTTTCTGGTTTGTCTTTGGCGAGGCAAAAGAGGGAAAGAACGGCGCTGGTTTAGGTGGGGTGAGAGGAGAGGAAAATGCTGGTTTTTTAGCTGACTTTGGACCCGATTTTCTCCTCTCTCAGGTCTTCAACAGAGATTCTATTTATAGGCGGTGTAAGAGGGCCATATTGTCTATATTGGGGAAAATTTTCAGCCCTTGATTCGACTCGAGGAATCCAAACCGTTGGTTCAAAGTGTGCACCTCGAGCTGCCAATTTTGGCAGCTCAAGGCTGTGAACTGCCCGAGGTGGCCACTTTGAGCCACTCAACGGAGCCGTTTCTAAATTTGTCGACCCGACCGGACCATTCTCCGGGATAAAGGGGTTTCAGGTGGACATGTCGATGCATGTTTTGTCGGATTTGAAGGCCAGACGAGCGGGAAAATGCGCTGGAAAGCGGCCACTCGGGCAGCTTTTCGAGGAAGAAAGTGAACGAGTAACGGGCAACTTGTCACCTGGTTTCCCTGCGCTGTTTTCAAATCGGTCCTCCAGTTTTTAATTTCTTCGATTTGGCCCGGATCAAATCCAATACAGCCCCTCGATTTACGCGCCTTTTCCAAATTGGTCCCTGGTTTCGATTTTCTCAATTAAGTCCCTAATTGGCCATTAAACTTCAATATTTATGCACTTAAGCCCCTGATTGGACATAATAAATTCCTAAAAATTATAATTTGGCCCTAGAACTTTAATTTCTTCTAATTAAAGCCCAAATTGACTTAAAAACAATTTTTCTTGCAATCAAATCCTCTATAAATTGAAAAATAAAAATCCAATTAAGTCCATAAACATCCAAATTTGGGCTTTACTCCTCAAAATTCAAATTTTCCTTCTCAACAGGGCTCTCATCCTTCAAGAATATCTTGTCAAAAATCAAATCTTTGTATTTTTAACCTCCTTGACCAATTTTCCGACCATTTTCTGAGCGCTTCTACCTCCTGTTATTTTTCTAACATCCTTTGGCTTTTTATTTTTATTTTTTGTGGGGACCTAAAAATGGGTTACAACGAGATGCCCCCTCTTTATAATGCTTACGGAGCAAGGGTTTTGCTGCGATAAGTTTTATAAAGATAAACCCAAAACGGAACTCCGAAAGCGATGCGGTCGAAGTTTGATTGATGCGAAACTTGTTTTTTTACGGCAATCCTCCTCGGCCCCCAAAAACTATGATCAAAATTTAGTCATCTTAAGATCCCTTCGGCCATCTCCTTTGAATTCTCACTTCGGTTTGATCAACATGGAATTCCATCCGAGATCCCTTACGGCGGTCTCTAAGAAGTCATATTTGTAGTTTGTCCAAACTGAAATCCCATCTGGCAATTTCTCTTAGCCAAAGCTAAAATCGGTATTACGGTTGGGTTAACCTGAGATCCCTTCTGGCGACCTCCTTAGCCAAAACCTATTTTTGTAGCTTACTCACTTTGGAATCCCATCCGGTGATTCAAAACTAAACTCTGTGGGGTTGGTTAACCTGAGATCCCATCTAGCGATCTCCTTTAACCACAACCAAAACAAAAAAATATGTGTGGTCTCATTATGATGGGTGACCTACCCGAGTGGAGAAGGGGAAGAGTGGTCTCATTCTTATGGGTGACCTACCCAGGGGGAAGAATGGCCTCATTATTATGGGTGACCTACCCAAGTAAAAAAAGATAGAGAATGGTCTCATTCTAATGGGTGACCTACCCGGAAACAAAATGATGGTCTCATTGTGATGGGTGACCTACCCAAGTGGAAAAGGAAAGAGTGGTCTCATTCTTATGGGTGACCTACCCGGGGGGGAAGAATGGCCTCATTATTATGGGTGACCTACCCAAGTAAAAAAATATGGAGAATGGTCTCATTCTAATGGGTGACCTACCCATAAACAAAATGATGGTCTCATTGTGATGGGTGACCTACCCAAGTGGAAAAGGAAAGAGTGGTCTCATTCTTATGGGTGACCTACCCAAGTAAAAAAAGATGGAGAATGGTCTCATTCTAATGGGTGACCTACCCAGAAAAAAATGATGGTCTCATTATGATGGGTGACCTACCCAAGTGGAAAAGGAAAGAGTGGTCTCATTCTTATGGGTGACCTACCTAGGGGGAAGAATGGCCTCATTATTATGGGTGACCTACCCAAGTAAAAAAAGATGGAGAATGGTCTCATTCTAATGGGTGACCTACCTAGAAACAAAATGATGGTCTCATTGTGATGGGTGACCTACCCAAGTGGAAAAGGAAAGAGTGGTCTCATTCTTATGGGTGACCTACCCAAGTAAAAAAAGATGGAGAATGGTCTCATTCTAATGGGTGACCTACCCAGAAACAAAATGATGGTCTCATTGTGATGGGTGACCTACCTAGAAAAATATTGGTCTCATTGTAATGGGTGACCTACCCAAAGATAAAAGAAAAGAGCGGTCTCATTGTAATGGGTGACCCACCCAGATAAAAAAAACATGGAGAATTGGTCGCATTGTAATGGGTGACCTACCAAGAAAAATGTTGACAATGGATCAAAGGCGCACTTGAAAGGAGGTAGGGTTAGAAAACACACTACCTAAGAAGTGAGGGCTCAAAGGCGCGCTCAAAAGGAGGTAGGGTTAGAAAACACACTACGAGAAGTGAGGGCTCAAAGGCACGCTCAAAATGAGGTAGGGTTAGAAAACGCACTACACGAGAAATGGTGATGAAACACCGATCTGACACATGTTGAAAGCAATGCATTATGGTCAATATACATGTATGTTTTTGTTACCTATCTTGGAAACATAGGTCCCCATTTCATCGTAAAATTCTTCGAGCTCTTGTTTCAACCTTTTCTCATGAACCGAAATATACCATATCCTCTTAATGAAGCGATCTCTGGTTTCTTATGGTGCCCTTTCTTGCTTCATTGAGTATTGTCCTTTATTATTATTTTAAAAGGAAAACTCAAAAGATTTGGTTTTGTTCATGAAAACTGAAACTTTCAATGTAATTGGCAATTCTCATAAAAGATGCTTTTTAGAAGTTTTATGGTATACCCCTTTGGGCTTTGGTTCACTATGGACCCCTATGTGCACTTCGTACACTTCTTGCCCCCAGTGTGGTGTGCATAAATATGCCAAGTTTTAGTTTTGATTTGGTTCCCTCCAATTGATGGAGTCGTTTCCTTAGTCATGTGTAAGAAAAGATTTCAAATGCTATGAGATCATGCTTTTTATGAAGAAAGGTTTTTTTACAGAGAAAATTCATGGCCAAACTTTATTTTATTGATTGGGAGATTACGGAGTACATCAAGCGTAATATTTCCTTACGAGTCGGAATTCACTGGCCTAACTAGATCTTCTCCATCCATTCTAGATAACAACAAAGCTCCTCCCGAGAATGCTTTCTTCACTACGTAAGGGCCCTCATAGTTCGGCGCCCATTTACTCTGATATTCTCCTGGTAACGGCAATATTTTCTTCAGTACAAGATCTCCTTCGTGGAATCCTCGAGGTCGAACCTTTTTGTCGTATGATTTGGCCATCCTTTTTTGGTAAAGTTGATGATGACAGATTGCGGCTATCCTCTTTTCACTTATCAGATTCAACTGTTCATATCTAACTTTTGCCCATTCTACCTCTTCCATCTCAGAGTCTACCAGTACTCTCAATGAGGGGATTTCCACTTCTAAAGGCATAACCGCCTCCATTTCATATACCAACGTGTACGGGGTGGCTCCTGTTGAGGTTCGGACTGCGGTGCGATACGCATGAAGGGCAAATGGCAACATCTCATGCCAATCCTTATAGGTGACTACCATCTTCGAATAATCTTTTTGACATTCTTGTTAGCAGCTTCTACCACACCATTCATCTTTTATCTATACGGCGAAGAGTTGGAATGCTTGATTTTCCATTTAGCGCAAAGTTCTATTATCATCTTGCCATTGAAATTCTGGGCATTATCGGTGATAATCTTTTACGGTGGACCATATCGACAAATCAAATCTCTCTCAATAAATTTCTTCACTACTTTTTGCGTCACATGAGCAAATGACCCGGCTTCTACCCATTTTGTAAAGTAGTCGATACCCCCAAGAATAAACCTATGACCATTGCTGGCTTTTAGGTTTACAGGTCCAATCACATCAATTCCCCACATCGCGAAGGGGCATGGAGATGTCAAGTTAAATAGAGGAGTTGGAGGGGCGTTGATTTTATCACTTGTATACTTGGCACTTATGACATTTTCGGACATAGTCGATGCAATCCTTTTCTAATGTCATCCGAAGTAACCGGCTCTTTGTATCTTCCTAGCCATCACGTGTCCATTAGCATGGGTTGAGCAAATCCCTTCATGGACTTCTCGTAACGCGCTTTTTGCCTCAAATTCATCCAAACATCTCAATAAAGTCCCGTCGGATGATTTCTTATACAAAATCTCCCCATCAAGATAAAAATCCAATGCCAACCTCCTCAAGGTCTTCTTGTCGATTTTGGATGCCCCCATGGGATATGCCTGGTTTTGGATGAAATTCTTGACATCATAGTACCAAGGGTTTCCATCCACTTCTCTTTCGACTGAGCAACAATGAGTGGGTTATTTCGATATTGATGTGTCTTGGTTGTACCTTGTGCCCAAAGCCTATTTTGGCCATAGATGCTAGTGTAGCCAAAGCATCTGCAAATTGGTTTCCTTCCCTTCCTAGATGGGTGAACTCTATTTCCTCAAATTCTACGGCCGGTTTAGACGAGTATTCTTGGTAAGGCCTTAACTTCTCTTCCTTGGTTTGCCATTCTCCTTTTACTTGGCAAATGATCGGCATTGAGTCTCCATACACATCTATCTTTCGATGTTTAGCTCCAATGCAGCCTCTAAACCGAGAATGCAAGCTTCATACTCAGCCGTGTTGTTGGTGCACCCGAACTGTAGCTTAACTGAAACCGGATACTGCTTCTTATCAGGAGAGATTATCACTACACCCGCTCGTTACCACATACATTTACAGCACCATCAAAGTACATAATCCACCAATTTGATTTCTCTTCCTCGATTGCAAGCACATCTTCATCGGGAAATTCAAAGTCTAATGATTCATAATCTTCCATAGCATGGTCAGCCAGGTGATCGACAATAATACTCCCTTTTACGGCTTTCCTTGTCATATATACTATGTCATACTCGGCCAATAGAACTCGCCATCTTGCAATTCGGCTCGATAAATAGGGCTTTTCACAAATGTACCTCTCAACGGGTCTAATTTGGAAATTAACCGCGTAGTGTGATACAACATATACGACGTAATTTCTTTGCCGCCCATGTCGGTGCGCAACCACGGCTTCTCAATCACGGTATACCTAGACTCACATTCCGTGAACTTCTTGCTTAAGTAATAAATGGCCCTTTCCTTCCTTCCGGTTTCATCGTGTTGCCCAAGCACACATCCCATTGTTGTTTCTGTTATTGTTAGGTACAATATCAATGGCCTTTATGGTACAGGAGGAACAAGCAGGGGTGGATTCAACAAGTCTTGCTTGATTTTCTCAAAAGCCTCTTCGCACTCTTTATTCCAAATTCCGGGGTTCTTCTTCCTTAACAAACAAAAGATCGAGTCACAAGTCATGGTTAATTGAGATATAAACCGAGCAATGTAATTCAACCTTCCTAAGAAACCTCTCACATCTTTCTCAGTCTTGGGAGGTAGCATAGATTGAATAGATTTACTTAACCGGGGTCCACTTCTATCCTTTTATCACTCATCATAAATCCCAACAACTTCCCAAATTTCAACCCGAATGAACACTTTATGGTTAAGCCTCAACTTATACTTCTTTCAAAACAATTCCTTCAATATTTGGACATGATTCTCTCTTTCTCTAGGTTTAGCAATCATGTCATCCATATCTTCAATTTTTCTCTTATTTTTTTTCATTGCCCGAATCTATGGTTTCAAGCTCCTCTCTGGCGGGTTTCCAAGCTTGTTCACGTTGTCCTATTTTCATCTACATCTTCCTCTTCTATAGCTACTATGTATTCTTAAGTTTGGCCATTCATTCTCAGTGTAAAGTGTAGATGTTTGTTTTGAAAGATCCGATTTGAAAATGGAAAGTGATGTGTAAAAACATCAAGATGAACTTTTGAAAATGCATGATCTCATTAAAGGAAAAATTGTCTCAAAACATTTGCTTGAGCAAACCGATTAGGTGCGCAACATCATTCCAAACTCCTTCAAGCTTTCTTTGGTACTGAGCTTTTGGGTGTAACCTTTCTTCATTTTCCAACCTTTTCTCTAATCGAGTGTTGTGGATTCTTGAAGGGGGAGCTATGTTTCTCAGTCTGCATATGCGTGTATAGATGTATAAAAAATTCATGACATAATGCATGATTGTCATAAGAATGCTTTCTATATTGGGTATGGATGCGGCCTTCTTGTGAACGAATAATGACCACCACCTTATAAACATAGGCTCTCTTGTCACATTGCTAGGAGTACTTGCCTTTCAAGTCGTTTGCTTGAATCATGTTCACCAAGAGACAGATTTTGCATAAGAAGATGGGTCAACGCCCTTTTCCATTAATGCTTGATAAGTTTATTTCCTTTCCTCCTCAAACTCTCTAGCCAAGGGTAAAAAAGGCAAAACCGTGATTCTCAATCTTCCCTAGAAAGGCATCGATTTTAGCTAGGCTTCGGTGATAGCGAATGATGTCCCCTCCCACTTTTCACGCATTGATTCTAATAATCCGAGCATGTGCAGTAGCTTCGTCCATTTGCTCATCTGTTTTGGTCATCTTTTCTATGAGCAACATATTGGTTCTGTTCAAAGCAACATTGTTAGCGTCAATTTGATCCTTGTATTTTTCCATTGCTGCTAGCTTATTGTCCAAATAATTTTTATCCTTTTCGCGCTTCTTGTCAACTTTTTATCCTCATTCTTCTTAGCCGCTAACTCCGCTTTAATAGCCTTAAAACCTTTCCTTTTACTCTCTTCCTTTACAATCTCCATCAAACGGTTTTCCAACTCTATATATTTCTAGTTCAAATCCTCATACTTCCCAATCCTATCCATCGGTTCGAATTGAACTTGTGCAAATTTTTTCTTGGGTATATTTTGTGCTTCCTTGGCAATCTTTAAAGTCAACCTCTATTGCTTCAAGTTCAAAGCAACTTTGCATCCAATCCAAACTCATCCCTTCTAGCTCCTTCTCACTTATGTCCTAGCAATCTTCTCTTCACTTAGCTTTAACTCAAGCTTTGTTATTCTCGTGTCTCTAGATTGTGTTTGTTCATCTAGAAATGCTCTTCTTTTATCTTCTTCCAGCAATCATTTCTTCCAACATTGCCTTGTCTTCTCAACTCCTCTTCATTATTGTCCCTTTTTCTCTTGATAGACTCTTCTATAATTTAGGGAGATTTGACTCCTACACAAGGCATGGTCAGAGCTAAGTCTCTCGATCTTGCATATCCTTCACTTGTACTTGGATCCTTTAAACCTTCTATCTCAACCAAAACCAGATGCTTCCAATCTTGTGTGATGATCTCCACAACTTCTTGTGCGATGGGATCTTTGAACAAAACAAAGAATTAAGCAATTCCCATAGTCTTTGGAACAAATTGTATGCCCCCAAGTTGCCTTACCACAAGGGCAGGAGCATAACTTACATAACCTGTGATCCCTACCAAAGGTGCCCAACGTTTTTGTCCACAACTTATGAGGACTTTCACTTCGCCCGTTACCCACGGGGCTCTCCACTTGAAATCACTATTAGGCAAACCTTCTAATTTGTCAATCCAACCACGGTTGTCTAGATCTTCCCATTCTTCTTCTTTTACCAACTTCGGGGGTCTTTGGGTGAACCACCAAAAATTATTGAAGATAGGCTTTTTTGTTTCGATGTGGCTAACCATCTAGATATACAACAACTACGTGCGGCATTTCGGGTTTAAAACTTCTACACTTGCAATTTCCATCAAACGTACGTATCTACTAAAAAATGCATCCTTATCCACCTCATTCATAATGCAATTCAGGTTCTTGATTGGTGACAGTTTCTTAGCATCGCTTCTAAGGCGGTCTCCTTCAGTCAATTGTGACATTTCAGAACCTTTTTTATATTCTATGGAAAATTTAGCACTGGTGGCCATTTTGTTCACAAATCCTGTGGTTCAAAATGCCTTGGGGTTTTGATGCAAAAGATATTATGGACCATACACCCTACGGATAGGTTCTAGTTCCTTTATGTGAGACATAGGGTAGGTTTACTACTTGGTCTCTAAACAAGGGTCTCTCATTGTCCCGGTGATCGCCCTCTTAAAGGCAATATGGGGGTTCGGCGAGATAGTGGGATGGCACATGTACCAATCACTATCAGTCTAAACACTCAACAAAGAGTTGGGGTTTACACAAACTTAAACCTTGACTCAAGTTATAAGGCAAGCCTGCTAGTCCCCCACCTAACTTAAAGTTTAATGTGTGTGCTCTTGACAAGATAGTAATAATACAAGTGATGCATGATAGGATGCAATAAAACCTATATCCATATCCGATATACCATGCATGACAGAGATGTAAATATGCATGCTAAAGCTTTTAAACGAAGTATCATTCATATAAGAAAACAACAACACATGGCATAACACAAACAAAATACCAAGCCTAGTCCAAGGGTCCCCAGTGGAGTCACCATCCTGTCGCACCCTCTCGAGAGCTCGAGGTCACGGCGACCCGTCCTTCGTAGCGGGGATTGATTGTTGGGGTCTTTCTGTTGTGAAAAAGGGAGTCGCCACCTAGTATTATGGTCACTAGAAAACCTAACTGGTCTTTCAGAGATTCTAAGGCAAGGGACTGGTTGCGTAAAGGGAAGGTATTAGCACCCCTAGTATGCCCTACCTAAGGTAAGCTGCTTGGTGTTTGATTTGCCTTATAAATGTTATGGTGTTGATGTTCTCTAATCCCATCAGTTTCCTAGGATAAGTCTGCTCTGATGAACGAAATCTAGGGTGTTTAAAAAACCTATTTTTATCTTAGTGTTTTATACTCTCACGGCTCGCAAACCGTGGAGTAAAAAAATTTTGAAATGTCCTCGATTATAATCAAGGCTTCTTTCAAGGATGTGTGTGGATTTATTATTCCTATAAAATTATTTTGGATATTTACCACTACGGGTTTCTTTATCCAAATATTAATAGTGAATAATAACAAATTATCCCCAATAATATTTTGGATATTCGTCCTTTAAGGATTTCTTTATCCAAACATTAGTGGTGAATAATAACAAATTATCCCCAATAATATTTTGGATATTCGTCCATTAGGGATTTCTTTATCCAAACATTAGTGGTGAATAATAGATGAATTCCCCAAAAATAAGATTTTTATATTTTTTGGAATATTGGCCAATACCCTTTGGAGTTTTACAAACATGTTGTAAAATCCAAAAATGCAAAAAAAATGATTTTTGTTGTGTTTAAGAAATCCATGCGAAAACACATTTTTGAAACTTCAAATATTTGTATAAAAAAAACGTAAAAAACCATGTTAGGGTATTGGCCGTATGCATGAAACAAAACATTTTTTTATTTTATATTTTTTTGATGTCTTGATGAAAACCGGGTATTTTCATACCGGATTTGTATCTTTATAGTACAAAAATACAAACTTGCAGAAAATCACAGATTTTTTAAATACATTTTTGAAGAAAACTTTTTGAATGGGCCAGACCCGGCCCAAAAGGAAAATGGGTCGAAATCAGCCCAACAGTATGGGCTTACTTTCTACAGGGCTGGACTCAGCCCAGCGGCAAGATGGGTGGGCGGGGTTCCAGCCCAAAACAAGTATGGACTGGTTACTGTGCACCAAACATAGTAACCGGGTTACTGTGCATATGCACAAGAAGTAACTAGTGAAATAGCATTTCACTGTTCAAGTGAATTATATTTCACTTGAACAGTGAAATGCAAGGAAATGGTGCATGCACAGCGACGAGAAGGAGAAACAAACCTGGTGGCAAAAACGATGTTGAAGACGATGGCGAACACTCCGTGTGATGCTGGTGGCGGTGGAGAGGCAGCCGACGAGGTCTCCCGGTGGTTCTGACGGTGGCAGTGGCTGAGAAGCTCAATGTCAGCAACTGCTTTTCTGCAGTATTTCTTCTCCTTTATGCAGATGCACCCGCCTCTGTTTTCCTTCCTCCTTTGCTTCTGTTTGGTTCTTCTTCTCTTGATCACGGGTGTTTCCTTCTGTCAGCTGTTCGCCCTCCTCAATGTACAACGGTTTCACTCAATGGTGGCGCGGCGTGTGGGAGAAAGATGATGAGCTGAGGAAGGAGGGTGGTGGCGTAGGGAAAAATGGCGGGCTGTTGATGAGGGGGAAAGGCTGTTGGAGGCTGCTAGAAGAGAATGAGAGGAAAGGGAGAGGGCTGCCCCGGTTTGGCTTTGCAAGAGAGGGGGCTGTCCCTTGTTGCTGGCTGCTGAGGGGAAGAAGAAAATCAAGCCGGCTGGGAGAGAGGAGAGGAAGATGATGAGCTTTTCTGGTTTGTCTTTGGCGAGGCAAAAGAGGGAAAGAACGGCGCTGGTTTAGGTGGGGTGAGAGGCTGAGAGTTTCGGTCAGCTGTTGTGGGGAAGAAAAAAAATCAAAAGCCTAGGGGGAGGGGGTTGGAGCTGGCGGCCGGCGTTGGAAGTAAAAGAAGAAATCTGCAGAAATTGGGCGAAAATGCTGGTTTTTTGGCTGACTTTGGACCCGATTTTCTCCTCTCTCAGGTCTTCAACAGAGATTCTATTTATAGGCGGTGTAAGAGGGCCATATTGTCTATATTGGGGAAAATTTTCAGCCCTTGATTCGAATCGAGGAATCCAAACCGTTGGTTCAAAGTGTGCACCTCGAGCTGCCAATTTTGGCAGCTCAAGGCTGTGAACTGCCCGAGGTGGCCACTTTGAGCCACTCAACGGAGCCGTTTCTAAATTTTTCGACCCGACCGGACCATTCTCCGGGATAAAGGGGTTTCAGGTGGACATGTCGATGCATGTTTTGTTGGATTTGAAGGCCAGACGAGCCAGAAAATGCGCCTGGAAAGCAGCCACTCGGGCAGCTTTTCGAGGAAGAAAGTGAACGAGAACAGGCAACCTTGTCACCTGGTTTCCTGCGTTGTTTTCAAATCAGTCCTCCGAGTTTTTAATTTCTTCAATTTGGCCCCAGATCAAATCCAATACAGCCCCTCCGATTTACGCGCCTTTTCCAAATTGGTCCCCTGGTTTCGGATTTTCTCAATTAAGTCCCTAATTGGCCATTAAACTTCAATATTTATGCAATTAAGCCCCGATTGGACATAATAAATTCCTAAAAATTATAATTTGGCCCCGTAACTTTAATTTCTTCTAATTAAAGCCCAAATTGACTTAAAATCAATTTTTCTTGCAATCAAATCCTCTATAAATTGAAAAATAAAAATCCAATTAAGTCCATAAACATCCAAATTTGGGCTTTTCTCCTCAAAATTCAAATTTTCCTTCTCAACGGGGCTCTCATCCTTCAAGAATATCTTGTCAAAAATCAAATCTTTGTATTTTTAACCTCCTTGACCAATTTTCCGACCATTTTCTCGAGCGCTTCTACCTCCGTTATTTTTCTAACCTCCTTTGGCTTTTTATTTTTATTTTTTGTGGGGACCTAAAAATGGGTTACAACAGTGTTCATGCTATAATTTGAGTCATTATACGTGTTGCAAACCTCCTCAAATTCCCTTAAATGCAAGTATGAATTTTCTAAATCTAAGCCATGAAAAGATGGTAAAAGTTGAATAATGTTTGTCTTAAAATTAAAATGAGATGCATCGGGAGGAAAAACTATGCATGAGGGTGCACTTGTTCTTGTGGGATTCATGTGGTCTCTAAGTGTTCTAACCCGAATATTCTCATTATTCTCATTATGAAGTGATTGGTTATCTTCTTCGACCATATTTTCTGAAAATAATGAGGATACCCTATAAAGTCTACCACTTAATGTACGTGACCACACTCTCATGCACGTGTAGGAAGAGAATAAAGGTAAGAAAAGAAAAAAAATAGAAAAAGAAACAAAACAAAAGAAACAAAGTTAGATACAAGAAAAATGAAAAGAGAAAATAAAATAAATATTATAATTTGTACAAGAATTTACCTCCCCGGAAACAGCGCCAAAAACTTGACACGACCAAAAGATTGATGTCTTCTCCCAAGTGCAGGAGTGTCGAAGTAATAAATAACTCGGCAAGACCGGAGTCCAACCACAGGGAGGTTAATTGTATAAATTATAGATAACAACAACAACAACAACAACAACAATAACAATAAGTTAAAGAGAGCTTTGAGATGTGATATTGATATAAGGATTAAACAAGGATAAAATAATTGTTAAGGTTAGAGGATCCACTAATGGTATTTCAAACAAGTATAGTATAAACTCTTTTTGTTACTCAACTGGAAACCACACACAAAGGAGGTTCCAATCAGATTATAAATTGTTAACATGATTACATTAGTTATCTTATTCGAATAATGCTAATACTTGTAAATGTTGTCGGGCATTCATGATTATAACTTATGTTAACAACAAATCAAGTTCCTTTCATAGCTCGGGTGTCGGTTATACCATACGGTATGGGCTATGAAAGTGCCAAGTATTTGTTGTACCAAGTGTTATACAACATAAATCTAGATTAACCATTTAACAAGCAAAGTATTAAAAGTGAACAAGATAGCAAATATAAAGCATGTTAGTATCCAACATTAAGGTCCATGTTAAGTTTATATTATACTTATTCTTACACCATTAGTGTACCCTTTTCACCTTGACATAATTAACCTAGCTAGACATAATGAAAGAAAGAAACATAAATAAACAAGGAAAGGAAATGAAAGGCATAAGCAAGAGATTAATATAAACAAAACTTAAGTATTAAAAAAAATAAAGAGAGAGCAAGAGCATGATCTTAATCTGAAAACCAAGATGCCTAAATATATGGCAAATGCCTCCTTTTATAGGCCAAAATTCGGAACTATTAATTTGTTGACTAATTGATGAGTGGGTGGCCACATCTTGACTTGGTGACAATTCTTATCTTCTTGTCTTCCAAAAACGTCATTGATGAAGTCATAATTTGAACAAACTTAAATCATGAAAGTTCTAGGAAATTGTCTCATATTTCCAGGGTAAACATTTGAGATCATTTGGACTTCTAGAACTTTAGATATGGGCTGAACACTGAACAGTGTCTGGGCTATAAGACAGATTCAGAATTCTTTATTGTTGCTACAATTTGGACTTGAAAACAAACTTTTTAAATCTTGGACTCCACATGAAAGTTGTAGGCCTATGTCGTATCTTTCCATCCATATAAAATGGACCTAAATCCAAGATCTGCAGCTCCAGATATGGCCCAATTACCGAACAAGTGTTCCAGTTTGGACTACACCAAAGATCTCTTTTCTAAGTTTGGCCATCTCTTTGTCCTTTCAATTTCAGTACTTTAACTCATCAATCAATTCTTTCATTTATGTGATAGGCCTGCATTTAAGATGAACATTTACCATAAATTAAAGATATCTTATAGTATTAGATATGTTATTATAAAACATGCTTTAGTTAAGGAGTTATTGATACTTCAAGTGCAAAATGATGATATAAAACCTTGATAAAAATATACTTTTAAGTATTAATCAGTTGGTCAAAAAGGATCTCCTGATCTAAATCAAGAAACTGACGATGCCAAGCATCTTACTTTGACTGAGAGTCTGCCATAACAATAGTGAGCCCTAGGACCTAATAAAAGTGTAGTTCAATTTTTTTAACATGTCATGAGTGACAAAATATAGCCAAGATAGTCGGATATTGCATTGAACCAGATCAGAATCAAAGCCTAAGTTGGAACAAAAAATTGCGACAACCGCAGAGCCATTTTTTTCGTGCAACTTCTGAGGGATTTATCAAACCTTAAAGACCAGATAACAAAGGAACGAATTTAGCATTATAAAGACTCCTAATTAACCTAAGAATCCTGACAATTTCGGCAGCAAAGGATAAGGATAAGGAGAGCAGATGCCAGCTGAAACAGGATTCAAAAAACATTTCTTTCTTCTTTGCTTTTGTCAATCTCCTAGCAATCTTGAACTAAACTCATGCCTTCGATTTAAAAGGGATACACACCATCTCCATTAGCACGTATGACTCAAAAATGAGTAACAACAAAAGAATCATAACCAAAAACTTCCTTGTGATTCAAGAGGAACAACTAGGATTGGATCTTTTGCTAGGGGAGGTCACGAGACAGGCGGAGCATGTGCGTGATTTTCCCTCCTATTTGCACTTATACAATTTATGATTCTTCTAGTGAATGCAATTACAATAAATATCACGTTCAATGTAAATAAAGTCTAGCGTATTTATAAGATTAGCTTTGGTTAATGGCATCCGTGATAGGACTGCCGGGAAATGAATTATAGGATTTGCTTCGGCTAGTGGCAACCATGATAGGATTTCCAGGAAATGGATCACAAGATTAGACTTTGCAAGGTCACCCAGTTCATGCAAGTAAATAAGAGTATTCAAATTAAGAATATGCAAATGAGTGTTAATTATGTTTAAAAGATTTACAAGCAAAATATAAGTTGTTTGTTAGAATTCTTATGGATTCGATAAAAAATTAATACTTCATTCATATACATTACATGCGCATATATATATTTCTTTTATCAACATAATAGTATGTTTATTTATGTAATAGGTCCATCAAATATCCAAGGAGATCATTAGTTTAGGACTCTACTTTGTCAAACTTATATAAATATTTAACTTAAATAAAAGGGAATTAACGCGTTTATGTAGTATGCTTTTGTGTAAACCTTGATGTATTTATAAAAGTTCAGCTTAGCATATAGTACTTTAGTTATCTTGTAATTAACCCATTTGAAATATTCAGGAACACTTATTATGTTGTAATGCTTTCTTTGCATGTTAGCATTCCCTTTTCTTTTAAATTTTATGATATGATATGTGGGTTATGTTTATATTGAACTTACTCGTAGGATATATGAATTATGATGATTAATATAAGGTCCGGATTTATGGGACATTATGATAATAGTTAATTAAGTAAATTGTTAGTAGTCGATAACTTGGGATATCCTAAATACAAATGAAACTTTGCCGAATTTTTTGTAGATATAAAAAAAATTACCCTCAAACTAAGAGAATATGTTAGGATCTTTTAACATTGATTAAGTTGTACAATTGAGTCCGTTACACAGCTACTTTAAGGGTAAAATTTGCCTCCAACCCCAATATGGTTGGAGGGAGGGTACTAACAGGAGTAGAATCTCACAACCTAACATGATTTATGAGAGTAACTTGAGTGACAAGTGAACTAAAAAAATTGGAGTGACAAGGATGAACACTCCCACAAATCATCCTATGTTAGTGAAGAGATGTTGACTGATTCCTAAAATTGGAGTGACAAGGATGAACACTCCCACAAATCATCCTATGTTATTGAAGAGATGTTGACTGATGAAGGAATCCTAGTGGCAATAAAAAGACCTAAAGATGGTAATTCAAGATAACAAGGAAAGTCATTATAGAACAACATATCATGGAATCAAATCAACTCACATCACATTATTTAATGTTCAAATTTTTCTTTAAAAGGTCATCACACAGGACACAAGTTCTAGCTCAATTTTAGGACAATACAACAAGAATTTGCCACAACATTATTACTTCTGAACTACATAAACCCAAAATTTAACAATAACAATCCAATCAATCATTACGTAGAAGTAATAAAACTAAGCAAGATAAAATCTTACAGGAATGATTTTATAGTCTGTATGAAGGTGAGGATCGCGGGGTAAGTGGCGCTTTACACATTTGTCGTACCTCTCCAAATATTGGGGAAATATGCAAGTATCAAGGTTGCCTTTCTATGGTTGCAGCGGTTCTCATAGTGGGCATTCATCTTTATGTAGATTTTTCTAGGTCTATAATTGTAATTTACTGTGTAAATTAAATTATAGTCCTTAATTTTTAAAATTTATTTACAATTAAGTTACAATTGATTAATCATCTCATTTTAATTTCTGATTAATGATTCTTATGAATGTGATCCATGAGGCTCCCTAATAAGTTGACTCAAATATAAATCATAATTTTAAACAAAATAGGATTAAAAAAATTAAAAAAATTAATTTATTATCAATTCAATAATTGATCGATTTATATTTGAAGATTAAGTATAATGTTTAACAACTTGTCGTGATTCCTCAAATACTAGGAAAGTCATAAGTGGTTTGACTTAATCTTTCCTGACAAGTTTTTCAATGTAATTATTATCCTTTTATCAATAATGTTTTGATTTAAACATTATAGCATTGAGTATCTTTACTTTATAAAATCATGTTTGTTCTCAACACCATAATTATTGATTATTTAAATATGATTTGAAACTCTTTTTAAATTTTATTTCACATTACGCAATAATTTACAATTAATACTACTTGATAACAGATGAAATGTTTTTCCTAATTCATCTAAGGTGATGAATTCATATAGTTCATGTTATATCCAATATTTACCCATTTGTTACCCTTGATTAGGACAACATATAACATGATTAAAACATAACATTGATCTTTATATAAGATAATTCAGTGATCTCAAGTTTAAGGATCACTTACACTACTGTCACGTGAGCTTTTTTATGAATATAAGTGATCTCTACATATGAAATTCTCATGTGAGTCAGTTTAGTGTGCAAGTCATTCGACAAACACCCACATATTAGTTCTATGTATCTCTCATATCTCAGCTTATGAGAATAATTTTTTCATTTAAAAAAAAAACATAATATGTATGAATCTCTACAACTCTAATTAATATTCAGTCTTAATAAAGCATTGACTAAGAACATTTAGAAACAATTCTTTGATGTAATAAGAATCCTATAATTATAAAAAATTTATAATTTTTTTGCAAAATATTTTTATCCAAAAAAATTTATCTTTACTCTAGATTAATTAATCAAATATTAGATTTATTAATAAAAATAATTAAATTTTTATTCATAAATTAAATATATTTACTTGAATAAAATTAATATCATATATTATCAATCAATTCACTACAAACACTACAAGATTTCACAGTTTTACCGACGGACCAATTCCGTCGGTGTATGATTAGAAGTTCGTCGGTGATTTTTTTACCAACGTCATCACCGACGGATTATGTCCGTCGGCTTTACCTTCGTCGGTGATTCCCCTTTCTGTCGCTATATCGGTCGGAAACACAAAAAAACCATTTGCCGATGGTTTTACAGATGGAATTTGCGCACCAAAAAAAAATTCCCGCTTGAAATATACCGACGGCTTTTTATTCCGTCGGTGATATTGTAATTTACCGACGGAAACTATCCATCGGTAACTACGTCGGTGATGGTATGAAAATACCGCATGAATATGTCCGTCTGTAAATTTGTTGGTAATGGTGGAAGCTACTGTTAAATGCCGACGGATTAATTCCGTCGGTAAGTCTGTTGGTGAGTGTTTAAAATAACGACCGAATTCATCCGTCGGGAAAATCCTTGGAAATTGTTTTTTTCTGAATTTGTTTTTAAAAAATTATTTAGGATATATAATATAAAACTATATAAATTAATTGTAATACAAACCAATTATGCAAATAAAATTTATATTAAACTTTTAAAAAAACAAAGTGAAATAATATTCATTACAAACTAAATATGTTTTAAGAAAAATATTAAATGAAGTTTTAAAGGTAAATAATGTTTATTACAAATTAATATAAAGGTGGAGCTAGAGGAGGAGGAGGAGGAGATCCTGGAGGAGGCTGGTGGTTATACGACCAAAAAATATTAGGCGCACATATTCCACTATTTGCCATGTTCATAACCATTTCGTGAAGCTGTTCATAAGCCGCTTTTTGTTGTTCATAAGCCGCTTTTTGTTGTTCATACTCTGCTTTTTATTGTGCTTGAGACGCTTTGATTTGTGCGTACTTCGCTGATAGGTGATCGTATTTCTTGGTGAGCTGAGCCGTGTGTTGCTGCAAGGCCACGAACTCCTTAGATTGGGAGCTCGATATTGATTGGGAGCTCCCAACGGTTGAAACACTACGGGTCGACCACAAGTTATCGGCCGTAGTGTTGGAGAGCCCGTAAACCCGATTTTTATCAGGTCCCCCTGACAAGCCAACCTCCATCCACAAATCAGGATCGAATTCTGGATGGGTCAAAATATCATCCACGTATCTCTCCCTCAACCGATTATTATAGGTCTCCTAAAAATAAAAATAAAAAGTAATCATCATATTCAATACAATAAACATAATAACTTACTATAACTTACAAAATAAAATGGTTGAACAAACATACCACGAAATGGCTAGCACGGTTATCAACGAACTATTGCGCCCCCTTCTGGCGGTCTTGACTCCGCACGTGCGTCTCCACAAACGGGCTCAATCGGGCTCGGCTCACGTCCAAGAGACGCAGCCTATAATGAAAAAAGATATATTAACAACAATTGAATTTAACAATATATTTCATTTAAATTAATCTTACCATCTGTTTTGCATGTGCAGCAAACGGAATGGAGTCGCCAGTGTGCATTGTCACCCCGCCATGAATTGATCGATTCCGGTTGCCAGCACCGGACTGTGAGCGTCGTGTGAACGGCTCGGGCGTCACGTGCTCAAGATAGTGCGGCCATATATCTTCTGGGATGTATATTGGTTTGAAATCCCTCCAAACTGCAACATCGTTCCAGCCTTGGAAACCCCTATCCCTCGCGGTTTTGTTTGCCTTTTTTTGTGCTTCATACCAAAAATCACGCAATCTACTTCACGCAACCAAAAATTACATTTCGAAACATAAATTTTTGTCTAAAAAAATCCTGTATTGTTTTCGATCTTACCTAGTTGCCGCGTGATTTTCCCACACCCTCCTCACAACAGTGTTATGCTCACTGTCCCAGCTGAATTTGTGTTGTGTTTAAATAAACAAGTTTAAATAAAAATAATAATTTATTACAAATAAGCTGAAAATTATAAATTAACACCAACCTGAAATCTGCCAAACCATGCATTGATTTGAGGCATCCATTCAGGATGCTTGGATATCTGACTCCATTGAAACAATGGAATCTCCATCGACGATTTAAACGCCAATGATATTACTCGGGCGGCTTCAATGTTTGTGAACCCGAAAATAAATGAAATAAATTCAATAGTGATTACTTCATAAATTATGTTGTAATTTAAAAAAAAAAACCAAAAACCTTAACAAACTTACATTGAAAGGTCGTCCTTCCACCGTGCCTCATACTTGCGGCTAAATTGATTCCGCTACGAAGGCACGCCGCCTCTGACCGTGAAGTACCGCTGGAAGAGCGGCATCGGTTGACAGTGCGAGGTGGTGTAGGTGCCTCTTCTTGAGCGGCACCTAAGGAAATATCATCCTCAGCTGCTAGACGAACTAGCTGCGACCTCACTTGAGCGACCAGCTACGGTTTTCGTTCTACGCATCTAAACAATTTGATACAAATAATTATATAATTAAATTCACATGTAAAAAAAATATTCGACAGCACCTCCCCTATACCGGATACTACCCAAATCCACAAACCTGCATATATTAACAATAGCCACAACCAATTTACCCAATCTATACTAATTATTCCAACATATTCAATTATTAATCCTAAGGCAAATTCAACATTAAGAATTACAATTCAAGTAATTATTCAATAATTATGCCAATACAACAAAACAATAAATTAAAAAAAAAACTCTAGAATAACAATCAAAATAAATGAAAAAAATTAAACACAAAGCATGCAATAATAGAGTAAAACTAATAATTATTCCAACATATTCAATTACTAATTCTAAGGTAAATTCAACATTAGCAATTACAATTCAACAAATTATTCAATAATTATGCCAATACAACAAAACAATAAATTAAAAAAAAACTCTAGAATAACAATCAAAATAAATGGAAAAAATTAAACACAAATCATGCAATAATAAAGTAAAATTAATAATTATTCCAACATATTCAATTACTAATTCTAAGGTAAATTCAACATTAACAATTACAATTCAACAAATTATTCAATACTTATGCCAATACAACAAAACAATAAATTAAAAAAAAACTCTAGAATAACAATCAAAATAAATGGAAAACATTAAACACAAATCATGCAATAATAAAGTAAAATTAATAATTATTCCAACATATTCAATTACTAATTCTATGGTAAATTCAACATTAACAATAAATATTCAACAAATTAACTAATAATAATTATGCTAATACAACAATAAAAAATATTCAATAAATTCAAAAAAAAACTATAGACTTTAGCAATGAATTATGCAAAAAAAACTATAGACTTTATCTACATTACAAAAAATACACCAAAACAAAAAAAAAAACCAAAAAATAGCAAAAAAAAAAAAACCATTAAAGTAAAATGAAATAGAGGAAACACTAACCTTTTAAACTGATGAAGATGATGAAGAAAACTTGTTAAAGATTGGAGGTGAAAGCTTTGAAGAATGGAGAGGAAAAAAATCAAAATTTTAAGGTGAGAAACGAAGGAGAAGAAAAAATGAACTGAACGGGCGGTCACTTGAACTTATATGGCAGTTTTACCGACGGATTCACCGACGGATATAAAATTAATTATTATTTTAATTTATTCTGTCGGTGAAGTGTCAAATATCCGTTGGTAAATTTTGAATTTCGCACCAAAATTTTTGAAGACACTCCATATTTTTCGTGGTCCGTCGATAATTTCGTCAGCAATATGACGTAGTCAGAGGTGCATTTAATGCACAACCCTTTGAAATTCGCGCGGTCCGTCGGGAATTTTGTCAGTAAAATTGACCCGCCGACAACGTACCGACGGACTTAAGTCCATCGGTGTGTCCGTCGGTGATGTGGTGGCATTTCAAGTAATTATTTTCGAACTCTCTGTGAAATGTCGGCGGACTTAAATTCGTCAGTGTGGCTGTCGGTGATGTGGTGGCATTTCAAGTAATTATTTTTGAACTCTCTATGAAATGCCGACAGACTTAAATCCGTCGGTGTGGCCGTCGGTGATTTGGTGGCATTTCAAGTAATTATTTTCGAACTCTCTGTGAAATGTCGACGGACTTAAGTCCGTCGGTGATTTGGTGGCATTTCAAGTAATTATTTGCTGTTACAAAATATATCATCCATGATCAATAATTATTTCAAGTAATTATTTCGTAATTGTGGTATTTCAACTAATTATTTCAAGTAATAAATATTTTGTGTTTCAAAATATATCATCCATAATCTAAATTACATGAAAAAAGGGTTTTACATAGGGCTTCATTTTGGTAGTTAGTCAGAATTTTCTTCTTCTTCTTCATCAATTGAATTGTCATCACCTTCATCGCAATCTTCAATATGAATATCATCTTCTTCATCGATATTTGCTTGTCCGCTAGAGCTCAAAACAAAATTCAACTCCTCTGCGTCAACATCAACAAGACTATCATCAAAAACACGAAAATTTGAATTTTCTTCCAATTCAATCGAAGGAGCAAATCGATATGGTTCAACCACCTCACTAACTTGAAAGACTTCATCTCGCACACTTGTGTCTTTGTTCTCATCCTGAACAACCTCGACACGACCCGGGGTTTCGTTTTTAAAACGGACAACCAATCCACTCTTGATCGATCCTTTCTAAATGAAGGGGTGTATGTGTAATAAACTTGTTGACATTGCTTTGCGAAAACAAAGACATCGTTTATGTTGCGGAGTCTAGCTTTTGAGTTGATTTCGACCGGACCATAGTGTGGATCAACTCGATTCCTCATCGATCGTGTCATACCAATAGCATTTGAATAAAAAACTATATTATGCTCGTTATGATATTGCAGTTCGACGACCTCTTCTAATCTACCATAGTAGTCAACTTCTAACTCACTACTAGTGGATCCCTTAACACAAACACCGTTGTTGTATGTCTTTCTTCCTTGCCCGTATTCTTCAGTATGGAAAACATATCCATTGACAAAATACCCATTGTAGCACTTACATTTTCTTTCGGGCCCCGGGCTTAGTGAAGACAATGACTTAGGTGCACTCCTTCCCATTTGATAAACCTTTTATGTAATGTACATCAATAAACGGTAAATGAACGAGAATCTCGTAATGACATGCATACGTACGGTAATTTTACAAGTTAGAATGAGTTTGTGATAGTAGTTACATGTGTTCTCGAACCACGTGGCAAGCTGCTCATCTTGTAATTGAAAGATGCGGGATTCGGTCATTTGTGAGTTATTGGAGAGCAAATATTGACGATGTTGCCTCGCAAGTGATAATGAGTGTATGATATTACAATATATAATTAACAGTATATTACTAACAAAGTTTAATTAGTATAAAATTATTGAATAAAAGGTCTCGGCTCATCACGGTTAAATAGAACATAGTTGTGTGCTTATTTGAACTCTATTTCCGACAAATATCTTCCTCTTACAAAGCATTTTTAGGTGTGGGTCATCCAGTATTGGAGGATATTGACAAGTTCCCACCTTTGGAAGGCACTTCACCGCCATCATCATGCCGTGGAACGCGATTGATTCTCGTTCTCAGATGAGGTTCGAAATAGTACGAGATAAATGTTGAGATCTCCTTAACAATATAGGCCTCACATATCAAAGCCTCAACATGCGCCTTGTTCTTAACCTTTTTCTTGAGATTAAACAAGTACCTGCATTGAAATATTAATCAAGTATTTTCAATTAAGAAAAACGTATAAAATACTTTTATATATGAATTACATTGCAAGCTGTAATATCTAACCGTTCGAATGGGTACATCCATCTATATTGGACCGGTCCTCCGGCTTTTGCCTCGAACGGTAGATGTATAGGGAGATGCTCCATTGAGTCAAAAAATGATAGAGGGAATATCATCTCAAGTTTGCATAGTGTCTCGACGATATTCATTTGAAGCCTCTCAATGTGATCAACATTCAACTTGTTGGAGCATATATCTACGAAGAAATGAGCGATCTCCGTGAGTGCATCCCATATTCCCTTTGGCAACAAATCACGAAAAGCTAATGGGATGAGTGTTTGCATAAAAACGTGGCAGTCATGACTCTTCATTCCATACAATCTGCAGTCCTCTACATTAACCAGCCTTGATATGTTCGATGCATGTCCATCCGGAAAACACAGACTCTTAAGCCATTTGTAGACTAGCAGTTGTGCGTTTTTCTCCAACACGAAGCTTGCTCTTGGTTTTACAGTATAAAGTTATATCTAATCTAGCCTTGATGTTGTCCTTTGTCTTCCCCTTCACATCCATGACAGTGTTGAAAATATTCTCAAACATGTTCTTTTTGATGTGCATGACATCAAGGTTATGGCGGAGCAGATTGGTCTTCCAATAAGGAAGCTCAAAAAAGATACTTCGCTTTACCCAATTATAGGTCAAACCAAAACCAGGAAACTTTTGCTTACCTGATTGAAGGCCAAACACAATGTCACCGTACTCTGAGACAACATCATGCAATTCTTCACTAGAAAGACGCGGGGATGCAACATCTTTTTAAACTCTGCCAACAAAGAAATCTTTTCTGTTCTTTACGTGCACTGTGATGAAGTGGCAAAAAGCGACGGTGACAGTCAAAAAAAGAAGCTTTACCACCATTTGCTAGCGTGAATGCCTTATTGTTTTCCATGCAGTATGAACATGCGAGTTTCCCATGTGTGCTCCAACCAGAAAGCATTCCATAAGTTGGAAAATCATTGATAGTCCACATTAATGCCGCCCTCATAAGGAAATTTTGTTTCCTCGATATATCATAAGTCAGAGCTCCGGAGGATCACAACGCGCCAACTCATCAATCAACGGTCGAAGACAAACATCTATATTCCGCCCCGGGCTTCTTGAACCGGGTATGACAATAGATAAAAACATGAACTACGGCCTCATACACATTCCGGTGGCAAGTTATAAAGCTGTGAGTATGGTGGCCAACAAGAATAAGGAAGCGACAAATGACCCAAATGGGTTGAATCCGTCTGTACACAACCCAAGACGCACATTCCTTGATTCAGCTGAAAAGTGAGGATGAACACTGTTAAATAATTTCCACGCTTCGCCGTCAGAAGGATGAATCATCACTCCATCAACCGCATGGTGTGCTTGGTGCCATGTCATGTGCTCGGCGAGTCCTTGGTGACATGAATAACCTCTGCGATCTAGGTGTGATCGGGAAGTATCTAAGTTTTTTATATGCCATTAGAGTCTTTCCCCTGCCAGTTCTAGGTTTGTAACGGGAATGCCCGCATGTCATGCACTCGGTCATCTCAGCATATTCAAGGTAGTATAACATGCAGAAGTTAGGGCACATGTCAATTTTTTTGGTATCCTAAACCGAGGGGTTTCATCATGGACTTCACAGCATAGAAGTTCTCTTTCACTGTTCCTTCGGGTAAAATGCTTCTTGCCCATTCAATAATCTTGTCATACCTGGCCTCACTCATCCCGTGATCTGACTTGATGGTGAACACCTGTGCTACGGCCGATAATTTATTGTGGTTCGTGCAACCATCCCATAATAGTTTGTCAAAATCTTTCAACAAATCAAAAAACCTAGCTGCATCTGCATTAGGTTCTTCTATGATTGGACATTCACTGCCATTACCTTGATTCATTCTCATTGCATCTGATTAGTACTTAAAAGTGCATTTTTATCAAGGTTTTATATCATCATTTTGCACTTGAAGTATCAATAACTCCTTAACTAAAGCATGTTTTATAATAACATATCTAATTATATAAGATACCTTTAATTTATGGTAAATATTCATCTTAAATGCAGGCCTATCACATAAATGAAAGAATTGATTGATGAGTTGAAATACTGAAATTGAAAGGACAAAGAGATGGCCAAACTTAGAAAAGAGATCTTGGTGCAGTCCAAACTAGAACACTGTTCGGTAATTGGGTCATATCTAGAGCTGTAGATCTTAGATTTAGGTCCATTTTATATGGATGGAAAGATAAGACATAGGCCTACAACTTTCATGTGGAGCCCAAGATTTAAAAAGGTCATTTTCAAGTCCAAATTGTAGCAATAACGGAGAAATCCGAATCTGTCTTGCAGCCTAGACACTGTTTAGTGTTTAGCCCATATCTCGAGTTCTAGCAGTCCAAATGACCTCATCTTTTTTTTCCTGGAAAGCTGAGACAATTTTCTAGAACCTTCATGGGAGAATCTGTTCAAACCCTGATGTTATCAATGACGTTTTTGGCAGACAAGAAGATAAGGATTGTCACCAAGTCAAGATGTGGCCACCCACTCATCAATTAGTCAACAAATCAATAGTTCCAAATTTTGGCCTATAAAAGGAGGCATTTGCCATGTATTTAGGCATCTTGGTGTTCAGATCAAGATCATGCTCTTGCTTTCTCTCTTTGTATTTTTAATGTTTAAGTTTTGCTTTCATTAATATCTAGTTTATGCCTTTCATTTCCTTTTCTTTACTTAGTTAACTTCTTTCTCATTTATGTTCTTATCTCGTTTATTTATATTTCTTTCTTTCATTATGTGTAGCTAAGTTAATTATGTCAAGGTGAAAAGGGTACACTAATGGTGTAAGAATAAGTATAATATAAACTTAACATGGACATTAATGTTGGATACTAACATGCTTTATATTTGTTATCTTGTTCACTTTTAATACTTTGCTTGTTAAATGGTTAATCTAGATTTATGTTTTATAACACTTGGTACAACAAATACTTGGCACTTTCATAGCCCATACTTGTATGGTATAACCGACACCCGAGCTATGAAAAGAACTTGATTTGTTGTTAACATAAGTTATAATCATGAATGCTGACAACATTTACAAGTATTAGCATTATTCGAATAAAATAATTAATGTAATCATGTTAACAATTTATAATCTGATTGGAACCTCCTTGTGTGTGGTTTCCAATTGAATAATAAGAGTTTATACTATACTTGTTTGAAATACCATTAGTGAATCCTCTAACCTTGACATTTGTTGTTATCATTGTTTAATCCTTACGTTAATCTTCCATCTCAAAGTTCTCATCAACTTCTTCTTCTTCATCTCTATTATTAATAGTATTATTGGTATTATTATTACTACTACTACTACTACTACTATTATTGTTGTTGTTGTTGTTGTTGTTACTATTGTTGTTGTATTATTGTTGCTTAAAAATTTATACAAGTAACCTCCCTGTGCTTCGACCCCGGTCTTGCCGGGTTATTTATTACTTCGACACTCCTGCACTTGGGAGAAGATATCAATATTTTGGTCGTGTCAGCATCCATAACCATATTTCTGTAAGGATTAGTGTTGTTATTTGTCGCTTCATGCACGTTGGTAGCACTAGAAGTAGACCCAACCATCGTTTCTTCCATTCTCCTCTCACTCTCGCTAACAAATACTTCTCCATGTGCATACCAACACTGGTAATTCTCCATAAACTCTTTGTGTAGAAGATGCATCATTACAACATCACGGATGCGAGATACTTTTTATTTTCACACTTCCTGCATGGACACCTAATATCGCCTCCAGTAAAATTTACGGGAATAGATGTTGCGAAATTAATAAAACCCCGAACCCCGTTACAATAATCAATCCTCCGCAATCCTTGGGGTGAATCTCGATACATCCATGAACGATTATCCATGACTTATATCGAACCTCTATAAAATTATGATGACATCATGTATTAATTAACTAAGTTAGGTAAATAAACTTGCAAAAATATTACTTTACCTCGAGATTATCCAACAAACCAATCACAACTTCTCATAAATATTAAATATTCATTATCATTTATCAACGTCCATACGGATTAAAATATATAAATTTACGAAATTACCACTCCGCAATACCATTGATAAAACTTTAAACGGGCCCATTAAGCAAGCTATTAATTATTTCAAAATAGCACATGTAATTCGGTAGTTCCATAAAGTTTTAACAATTTACAAACAAATACAATCTTACAAAATCTAAAACAAACCATAACAGGTATAAAATTATACATTCATATACTACAAGTTTGTTTGAGAAAATAACAATAAAACATGTACATCTACTAACAAAATACATATACTAAAAAAACAATAAAATTGACATTTAATTAAATGTTAAAATTTAAAAAGATAGAATTACTTACAAAAATTGATAAAATCCGTCGGTAAATCGAACACGGATCTTGTGACCACAAAACTTCAAGAAATATAACTTGTTGTGCTGATATGAGGAAGATTTTTTTTTTTTGAAAGGGGAGGGGGGGCTAGTTGTTTGCAGATGGGGAGAGTTGGGATTAGGAAAAAGAAAGAGAAATAGGGGAGGAGAGGGTCGGCAGAGCTGACATATATTAACCTTTTCCGACAGTTTCACCGACGGAAACTCCGTCGGTGATTACGTCGGTGATTCTAACAGAAACATAGACACGTCACCGTACGGATCTGCCATTTCAAATCCCTCAGTGAGTCCATCAGCAATTTAAACAACGAACCGGTCACGTCACTGTACGGGCACTGTACGGGCTGTCATTTTGAATCTGTCGGAAAAAAATAACCCGCCAAAACCTCCACGTCAGCGACCCGCCTTTTTTTTTAATTCGGAAATTTTTCATCGGTAGTTACCGACTGAATTACGGATGGAAAATGGTCCGTCGGTAGTTACCGACTGAATTACAGACAGAAAGTGTCCGTCGGTAATTTCGACCTCAAATTACCGACATAAATATTCCGTTGGTATTTAGCGAATTTCTGGTAGTGAAAACATATTAACTAACAAGTTCCAAGTATTTCAAAACTTTATTTTTTATATCTTTGGACTGTTATGCAGAGAAGAAGCACATTAAGAGGGTTTGGACTATTTTCTTTTTCTACCTTCTACAACCAGTATGCAAATTTATTGGCACGAGGTGAGGATATATGTAGAATAGAGGCCCGCCGTGAGACAATACAAATTTGGTTCTTCTTCTTCCTTCTATGATCACTTCCTGCCTCTTATCTGTCGTTGTTCATTCCTTTGATTTTCAGGTTTTTGTCAAATTCATTGTTAGGTAAACTGGGAATATTGAAATTGAGATCATGCATTAACTCTTCAGCTTCATTAATTTAATCTGAAGATGATCTTAAAAGAAGAGAATTTTGAGAAGAAATAAGTACAAACTCAATTTTAGGACAACACAACAAGAATTTGCAACAACATTATTAGTTCAGAAATACACATACCCAAAGTTTAACAACAATATTCTAAGGAAATTGACAATAACAATCACATCAATCATACGTAGGCTTAATAAAACTAAGCAAGATAAAATCCTAGAATAATGATTTTGCGGAACTTATAGCCTGTATCAAGGTGAGGATCAGCAGGATAGCTGCAGCAACAGTTGCCGTACCTCTCCAAACGTTGGGGAAATATGTAAGTTTCAAGGTTGCCTTTCTATGGTTCCAGCGGTTCTCATAGTGGGCATTCATCTTTCTGCAGTTATCATCATAAAACGTATAAGTGTCCGTGATTGTTTCGCAAAGCTTGTTAATCATATTTGAAACTGCGGCATCTTCACCTAGACAGTTGACAATAATTCCATTTTCAGCGAGCAAACCCACGTCTTCTGCACTGTCGATAAGATGGTCCATCAATTTAATATAACTGCATACGTAAGCTTGAGACGGGTAGCAGCACTGCTCCAAGGCCATGATATTTCGTACAAGACGTTCGAAGCCGTGATCAACTTCCAACTGTGGAATTTTCAACACTCCTTTCTCAAATTTTATGTTGACCAAGCATTTGTCTTGGGTGGCCTGAAACTTCACTCCTGCCTTGCGTAGCATGACGGCACTATATTTCAGCATGATAGGGTTCAAGCTATAACTTCGCTGAATGGCTCCATTCAACATCAAATTCCTTAGTAAATCAGTGAAATGCCTGCTTATTCCGTTTACACTCGAGCTGGTTTCTACCCCTTGTGAAAACGTGTACTTTCCAAAATGAAACGTAGCAAGATCAAGAAAAGGAATGGCTGTAGCATCCTGGCTAGGGGGATTGACCTGGTCATATATTTCCTGAATAATGAAGAGTGGTAGTTGGTTTTCAAGTAGCATCAAGTCTTCTCGGATGTGAAATGTCATCGTGGGCTTAAAATTCCTAGGACCGTTACCATGATCATATGACTCCAACAAAAATTGAATGATGAAGAAAGCATCCAGCAGGATCATCTCTACGAAATCAGGGCTATTGATTGATTTGAATTTCTCTGAATAACAGTGTCTGAGACGCACTTCTTGGTTCTTAATGCCGATCAAAATATTAATTATTTTCTGCTCATCCATCCCCTCCCGTTCAGTAAACTTTCTAAAATATTTCAGCTTCTCCTTTTCCATGGCCTCTAGTCTTTTATTTTCGCGGTGAAGAGGACCTATTGAAATCAGTAGTGGAGCGTAGGCTTTCCAATTTACGTTTCGAAGCGGTTTGGGCACCCTGTAGATCCAGCACTCAGATATACGGAATTCAGAACCGCTCTGTTGGGACATGTGTATCACCTCAGTTTCTAACTTTTTGAAAATATTTGATGCCATCTCAATGTCGTTCCCTTGTTCAATATCATTTTCCATGTTTGAAGCACTTGCAGTAAACGTATCCTTTTCCAGTCTGCAGGTTGGCTGAAACAAACCAAGAATGAATGGAAGGTATACACAGTTCGGTTTTGAATATCACAAATTTTCAAAACTTTTTCACTATAACACATTTTCTCCTTCTCTACCCCCTCTCACTTTAAATCATCCTTGTCTCTCTATTTCTCACTTGGTATAACATTAAATAGCTTAAATAATTAGATAGATTTTTTTAATGTATATAATCAAATTTCACACCATCAAATAAAAATAAAATGATTCGTACCGGTAATTAATTAAGCTCATTAATGGTGTTTGAAACAATAATAATAATTGTTTTTAAAGTGTTTTTTGCTTTGAAATATATTAAAATAATAAATTTTTAAAAAAATTTATTTTTAATATATCACATCAAAACGATTTAAAAAAATAAAGACGGAGAATTTAGGATTGTTTAAGAATTTGAATAAAGATTTTTTGAAATTCAAATCTTCTATTTAAGGTGTTATCAACTTTTTCAAACCATCTAAATAATGATTTTTTTATTAAAGAAATATGGTTTTTTCTTATTCATTTAAATCATTTAATTTTTATGCTCAAAAAATGACATTTTTTATGTTTTTATGATACTAATAAAAATGAAATTTTTTATTTAAAAAATGCATGAATTGAAAGAGAAATTCTCACCAGAGAAATAGATGTTTTCTTCAAAGAACTAAAAACATTTGATTTTATTAGAATATTTGTTTTAATTACCATAGAATTCAATAAAATAATTTCAAAAAGGCAGCAACACGTAGGCAAATTAACTAGTAGTAATCTCAAGTTGAACCTCCGATTCAATAACAAGTTCAGTGACATTAACATCAAAATTTAAGACATCACGTTTATAGAAAAATACATGCTAGAAAATGTTTAGGTGGTTTCCTCGAATTTTGCAAGATAACCTATATATTTATGTTTAGTTCGATCCATGTGGGATCATCAAGCCCATATAAAGAGAGAGGGTTCAGCCTAATTTCTTAAAAGTTTTTAATATTTAATGTGTTTTATATGTAGCTTTGATCAAATACTACGACATGTGTTGTATATTGATCAATTTAGCTGAGAATTTATAAATATAATTACGACATAATGAGGATCTATAATTTAAAATAGTGAAGATCAAATTTAGAACAACCTAACTAGAGTTCTATGCGTTATTATGACACATCAGGTTTATTTGAGTACTCTAAATTAGTTTGTGATTTCTCCTAAAAAAAGATGGAACTCTTTTAGTAGATAAACTAGAACACATTCCTCTATAATAAACATTATATGCAAATAATTATAAAATGTTTTTAATAAAGCATTCGATGACTTTGAGATGCCAAAGATGAAACTTCATCAACAAATCACTTAAAACACATTACTACTAGTTTTTTTTAAAAAAAAAACTTATTGTTCCTTGTTTGGGTACAATCTGAATTTTTTTTTCTAATTTTTTTTTGTTTATTTCTTTTTTAATACTGTTGCTCATTTTTATTAGATATGTTGCTAGTTCTCCTAAATAAATTAGTATGGGTAATTAAAGTGACTGCAAAGGGTATTGATACCGATAATCACTTGTTTTATATATGCTGGAAAACTAAAACATAATTAAACAAACCAACTTTTTAAAAAATAAAAATAAATGGAACCACCTATTGTCTGCAGAGCTTAAACCAAATCCAAAACTAAACATTTCAAAGAATAGAACAAGTTAGTGCTGACCTGAGGACGGAGATCAGAGGACTGTATCTGTATATAGGGTCCCAAGCAGCGAGCCTGATCTTTCCTATATAGATATTGCAGCACCTCTCTCTCAGTCTCCTGCCTTGACTACCCTAATGGTTGCGCGACCTCTAGATTATATAGTGGTAGGAAAACGTGCATGTCATGAGTTTTCTTCTGTGTCATCAGTAAATCGTCAGCTCGTGTCATCAGTAAACGAGTAGGTCATTTTCACTTTTATATATTTACATTCATTACCATATGCATTTATGTTCACATTTATATATATTTATAGTCATTGTCATATGCATTTATTAGAAAAACTGTATTAACTTATTTTTTTAGGAATTGTATTAATATTTTAGTCTTTTTTCTAATTTGAAATAATGTTTTTTATATCTTAGTGTTGACATATATTTTGCACTATCATATACAAAACAAAAAATTCTTATATGAAGTTAAGTCTTTTTAATTTGATTACTATTGGATTGTGTTTTTATACTATAAATATATAAACTCGGTATTGAAATATCAAGTTTTCTCTGAAATGTTGCAAAAACAATTATATAGAAAAAATCAATTTTTTTTTATGCATACGGTCAAAGTCTCTCAAATATAAAAATTTTCATATCATGTTTTAATATAACAAAAAAAAACAAAAACAAAATATATCTTAGAATGCATTTTTAGTTTTAATAACCAGTTTTATTAAAGTCATGAGAAATAGACCACTATTTAAAAATTTTCAAAAAAAATTATTGTCTTCTTTTAATATTAATGGATTACAAAGTTATACTTAAGACGTATTCCTGATATTAAAAAGGTAGTTTTTTTTTATTGATGTTAGAATGGTTAGGTTTTACCTGATAAGATAAGGATCTTCTTACCGAGAAGGACTTATCTTAAACTTTAGACAAACCAATAATTAGAAAACATGACAATATATTAACCTTTATCAGACAATTAAACAATGCAGATTACCTCAGGTAAAATATATTTGGAGTGCTTTTTAATTTGATTACTATTGGATTGTGTTTTTATACTATAAATATATAAACTCGGTATTGAAATGTCAAGTTTTCTCTGAAATGTTGCAAAAACAATTATATAGAAAAAATCAATTTTTTTTTTATGCATACGGTCAAAGTCTCTCAAATATAAAAATTTTCATATCATGTTTTAATATAACAAAAAAAACAAAAAAAAAATATATCTTAGCATGCATTTTTAGTTTTAATAACCAGTTTTATTAAAGTCATGAGAAATAGACCAATATTTAAAAATTTTCAAAAAAAATTATTGTCTTCTTTTAATATTAATGGATTACAAAGTTATACTTAAGACGTATTCCTGATATTAAAAAGGTAGTTTTTTTATTGACGTTAGAATGGTTAGGTTTTACCTGATAAGATAAGGATCTCCTTACCGAGAAGGACTTATCTTAAACTTTAGACAAACCAATAATTAGAAAACATGACAATATATTAGCCTTTATCAGACAATTAAATAATGCAGATTACCTCAAGTAAAACATATTTGGAGTGTTAATATCTTCTATTTACACAATCAATCTCTGTGCCTGATCTCTGAGACCAATTAGGGTTTCTAGTGACCAAAATACTAAGTGACGACTCACATTCTCTCTTTACATTGATAAAAAACAAGAAATCCTCGTCTACCCTTTTTTTTCCGGATACTCATACATACCAAAGTGAGTACAATTCACCGTGACGCCGCACACGTGCAACAATTACTATATGCATATATGTTCACATTTATATATATATATTTATAGTCATTGTCATATGCATTTATTAGAAAAACTGTATTAACTTATTTTTTTTAGGAATTGTATTAATATTTTAGTCTTTTTTTCTAATTTGAAATAATGTTTTTTATATCTTACTATTGACATATATTTTGCACTATCATATACAAAAAAATTATTATATGAAGTTAAGTCTTTAATTTGACATGTAATTTGAGATTTGTAAATCTAAAAAGCATATAAGAGAGATTTTACCATTTTTATATCCAAATTTTTATTCTTGTAATTTGATTCATCATTTTTAACGTATTTTTAAGACACGAAATCAATGTATAGTGTTAACTAGCTAGTGAATACTAATCTGTTCTTAATCAAAACCGATGACAGAATCGTATTCTTTGGGCACATTCATTTTCTCAAAAATATTTTCCTTATGCAAAGTTAAGTCTATTTAAACTTGGTACCTAGAAGTTTTTAAAATAGGAAAATATGTTTATATATCGATTTTAATATTTAATTTGCATCTATGTTCATATTTATGTAGCTCACATTTTTTCACCCACCTGACTAGTGGTAGTAGGAAAACGTAAATCTCAGATCAGTACATCGCCAGCTCATGTGAAAAAAAAAAAAAGGATCTGTAGGGGAATGGAAAAAGAGAAAGAAAAATGAAAATTACATAGTTTTCCCCACACTCTACAACTGTAACGGATATAATATAATAATAACTATGTGAAGAAAAAAAAAAAAAAAAAACAAGGTTCTGTTGGGGGGGGGGGGGGGGGGAGTGGCGCCTGAAAATTGAAAAAGGAAAAGAAGGTCTGTGGGGGAAAGCTACAATACTTTCCTAACTATGCAGGAAGAAAAAAGATTCTGTGGGGGAATGGAAAAAGAAAAAAAGGTCTGTGGGGAAAGCTACACCACGCCTTTTAAAGTATTACTTAACTTTAATGTAGGACTGAAAATTTAGCTGCGTACACACTCACCTGCCGACAAAGTTTCCAAGCGTCCTTTAAAGTTGATGGAAAGATTGATAGTGCGAGGGAAAGATGGTGCATTTCTTCGTTGTGGTTTATTCCTTTACAAGACAGATGCATTGTTAAAAAATTGATTTGAATCATTTCCAGAGAATATTTGTAAAATATTTGAATCAATCCACAAGTATATTTGTACATAATAATCCCTGTAAAATATTAAATCTTCATTTTAGCCCTTTAATGTTGAATCCTGGACCCATCTTATTTATTTCTGCAGATAATATTTTATAGAAAAAAAATCACCTATCAACCTACAAATATCTTAGGCTCACTGTCCCACTAAACATGAGAGGATAAAATTTTCACTACCAGAAATTCACCTAAAACCAATAGAATTATCGATGGAATACTTATGTTGATAAATTATGGTAATAATTACTGACGGTCATTATTTTGTCTGTAATTCAGTCAGTATATACCGATGAATTCATTCCGTTACGTTAAATGCAGACGAGAAAATCACACAATAGATGAAAGGGTTGGATGTTTAAGACGCAAGAAATTAACAATGAATCGTTCAATCTTCATTAGGCTCTTGCTCTGGTTTATATAGAAGTACCGAAGCGAGGAGAAAACAAGGGGAAAAGCTTGACATGCTATACGCATGTGAGCTGAAATGGAAATAACGAAACAAATTGAAAACCAATTACTAATAACAGAAATAGCTAACTAAACAAAGCGTGAGTTGAAATACCCTTTCAAACCCTCCCTTAAGCCTAATTCTTTGCAAAGCAACAATTAGCTTAAGTACGCAAGATCACAAACCCCAAGTGAATTTCGAAGCCTCTGAAAATCTTCAGCCTTTAAGGGCTTAGTCATTATATCAGCCAATTGATCCCTACTTCCACAGTGCACCAAGTCGATCGGCCCTTCTTTAGTGAGATTTCTCAAGAAGTGATATCTCACATCTATGTGTTTACTACGTCCATGCATCACGGGATTTTTTTGAAAGCTTAATTGTGGAACTATTGTCACACCATATGCGAGTGCAATATTCATCATTATACCTTAGCTCCTTTAATATCCTCTTTATCCATATGGCTTGACACGTACACATTGTCGCGGCCACAGATTCAGCTTCAGTTGTGGATAAAGTGACAATTGGTTGCTTCTTTGAACACCATGATACTGCACCAAAATTCAACAGGAAGACATAACCACTTGTACTCTTCCTATCCTCCACATCTCCAGCATAATCGCTGTCTGTATAGACCCGTAATTCACCATTCCCATCCTTTCTATAGTAGATACCATAGCTCACTATCCCCTTCAAATACCGAAGTGCTCTCTTTATAGTCTGAAGATGTAAGTTAGTGGGTTTTGCCATATACCGCTTACCAAACATGTGACAAACATCATTTACGGTCGTGTGGTCGTGAGGTACATCAAACTCCCCACTAAGCTGTTTGAAATATGTCTCATCTACTTGGAGTTCCATCCTTATCTTTCTTGATTTTAACTCCGGAATAATTGACCGCTCACTTCGTTACTTTCCAACATCCCAAATTTTGTTAGAATCTCCAATGCGTATTTTCGTTGACAAATGAAAATACCATCTTCCCTTTGCACCACCTCAATTCCAAGAAAGAAATGCATATTTCCCAAGTCAGACATGTCAAATTCTTTCAACATTGAACTTTTGAATTCAGCCAACATGTCATAGTCATCACCAGTGAAAATTAGATCATCAACATAAACACTAACAATCACAATCTTACCCCCTTTGCCTTGTTTTGTGAACAATGTTTGCTCACTTTCGCATTTCTGGAATCCTTCCTTAAGAAAGTATGCTTCAATCCGGTGAAACCAAGCTCGCGAGCTGTTTTAACCCATACAAGGCTTTGTGCAACTTGTAGACCATGCTGCTCCTTTCCTCTCTTTATGTATCCCTTTGGTTGTTCAACGTAAACATTTTCGCATAACTCCCCATGAAGAAAAGCGAGACTTCACATCAAATTGGCCTATTTTCCATCCCTTCGCTGCAGGCCATGGATATAATCATCCTCACTTTGTATCCATTCTAGCTACTTTGGTGCGAATACTTCAATATAGTCTATACCGGCCCTTCTGCGAGTACCCTTTTGCCACCAGGCGCGCCTTGTGTTTTGCAATTTCCCCATCTTCATTGTACTTGGTTTTATAAACCCATTTTACCCCAATCTTTTTGACATTAGCTGGTAAGTCTACTAGTGACCAAGTGTTATTTTTCTCAATGGGTGAATCTCATTGTCCATTGCCCGTACCCACTTCTCTTCTTTCACGACTTCTTCATAGTAAACTGGATCCTCTGTTGCCATATCGCATGACATACACCTCATCTTCACTCAAACCTTCTCCATCCACATAGTCTGTCATCCATCTTTGGGGCATGACATGTTCTCCCTTCAGATCTCATCATTACCCCTTTCTATCACGGTAGTAACATCTTCATTTCCTTCTACCTCAACTTCAGTGCAACTTCGGTTGTAACTTCATTTTCCCTCACACTTTGTCGGCCTTCACTTGCTGTGACTTCTTCACTTTCTTCCCCACTTGTCGGTTTCAATGGCCCCTTCATTTTCTCCTTCTTGATGCTCACCCCATTCTAGGTCCAACAGAATCTGTTCCTGGAATTTTTCACCCCAATCCCACTCCTTCTCTTCTTCAAAAGATACATCCCTACTCACTACCACCCTCTTTTCTATAGGATCATACAACCTATAGCCCTTGGTCTCTTCACTGTATCCAAGCAGAATACAAATGAAGCTACGGTTGTCCGGTTGCCCCTCTTTTCGTGTGGAATGTGGACATGTGCAACACATCCAAACACACGAAAATGTTCCACGATAGGTTTCAACCCAGTCCATGCCTCCCGAGGTGTCACCTCTTTCACCTTTGAGATGGACATCGGTTCAACACATAGCGGCTCCACATTACGCTTCAGGCCAAAAACTCTTAGGCATCTTCTTGTATGCCAACAAGCAACGGACCATGTTCATCATGGTTTGGTTCTTCCTTTCGACCACGCCATTTTGTTGTGGCGTGTATGCAAAGCTTAAGCGCCTTTTGATTCCATTTTGCTTACAGAAATCAATGAACTCCTTTGAATTAAACTCTCCCCCATTGTACGTTCTTAAACACTTCAAAGGTAGTTCTTTCTCCTTTTCAACTAGCTTATGAAAAGCTTTGAATTTCTGAAATGCTTCACTCTTCTCTACTAACAAATATACCCATGACTTTCTGCTATAATCATCAATAAAACATAGCATATATCTCTTCCCCCCATTAGACCTTGGTGAGATAGGACCACAAATATCTGCATGAATTAACTCTAGTGGCTGTGATGCTCTCCATATGCTTTTCTTAGGGATTATATTCCTACGTTGTTTGCCTACAAAACATTCTCAGTGCATGTCATACTTGCAACTTTAAAATGGGGAAATCCACGGACCATTCCCTTTTGTTGCAACATGTTGCAATCCCTTGGCACTTAGATGGCCAAATCTCTTGTGCCACGAGCGAGGTAAGTCCATGGAATCTACTTGCAAACACCTAGGAACATTTAAAGCTCTGCGTCTCGGCCAACAGAATAAACATTTTGTTGGCACTCATCATGGTCTCAATTATAAGTCCCCTTTCGGGGTGATAAATTCTGCAAAATCCACCCTTAAACAAAATCGCTAAACCATTCTCTTGAAGTTGCCCAATGCTCAACAGATTATTAGAGAGTTCGGGAACATGATATACTTCATTCAAAACATGATTCACTCCATTTATAACCAATATCACATTTCCTTTTCCAATTACCTTCATTCGGTTGTTATTTCCCAACTTGACGAATGCGGAAAACTAGTGTCTAAGTTGGTAAACATACCTTGTTCCCTACACATATGGTTTGAGGAGCCTGAGTCTAGAAACCAAACATCATTTCGGTTTCTCTTCTGCAACCCACATGTACCATTAACAACCTCTCCTCTTCTGGATTCAATTCTGTGTACCTTAAACCTTTGTTCTCCTCATCAATTCTTCTCTGCAAATTGGCATGTTCTTGGTTTGATTCTGTATAACATGGGTCTTTGTTCCCCAAATCGGCATGTGCCATCAACAACATCTCATCCAGTTGATTCAATTCGCATAATTGGCTTCTCTGTTCAAACTTGGACATTCATATTGGAAGTGTCCAAGTTTGTGGCATTTGAAGCATTCCACTTTGTTGCTTTATTGTAAACTTGTGGTCCTCTCCCACGGCCTCTTCCCCTGAAACTACTCCTCCCTCGGTTTCTACTCCCAAATCTATCATCATAAATTCTTAATGCACGATCATCACCACTACGTGCCTTCTAAATTTCCGTTCGTGCACGAGCAATGAGCTTTGCAGCTCATCTGCGAAAGCTTGTTGATGTCGTTTGACTCTTCAATTGAGCAGACGATGTAATTGAAGTTTTCAGTTAGAGTACGCAGTATCTTTTCAACAATCTTCCCATTTGTCATGTCTTCTCCAAGATTCCTCATATCATTCGCCACCAACAGTACTCTCGAGAAGTAATCAGTCACTGCTTCCCCAGGCTTCATCTCTAATACTTCGAAATTTCTTCTAAGGATTTGGAGTTGTGCACGCTTGAACCCTAGCATTCCCTTGATACTTGATTTTCATAGACTCCCAAATTTGCTTCGCAGTATCCTTCTGGGCAATTGTTTTCAAGATTGACTTGTCAATTGACTGGAACAAGTAATTCTTGGTCTTCAATTCCTTCAATTTCATCTCCTCCAAGGCTTTCTTACATGCTTGCCGTCAAAGCTTCTATCGGTGTTGTTTCCACCCATCCTGTCTCAATGACGCTCCAATATTCCTTTGATCGTAGCAGATTTTCCATGAGCATGCACCAATGCTCATAATCTCCATCAAACTTTGGGATACAAGCTTGTGCGTAATTGTTTGAATCTGTTGCCATCTCTCCTCACTCGGTGTTTTGGGTTTTATGGTGTTTATGAAGGCTCGATACCAATTTGTTAAATGCAATAGACTGAGAAAATCACACAATAGATGAAAGTTTGGATGTTTAAGACGCAAGAAATTAACAATGAATCGTTCAATCTTCATTAGGCTCTTGCTCTGGTTTATATAGAAGTACCGAGCAGAGAAAACAAGGGGAAAAGCTTGACATGCTATACGCATGTGAGCTGAAATGGAAATAACATAAACAAATTGAAAACCAATTACGAATAACAGAAATAGCTAACTAAACAAACTGTGACTGAAATACCCTTTCACGTTCGGCATATACCAACTACATTACAGATAGAATATATAGAATTTGAAAAAAAATTGGTTAGATGACGTGAAAGTTTTTGCTGGTAATTTTACTAATAGACTTATTAAGGAATTCAAAATGAGATCTCCATATAGATCTAGTAACGTAACTAATTTACCATTAAACTTACTTACAGAATCACCAATAAAATAAATTCATCAATATTTTCATCGTTAAGAGCTAATATATAACCACTTTATCGACAAATTAAACGAGTGGTAGGAAAACGTGCACGAGTTTTATTATGTGTCATCTGTAAACGAGTAGGTCATTTTAACTTTTATATATTTACAGTCATTACCATATGCATTTATGTTCACATTTACATATATTATAGTCGTTGTCATATGCATTTATTAGAAAAACTGTATTAACTTATTTTTTTAGGAATTGTTTTAATATTTTAGTCTTTTTTCTAATTTTAAATAATGTTTTTTTATATCTTAGTATTGACATATATTTTGCACTATCATATACAAAAAAAAATATATTCTTATATGAAGTTAAGTCTTTTTAATTTGACATGTATAATTTTTGAAGGAAAGGTAATATATTTAATAATTAAAAATATTTTTTTTTCAATACATGTAATGATTAGTAGAACTTAAGGATTTTTATCATATGAAGTGTTTTGTTCGAAAAAATTAACACCAGAGCAGTATTGACATCTTTGATGCTCTACGAAGACTATGTATACAGGATACTTTGTGCTATACCAATTATTTAATTTTACTGTATTCTTCTACATGGTTGTGATGGTATAATGTGATTTTTCACTCATTTTCATTTTCGCTTATTTAGATGAGAAATTAATGTTCTTTAGTCTCTAAATTATCTTATCTAGGGTTGATTATAAAAGCAAAATAATCAACATACAAATTAGGATATAAAAATGATAAGTAATTAGATTGAATTTAAGTTAGAAATAAACGGTAACCTTGTAATGACAAATTTAGGTATTTTCAGTGTTTTTTTCATCTCCAGCTCTTGTTTTCACATTATATATTGACTACATGCATTTTATGTTTTACTCAGTCAATGTCATATGCTATAAATGTTCTTCGCCAGCTCAGAGATATATTGGAAAACGAATTTAACCTATTATTATTATTATTATTATTATATAAAAAACCTTCGAGGAATTGTTTTTTTCAATGATGAAGCTAGCTTTCACTAGCTGTTTTTTGTGTGCCTATATATCAACATAAGTAAGCAAATAAAATGTCAAGGACCATGTGAAGCATGTTTATAAATAGTAAGAGATAGAACCTATAAAAAATCAAATACAAATAATTGAAAGTCCTTTCCAATAGAAGTTAAAGTCTATCAAGAAAGGATAGAATCAAAGTCCTTATCAAATGAAATCAAAACAAATAAAATATCACATGTTAAAACTTTCAAGCGCATATAAAAATATTATATCCCTCCAAAATAAAATAAGTTTAAGACCGAAAGGTTATAATATTTATATATGACTCTTAATTAGAGAATTTGTACACCTAAAACACATATGACTTTGATAATTAATTAAAATTTTTAATGATCAAAGTACTAAGTTTTAATTTTAAATCTTTTAAATCATAAAAAGAATAAGAATACTTTGTTATTTCCAAACATCTAAAAACCTGATCTAGAAAAATGATAACGATACAACATATGTGCGACATCACCTCTTGCTCTTTCTTTTTATTAAAATAATATATTTGATAATACGGTGTATAATATTTTTTAATTGGAAATATATTAAAATAATATATATTTTTTATATTTTTTTAACATTAATATATCAAAATCATTAAAGAAATATTAAAAAATTATTAATTTAATACTTGTTGGATAAAAAATAATTTTGAAAACAGGTTTTTTTCTATAAAAAACTCCCGAAGTTTTTTTTGCCTTATGTATCGAAAAACAAATCTATTGAGTGCGTGAGGGCTAAAAAGAAGAGAGGATCAGAAGATAACTTAGTCAAAATAATGTCGGCAAAACGTGCATGTCATGTAGTCATTTTTGGTGATAGGTCATTTTCACCTTTATATTTTCGTAGTCATTGCATATTTATGTTGACATTTATATTTATATATTTATAGTCACTGTCATATATATGCAGTTATGTTCATGACAGCTAGATATATATTTAAAAAAATGGATTAACTTACTTTTTAAAAATTATATTAACATATTAATTAGTTTCTTTTGAAATCAGAGATAATATATATATATATATATATATATATATATATATATATATATATATATATATATATATATCTTAGTATTGACATATATGTTATATTGCCATATATTAAAAAAAATTTATAAGAAAATTATTATTATTATTATTATTATTAGATAAAAAACATGAATAATGTGTGGAAACATTTTTTATCATAAAAATATCCTTAAGTTTTATTAATCATTAATGTATTGAAAGGATTTTATTCTCCGTTTTCAAAAAAATTAATTTTTATTATTAAAAAATAAAATTTTTATATATTTTTGATCGTTTAAAAATACTTTAAAAAGCAACTACAATTATACTCCCAAACAGGTTATTTAAACTCAATGCTTATTTAGATGAGAAATTATCATTTTGATGCATTTCAGCACGAAAAATATTTTTTAAAAAATAAAAACCACATTCCCAAACAAGTTATTTAGACCTGAACGCTAATTTAGATGAGAAATTATTGTTCTCTTAGTCTCTAAATTATCTTATCTAGGGTTAATTATAAAAAGCAAAATAATCAAGATACAAATTAGGATATAAAAATGATAAGTAATTAGATTGAATTTAAGTTAGAAATAAACGGTAACCTTGTAATGACAATTTTAGGTATTTTCAGTGTTTTCTTTTGCGATCTGTTGTTTTCACATTATTGTCATATGCTTCAATGATCTTCGCTAGCTCAGAGATATATTGGAAAACGAATTTAACCTATTATTATTATTATTATTATTATATTAAAAACCTTCAAGGAATATTTTTTTTCAATGATGAAGCTAGCTTTCACTAGCTGTTTTTGGTGTGTCTATACATCAAGATAAGTAAGCAAATAAAATGTCAAGGACCATGTGAAGATCAACTCATTATTTTGATTTATAGGTGTCTATATATATTGAAAGCAAAAACTTTATGATTTCCAAAGATAAGTAAGCAAATAAAATTAATTGAAAATCAAAAACTTTATGTTCTTATTTAATAAAATAAACTAAGAATTATATGTATTAATAAATATTAAATAAATTGTTAACACTAACTAAAAATTGAGTCAAAAAAATTAAAAAATAAATATATATTAAGATATTTAATCTTGTATTAAGAGTAGCTCTTCAAAATTGTTTTATTTAATTCTACAACAATAAAATTATTTTTTATAAGAAAAGTTATAATTTAAATTCTATTAAAACAAAATATTTTTCTTGTATAATTCCATCTATTTTTTATTAATATAATTTAAAAACTTAGTCAACGCTTTTCTAATTTGAACCATTTTTCAATGTAATTAATGCATATTTTAAAACTTTTTTTTTTTTGTTGAAATCCTAATCGTACCTATTCATATTCAAATAAAATGTTGACATATTCTTATGGAATCGTTGACAAATAGAAAAGTGGAGCAAAAAAAATCTTTACAGCTTCAATAATAATAAAATAATTAAAAAAAGTACAACAAGATCTTTTACCGATCAGTAACTGATCTTTGATTAATTTTCCATCTGAATTCAGTAAAGGGACCTAAAAGAGAGAATTAATATAAAGGTAAGAATTAATTTAAGCCAACGACTAATCTTTGATTTTTGGAAAACAGCCAAAAAGAGCTGTCATTGTACACTATGATCTCCAATTATTTGCTTCGTGAACATTGAATTATCAAACTATTAAAGGATCTATACTTATAATATATTATTTATTGGAATAATTTTTTATATTTATTTTTTATTTTTTATTTTAATTTTTTTCTTTAATAACACCATTTTTTTTAATTTTTTCATCCAATATTAAATTATTTTTGAAAATTATGCTTCGTAATTTTTTTATTAGATTATATATTTATTTATGAATTTAATTTTTTTTCTCAATTTTATTATTTAGTATTAGATTTGTAGAAAGTAGGGTTTCATATATTTTTTTAATATGTTTTCTATGAACTTATTCTTATCTCAGTACTCATGTCTTCAGTTTAACAAGTTAACTTAGTTTAATTTGAATAATTTTTTATGCACATTTTTTCTAATTAATTATTTTTCTTGATTTTATCTTTTAAAATTGAATTAGTTGAAAATAGAGCATCATAATATTTTTTTTTCTGTAAGGTTATCTCGATCTCTTATATAACCAATGCCATGAGATTGGAAAGTTGACTCATGTTGATTTTTTTTAGATCCTTTCTAAATTAAATATTTTTTAATTAAATTTTTATTTTTTTTATTTGCTTTTTATAAAGTTTCTTGAATTTATGACATGGATTACCGGTTTGATAGGTTGATCAAAGTTGATACAATTTAAATTTTAAATCATGTTTTAATTGAATATTTTTTTATAATTATTTTTACTTCTCAAGTAGATACCCACATTGATTTAAAATAATTAAAAAAAACGAAAATGCAAATTACGTGAGAATATTTTAAAAATATTTATTCTCTAAATTTATTTTAAAAATAAAATAAAATAAAATAAAATAAAAACTAACAACAAGGATAAAGTAGGTCGAGAAGGATTCCATAAAATATATAAAAATCAAGCTGCTATTTTGGATGAAATTTAAAGTTTCCTTGTACCCAATTATACCTAATATTAAAAAAACAATGCAAATTCAATGTCAAATTAAATGATTATTGGATGAATTTGCATAAAAATTAAGTTCAAGAATATAATTAAATTTTAAATAGGTCAATTTGATTTAATCATGGGCCAAATTAAAGTTTAATTATGTTTAAGAATTAATTTGGATCAAATTAAATGATTTTATTAAGTGCAAGGACTTAATTATACTTTAAAAGGGTCAAATTAATTTTATTAGGAGCTTAATTGTTGAAAATTAAGTTTGGGAGCTTAATTTGGGCTTAATTGAGAAGATTAGAATTTAAAAAAATCAAATTTAATTTTTACCAAGTCGAGTGATTGAAATAAAGGGCAAAATCACAAGAATATAAAGTTTTGTGGTTAATTAGGGGTTAAATTGAAAAATTTCATAGTCAAGGTGTAATAGTCCCAACTATTTGAACAATGCTAATGATCACGACATACGCTCTTAATTTGAGGGTACTTATGGAATAACCTCTAGGATTTACAGATGCTTGATATCCATCACATGTTTGCAAGCTTCAAAACACTTTTTATAATCTCAAACAAACACCTTGTGCTTGGTTTGATCAGTTTAGTGCATTTCTTTTAAATATAGTTTCTTTTATAGTCTTTCAGACTCATCTCTATTTATTTTTCACTTTAATTTTTGTTGTTACTCATTTTTGGACCTCATGTTTGCTGGAAGATTGACAAAAGCAGATGAAAGAAATATTTTTTTCGAAACCTCTGTTTGGAGCTGTTTTCTGCTCTCTTTATCCTTCCCCTTTATTGCCAAAATCGTCAGGTTTTCTTAGATTGATCAGAAGTCTTCATAGTGCCAAATTCATTCCTTTTTTATCTGGTCTTTAAAGTTGAAAAAATCCCTCAGAATTTGCATAAAAAATGGTTCTGCTGTTGTCGCAATTTTTTTTGTTCCAACTTAGGCTCTGATTCTGACTCGGTTTCGTACGATATCTGACCATCCTAGGTATATTCTGTCACTCATGATATGTTAAAAAAATTGATGTACACCTTTATTAGGTCCTAGGGATCATTGTTCTTAGGACAAATTCTCAGTCAGATTCCCTTCGACTCCTGCATCAAAGTTGTAGTCCTAGACGCGTAGATAAATTTGGGCTTTTGAATCGCTTGATTTCGATATCAGAAGCTCAAGATATTCCCGTTTGAATATCTAGTGTGAAAGGTGGATTCTGCCGCAAGAATGATTTTTTTTGCCCAAGTTCGCGGGGACTGATTCGAAGGATTTTTTTTGACCAAGGACTGAATCGAAAAGTGCTAAAATGAGGGATTGAATTGAAGAAGGATATTGAAAGGCTGGAAAGGGGGTTGGATCATCATAAATGACGGGATTTTTTACCACACCGAATAAGGAAAATAAGACTTTGCAACATGCACCCTTACCCATCTGATTTTTTTTCTTTTTTCCTCTCGCAAATTTCTTTGGTTTCCATGTTTGTCTTCTTTGAATGGAGAGCTACAGACCATGTTTTTATTGATTCATTTCAAAGGAAAAGCAGTGGTGCCTCATGGTCCCAGCTATGGAAGGAAAGAAAGGAGTTGTACCACCCTTTGATCAATGGAAATTAAGTGCTGAAAATCAGAATAGGAATAAGAATATTTCAGTTTCCTTTTTGCGTTTTTTTTACTGCACATCAGCAGGGATTTGCATCCTAGAATTAATGCATTGAATCTTTCCTAAATAGAGATATGTTAAACTATATATAAACCCCTCTAATGACCTAGCAAAAGGCGGCAAAAAGAGAGCAGAAAAATAGCAAAAAACGGGAGCAGAAAAATAAGAGAAAAGGAGAGAATGAGAGAGAGGATAGGAAAAGAAAGACAAGAAAAACGCAAGAGAGAGGCAGTAGAAAAAAAACACAGAAAAACAGAGAGAGTTTCTTTCTTGCATTCTTGAGTTACTGTGAGGGAAGAGGAGAAAAAAAGACAAGACAGAGAGGGGGTTTTGCTATAAACTTTGACAGCAACGTGCGCTTGGTTTTTATTTCAGTTGTTGCAGTAAACCATTTCAGCGAGACCTGCAGGTATTTGTTTTGATGTTTAAAAAACTGTTTTGTCTTCTGGCTTTGCACCTTCGTTTTCTATCTTAGCAATAAATTTGCATGCTTGCCCACTGTTCCTCCCATGTCTTTGAGTTAAGAATTTTTTTATTTATGTTAGAGCTGCGTTTGTTTTGCTCTCTTATTGAGAGGAATTTTAAACTTTAAGGGTCTTCATTATTCCTTCATTTCTTTGTCCGAGTGCTCTCTGTTAGAATGTTGCATAGGAATAGTTGGCTTATAGGCGCAGTTTGGGTTTTTAACACAGACAGAAAAATGAGTCAGGGGTTTTGTTATAGGATTGGGTTCAAAGGGTTGTTTTTTTTATGTGATATGGACTCTTTTGTTTTTTTTTTTTATTCGAAAATAATAGGTCATGCTATGTTTAGGATCTGAGTGATTTGATGGATCAAATTCTATTTAATGAGTTTTGGCTTTAGAGGGCTTTTCTTTTTTTATTTTTCTCCTACCTTATTTTAACTGAAATGTTTAAGGCTTATGATTTTTTTTTTTGAAATATATGTGATGACTTGTTGTCTTTATTTGTGATTACCGTGATGCTTATATTTCGATAAAAAAAAATGTTTTCTTGTGTGTTGTATATGGCCAATACCCTAACATGTTTTGAACCCTCTTTTTTTTCATACAAAAAATATTGGAAGTTTTGAAAATATGTTTTCGCATGGATTTCTTAAACACAACAAAAATTATTTTCTTGCATTTATGAATTTTACAACATGTTTGTAAAACTCCAAAGGGTATTGGCCAATATTCTAAAAAATATAAAAAATCTTATTTTTTGGGGGGGGAATTCATCTATTATTCACCGCTAATGTTTGGATAAAGAAATCCTTAAAGGACGAATATCCAAAATATTATTGGGAATAATTTGTTATTATTCACTGTTAATATTTGGATAAAGAAACCCGGAGTGGTAAATATCCAAAATAATTTTCTAGGAATAATAAATCCACACAAATCCTTGAAAGAAGCCTTGATTATAATCGAGGACATTTCAATTTTTTTACTCCACGGTTTACGAGCCGTGAGAGTATAAAACACTAAGACAAAAAAAAATAGGTTTTTAAAGCACCCTAGATTTCTAAATTTTTGTCCCTCCTCCTTGCGATTTACGAGTTGCAAACTCTTGAAAAACTAAGGGGAAAATGAGCTTTTAAAGCACATGGAACTTCCTTTGATTTCTATCCTAATAAATTTAGTTTGAATCAAAACCTAGAAAACCGATGGGATTAGAAAACACCAACACCATAGCAATTATAAGACAAACCAAACACCAAGCAGCTTACCTTAGGTAGGGCGTACTAGGGATGCTAATACCTTCCCTTTACGCAACCAGTCCCTTGCCTTAGAATCTCTGAAAGACCAGTTAGGTTTCCTAGTGACCATAATACTAGGTGGTGACTCCTTAACAACAAAAGACCCCGAAATCAATCGAGGATCGCCGCGCTCCGCTCGCGAGGGTGCGACAATTTTGATACACTAATCCTTTTTTATATCGATGATATACTTCTTACAGTGTCTTCTGATACTCTAATTACAAACTTCATTCAACTTTTGAGTTCATAACTTGTAATGATAGATCTTGGGCTAGTTCATCACTTTCTTGAGATTGAGATCACCCATGCATCTGAAGGCCTTTCACAATCACAATATACACTTACCATCCTTGAAGGAGCTTATATGGTGGACAGTAAACCCATGAGCACTCCATTTAAAGCTAAGACTAAGACCTTAGCAAATGACACTTTACTAAAAGATCCATATTCTTGTTTTAGACTTGTTGGTGACTTACAATACCTAACACTCACACAGAGTGATATTTCATATAGTGTTAACTTTATCTCTCAATTCATGCATGCTCTAACTATTATACATTTAAAAATAGTTCATTGCATTTTAAGATATGTTTAAGGCACCATTGACATTGATCTATATTTTACTTCACACAACACACTTGATCTTTGTGCTTTCTCACATACAAATTGGGCAGGCTTTCCTACCATTGGATATTGCATATTCTTTGGAAGCAACCTCATCTCCTAGTGTGCAAAGAAACAACATACCATATATGAATCAAAGAGTTGATGTCTTATCCCAAGTGCAGGAGTGTCAAAGTAATAAATAACTCGGCAAGACTTGGGTCGAACCACAGGGAGGTGAACTATATAAATTATAAACAACAACAACAACAACAACAACAATGATGGTGGTGGCGGTGGTGATGATAAGTTAAAGAGGATTTTGAGATGTAAGATAAATGTGAAGATTAAACAATGATAAAAACAAATGTCAATGTTAGAGGATCCACTAATACTATTAGAGATAAGTAACGTATAAACTCTTTATAAATTATCTACATGATCATATTAATCATCTTATTTACCTAACACCATACTTATAAATTTTATCAGGTAATCATGATGCTAACTTATATTGACAACAAATCAAGTTCCTCTCATAACAAAGATATCGGCCGAAGACTATGAAGGATCAAGTATTTGATGTACCAAGTGTTATACAACACAAATCTAGATTAATCATTTAACAAGGTATTAAGAATTAATAAGATAAAAATGATAAGACATGTTAATAGCACGTTGTTTAGGATATAAGTATTAAAGTCCATATTGATACTTATCCTAACACCATTAGTGAAACATTTTCACCTTAACATAATTAACATAGCTAGACATTATGAAGAAGAAAAATATAAATAAACAATATAAGAACATAAACATGATATAAGTTAACTAAGTATAGTAAAGGAAATAAAAAGCATGAACAAGAGATTAATGAAAGCAAAACTTAAGCATTACAAATGTCATCACCCAATTTTGGGTGATTCCCCAAAATTCATTTTTTCCCAAAAAACATCAAAAAAATCAAAAAAATCAAAATCAAAAAAATAAAATAAAGGCTGGCAATGCCGAGAAAGCCGACCAAGAAAGGCTGCAAAAATAGGCGAAAATCAAGCTGCAATTTTCGGAAGAATTTCAAGGCCCAAGTGTACGTTGTTATGCCCAAAAATAGAAAAATGCAAATTCAAAGGTCAAATTAAATGAGTATTGGACGAATTTGCATAAAAATTAGGTCTAATGTCATAATTAAATTTTTAATGGGCCAATTTGATTTAATCATGGGCCAAATTGAATTTTAATTATGTTTAAGAATTAATTTAGGTCCAATTGAAGGAGTTAATTAAGTGCAAGGACTTAATTATACTTTAAGCGGGTCAAAATTAATTGGAGGGCTTAATTGGTGAAAATTAAGTTTGGGAGCTTAATTTGGACTTAATTAAAAAATCAGAATTTTAAGAGATCCAATTTAATTTTTACCAAGTGAATTGATTGAAATTAGGGGCCAAACACAAAACTTGAGGGACCAATTTTGAAGCCCGAAAAACTATTTTGCCTATAAATAGCCTTCATTTTCAGCTAAACAGGGGGGGCATTTTTTACAACAAAAAAAAAAAGAAGAACAAACCTAACCCTAGAAAATTAATCTCTTCTTCTGGCATCCGGCCGCCCCCCCCTTTTTGGTTGATTTTCGGTTCTTTGCCTCCTCTCCTTGCTCAACCGTCCCCCTCACACAGCCCTCATTTTCTCCATTCATCAACACCCAGCTCCTCCACGCCGTTTCCCCATTTCCTTCTTCTTTTGCAGCCACGGTCCCGTTCTTCTCCCTCTCCGCCGCTCACCATCTCTTTCCCCCCCACTCCACTGAAGCCGGCCAACAAAAAGGCCGCCTTCCGCCACCATTTCCCTCTTTTCACAGCTGCTGCAGTCCGTTCCCCATTTCTCCTTCAACCAGCATCTTCTCCTCCTCCAGACCATCGGCAGCCGCCGGCCACATCGAACAACAGCAATCAAACCGCCTCCTCACCCACGACGCTGGGTCCTCCACGGCGGATCTGCCACCGAAAAAAGAAGAAGGCGACCGATCTGCAGAGGAGGCAGAGAGACGGGACAGATTTGGAAAAAAACGGGAAGAACCCGAGAACAGATTTTAAAAAAAAGAACAAAGAAAAACAACTAAAATCGACTGCCTATGTTGTGTTTTTTGTTTGATTTTGCAGGTCACCGTTGCAGAAGAGAAGAGAAGGAGAAGATAGGGCAAATCCGCCCGTTTCCAGCACCGGCGGCGGCGCATTGGAACACGCACCGCCAGCTGTTCCTGCGTCCAATTCCTGTGCAGAAGGATTCCCTTGCAATTTTTGGAGTTTTGAGGACTGTTCTGTAAAATTTCAAACTATTTGATGTAATTTTTATTTATTTTTGATTTTTGTAATTTGTATTGTGGATGAAAAAAAAAGAAGAAAAAAAAAGAGAAAAACAAAAAAACAAAAAGAAGGATTTAATATTTTGATTGGATCACGGTGTAGAAGTACAAACTTGTACGGAAGTTGTATTTCTAAAATCCGATGAAAAAACAAAATTTTTAAAACTTTTTTAACACATCACAAGCCACGGCGGCGTACCTCGGGTAGGGTGCGTTAGGGGTGCTAATACCTTCCTAACCACAATCGAGTCCCTTACCCGCGAATCTCGACAAGACCCGGTCAACCTGGGTTTTCTAGTAACCCTCAATTAAATACTAGGTGGTGACTCCCAACAAAATCAATTCCAATTAACAGAGAGAAAAACCGCCATCGCCAGGACGGGACGCCGCGCGCGGGTGTTTTCCGACGTGCGACAACAAAAATATAAAGAGAGAGAGCAAGAACATGATTTTGATATGAAAAACAAGATGCCTAAATGATGGCAAATGCCTCCTTTTATAGGCTAAAATTCAAAACTATTCATTTGGTAATTGATTATTGATGTAGTGGCAAACTATTGATTTAGTGGACTTAGTGGACAGCAGCACTCAAGCATTTTAGCTGGATGAAATGACATTGATACAATCAGACTTTGGAAAAGTGTTCTTCATGAATGTTGTTGGAAAGTGTCTTTTCCTTCCACCCATCAAATTTTAGAGCATTTGGATCACTACAGCTCGATATATGTCTAAACTACTGAGTAGTGTTGTTGGTGGACGTGGTGGATAGCCCTCAAGCTCTTGTCTGGATGAAATGTCATTGCTACCATCAGAATTTGAGCAATCTTCTATATACAAGTTGTTGGAAATTGTATTTTCCTTCCTCCCACCAAATGTCACGTCATTTGGCCTTCTAGAACTCCAGATATGGGTAAAATTCGAGCAGTGTTTGGGCTGGATTGCGGGACGATTCGACTTCTCTTTTGTGGCCAAACTTTGAATTTGAAAACGGCAGATTTAGGTCTTTCCCTATTCATGAAAGTTGTATGTCTATTTCTTATCTTTCCATCTATATAAACCAAACTGAAATCCAAGATCTATACCTCCAGATATAACTCAATGACTGAACAGTGTTCAAATTTGAATTGAATCGGCATCTCCTTCCTAAGCTTAGCCTTTTCTTTGTCATTTCACTTCCAATGGTTAATCACAACAATCAATCCTTTAAATTGTGAGATATACCTGCATTTAAAATGAGCATTTACCATAAATTAAAGGTATCTTATATTATCAAACTTGTTATTATAAAGCATGCTCTATTTAAGGAGTTATTGATACTTCAAGTGCAAAATGATGATATAAAACCTTGATAAAAATGCACTTTTAAGTACTATATATATATATATATGCAAACCGGGTATTTGAATACCAGATTTGTATTTTTTTGGTATAAAAATACAAACCAAATACTAAGCAAAATTTAGTAGAAAAACATGAAAAAAAATACAATTTTCGAAAAGGAAATTATTTTTATGAATTAGGTCAAACCCGACCCAACCATTTTGGGCTAGGCCGACACTACCAGCCCATTAAACAATGGCCCTCTCCAATGTTCACATGCAACGTGAATAGTGGAGAAGAAGACACAAAAGAAGAAGAAGGAGGAGGAGGAGTAGGAGAGGGAAGAAGGCTGACCACGGTGGCTCACGGTGCTGCTAGCGGCGGTGGAGGTGGCAGGACGCAGCTACTGGCGACGGTGGAGGTGCCGGAGATGACGGTTCTCATCGTTTCTTCCCCTGTTTTTTTTGTTTTTTTTCTCTTCTTTTTTTTTCTTTTTCCTCTCTCGGTTCTCTCCTCTTTATCCCTATTCAGCTCCTCTATTCTTCTCTCTAATCCTTTTTGTTTTTTTTACTCTGTTTTCTTTCTCTTCTTCCTCTGCTTTTTTTTCTTTTCTTTCTCTCTCTTGGTTTTTCATTCTCTTCTCTGCTTCTTTTTTCGGTCTTCCACCCTCTCTTGTGCTCTCTCTCTTTGCCCTTGTCTCCCTTCTATTTATAGGCGAAAAACAGAGGGGAGAGAGGCAGGAGTTGCCACTATACAGCCGCCCCAAAAACCACTAGAGGGGCACGTCCCCTCTATTTTTCACCGCCCCGTGTAGCCAACGAATCAGAGTTTATGCAAGTGGGGTTATGGTCGACATCTTTTTGATGTTTAAGAGAGAGAGAGGGAGATGAGAGAAGTCGATGAAAACAGGGGGAAGAAAAATATGCTTCTTCCCTTGCCTCGCAAGTCCAGGGGAAGAAGAAGACCCACAATTCCGTTTAAAACGGCATCGTTTGGGTCTTTATTTTTGTTGAACAATGTATGAAACAACAACGTTTTGGACAAAACGCACCGTTTCATTTAAAATAAAAAGGCAAAAACATGTCAGAGTTTACATTGGTCCTCAATTTGTGATTTATTCAATCGAGTCCTTAATTGCAATTTTGATTGTAAAAATCAATTCAATTGCATCCTTGCCAAATTCAATTGCTGACCCTGAAGTTGGCCGTCTTTTTCACATTGGTCCTTGGTCTTGAATTTATGCAATTTGACCCTCTATTGATCAATAAACTTCTAATTTCTTCAATTTGGCACCTGATTCAGTTTAATTGTAGCCCCTCTATTTAAGCGCGTTTTTCATTTTGGTACTTGGTTTCAGATTTCTTCAATTAAGTCCCTAAATGGCCATCAAACTTCAATATTTATGCAATTAAGCCCCTGATTTGACCAAATTAACTCTAAAAAATTATAATTTGACCCTATAACTTTAATTTCTTCCAATTAAAGCCTAAATTGACTTCAAAATCAAATTTTCTTGCAATCAAACCCTTCATAAATTCAATTAAACCTTAAATAAAATTTAATTGAGTCCATAAATGTCTGATATTAGACTTTTCTTCCTCAAATTGAATTTTGTTTGTCAACAAGGATGACATCAGTTAACAAAATACTATCAAATTTTAATCTTTGAATTTTTAAACCTCCTCAACCAATTTTTGACCATTTTCTGAGCGTCCTGGCATCCTTTTTTCACTGTTATATTTTTTTAATCATATTTTTTTATTTTTTTGTAGTTTTTTGAAGAGAGAAAAAATGTGAATTGGTGAATAACCCAAAAATGGGTTATGATAGTTGCCCCCTCTTTACAGTGCTTATAACCAAAATCTGGCAAGTGGTTTTAGATTCTAAGCTTTGTAAAGAAGAAAAAGGAAAACGATCACATTATCTTGGGCAACCTACCCCTTTTGAAGAAAATTGGTCTGCTTTCACAGGCGACCTTTCATTTTAAAGAAAAACGGTCTATTTTCACGGGCGACCTATCCACACACTCATTCTTACCCTAATCTATTTTCATGGGTGACCTACGCACACATACTCAAAGTGGTCTATTTTCAGGGGCAACTAGCCCACAAACTCACGCTTATCGTGGTCTATTTTAATGGCTGACCTGCCCACACAAACTCAAAGTGGTCTATTTTTAGGGGCGATCAGCCCACACACTCACGTTTATCCTAATCTATTTTCATGGGCGACCTACCCATTCATACTCAAAGTGGTCTATTTTCAGGGGCGACCAGCCCACACACTCATGCTTACCCTGGCTTATTTTTATGGGCGACCTGCCTACATGTACTCAAAATGGTTTTACCCTAGTCTATTTTCATGGGTGACCTGCCCACACAAACTCAAAGCGGTCTATTTTCAGGGGCGACCAGCCCACACACTCACACTTACCCTAGTCTATTTTTATGAGTGATTTGCCCGCACATACTCAAAGTGGTCTATTTTCAGTAGCGACCAGCCCACACACTCACACGTACAATGGTCTTTTTTCATGGGCTACCTGCCCAAGTAGAAAAAGGAAGAGTGGTCTCATTGTAATGGGTGACCTACTTAGGAGAAGGAATAGTCTCATTGTAATAGGTGAGGTCTCATTATAATGAGTGACCTACCCAGGTGCAGGAATGGTCTCATTATAATGGGTGACCTACCCAGGTGCAGGAATGGTCCCATTATAATGGGTGACCTACCTAGATAAAAAAAACATGGAGAATGCTATTATTGTAATGGGTGACCTACCCAAATGGAAAAAAGAAAAAGTGGTCTCATTGTAATGGGTGACCTACCCAAGTGGAGGAATGGTCTCACTGTAATGGGTGACCTACCCAGATAAAAACATGGAGAATTGGTTGAATTGTAATGGATGACCTACCTAAACAATAGGAAAAGGGAAAAGTAGTCTTATTGTAATGGGTGATCTACCCAGGCGAAAGAATGGTCTCATTATAATGGGTGACCTACCCAGATAAAAAAAACATGGAGAATTGGTTGAATTGTAATGGGTGACCTACCTAAAAAAATAGGAAAAAGGAAAAGCAGTCTTGTTGTAATGGGTGATCTACCCAGGTGAAAGAATGGTCGAATTGTAATAACTGACCTATCCAGAAAAAACATGACGAGGGCTCAAAGGCACACTCGAAGCAGGTAGGGTTATAAAATGCACTACCTAAGAGGTGAGAGCTCAAAAGCACACTAAAAAAGAAGGTGGGGGCTCAAGATGCACTGGGAATGAGGTAGAGTTATAAAACGCACTATCTAAGAGATGAGGGCTCAAAGGCGCACTCAAAAGAAAGGTGAGGGCTCAAAGGATACTAAAAAAGAAGGTGAGGGCTCAAATGTGCACTAAAAAAAAGATGAGGGCGCAAAGGCGCACTAAAAAAGAAGATGTGATGATGGATTAAGGATCTCTTTGAAATGTTGAAAACAATGTATTATGATTAATAAGCATGTATACGTACCTGAGAAATACAGGTCCCCCTTTTTTGTACGGAGTCCTTTTTTTCCCAAAAGGTTGAATCTTGGATAGCAAACTTCGATGACGTTTTCATTCTTGATTACTCAAGTAACATCATATGAGCTGGACCTCTGAAAGAGTTTTATTGCTCATTCCTTTATCTCAAGGGTTGTCCACTCTGCCATTGTGTTTTTTAGGAAGGAAATCATGGAGCTAGCCCTACCATATGCTTTTGGATTGTCCCCCAGCATGATCATGTCTTAAAGTGTTCAAATTGGGTTTACTTTGGGGTGAGGATGTGTGAAAGTAAGTTTGGGTTTTTCGTACAAGGAAATGTTTTCATGCAAAATTTTTAGAACTTCCAAGTTATTCCAACCACAAAAATTATTTTGACATTGGTTCAAAATAAACTTGTTCTAAAGAATTCAAGCGATTCCTATGGACAGGTTTCTTGAAGTGATGAAAGCTTTTTGTTTTGTTTTTGGGTTAAAGATGAAGTGACATTTGGTTGGTCATAAAAGGTTTAAATTTCAATTTGAGGGTTATTAAGAACTGAATCGGGTCAAAGCATTTATTTTATTTGCATGAATAATGATTTGATCCACACGAGAAAGCACTGCCTACCGATCCAGATTGCTTGCCTTTGATCAAAAAGGGCTTGATTAGGTATGTAATGTAGGCTTTGGCTATTGGTTACGAAGAAAAAGATATTTTGCAAACTCAAAAGGTGTTTAAGGGATTTTAAGACTAAGGATCACTTGTGCTTATTTCCTGACCTTTTTCTTTTGAATTTCTTTCCAAAAATGGTTTGTCATGCCCCCTAGTGTCAGGTTTGGGCTCTTTCTCTTTGTTTTCTTCATTTTTGTTTGGTTGATCATAATCACCTCAGTTGTTTTTATGAGAAGCTCAAATCTTTTGGATCCTTTGGATTTTCTTTATCATGCCCCAACTTTGTGTGGGCAACTTTGATCATTAAGTTTTTTCGCACTTGCCCCCCAGTGTGGGGTGTGATCCTAGTCAAGGTTATTTTAAAAAAATGTAATAGCCTCAAAATGGGACTGCAAATGATATATTTTAGCTTTGTGAAAGGATTGTCAAAGATGGCCTTTTCTCATCTCAAACTCATGTATGGAGGATCGATAGGTCTTGCTTTCATGCATGTATGCAAAGTGATTTATTCATTCAAATAAAACTCAGCTTTTGAGTCACTTCATGGGGTTTTTTTTCTTTGTTTTTGTTTTGTCTTTTTCTTTCAAGTTTTCTAGGTATATGTTTACCTTTCTAGGGCATCACTTGAATTTTTAGAATACATTTATTTTGGACAAATACCAACACGATTTCTGTTCTTGTACTCAGTTTGGAGGTCCAAAAAAATAAATCCTTGAAAACATATGAAAACATGTATAGTTTTTGGAAGAAAAAGGAAAACACCAAAGGATTCTTTGTGTTGTAGTTTTGTGAGCAAAAGTTGTGCTCCAAATGTTATTTACATGTAATAACAACAAAAAGGAGTGATATAAACACAAGAAAACACATGATTTTATTTAACAAGGAAGGCACTTTTGACAGAGAAAGTCTTGTGGAATTATGATCCAAATCACCACCAAGACCGAAATAGGCATGATCAAAAGCATTAAATAAAAGGCAATAATAAGGCAGGCTTTATTCCTCTATTTTGGCGAATTTGTTCTTAAACTAGCCTCCTCCCTAAAAGTTCTGTATAGATGGACTCAAAGACGGTGTAGAACAACACTACGATCAAAATTTGTGTCCTTCAAAATTCATGCTATCATTTCCACACCTATGCTGGACCATTGATGCTTTCCAGTTCCCTAAACATTTCATCCTAATGTGCTTTAAACAGGATTAAGCAGCGATGTCATGTTCATATTAGGGGTGTCTTCCAATTCTATCCACTTTACCTTGATTAATTGCAGAAGCTTTCTTTTGAAGGTGTTGCAAGTATGAATGTCATGTCTGGCAACACCAACATGGTATTTGTAAGTGAGCTCTAGCTTATACCAGCCGAGGTAAGGGGGTTATAAAGGTGCCAGAGGTTTGGGAGCTATATGTCTGATGCTTAATAGCTTCTGGTACATCTCATTCTGGGGTAGCGGTAATGGAGGTAGTTGTTCTTGGATCCTTTGGTAATTTCCATTTTGGCTTTTGGCTTGAAAGTTTTGTGGTTCAGGTTTTTTTATGTTGGTAATTTGGGATGGAGTATGGTAGTTTTGGGATGAGTTTTTCCTACCCCTGTAGCCACCTTTAATATAGTTGACCTTCTTCAATGAATTTGATTCTGGCTTTTAGTGCCCCTATCTTATCTTTTATCAATGCTATCAGATGACTTAGCCTTGTGGGACTCGTTAGCATATGCATTCATGACTGTCAAGGCTGGTGCAAGTGTTGCTGACTTAACAAATGTTGGATTTTGTTAAGGCTTTAACCATGTTCGCTCATTCTTTCTTCAAGTTGAACTGTAGTAGGAGCCTGATTAAAGGTGACCGGTCGATTAGAAGGACCTTCACCAGAGGTATTTCTCAGTGTTTACTCTGGTAAGCTAGTGAGGCAAGCCACGCTTATCTTTAGAGACTCTAACTTATCTTGAAAATGGGTATCAAGGTGAGCATGCTCTTCACCTTCCATGCTTCTCGCTCTAAGTAGGATGTTGTAGACTCGTAGGGGACCTATATTTCAACCTGTGGTATGTATGCACATTATTTACAATGATTGGATGTATATGTATGATGCCAATGTATATACATGTCTTGTAGAGAGTTCATACTCTAAGATTAGGTTTGGGCCATTACATGATGGGTGGCTTGCTACCTGGTCTCAAAAGGGTCTCTCGTTGTCCCAGTGATCACCCTTGTAAAGGTAATGTGGAGGCTCAGCAGGTAATGGGATGGCATGGGCACCAAGCATTATCAGTCTAAGCACTCGGCGAAGAGTTGAGGTTTACACAAACTTAAACCTTGACTAAAAGTCGTAAGGTAAGCTGCTAGTCCCCCATTTAACCTAGAGTTTTCAATATAACTCGTACAAAAATGCAAATGATGCATGAAGCAATTTTACAATGCAAACAAATATGCATGAAATTAAAATGTATGAGCAAATAAAGAAATACATATTAACAATGACACAAACCAAACAATAAAACACAATAATTAGAAGAAAAAAAAAACCAAAGCTTAGTCCACAAGATCCCCAGTGGAATCGCCATTCTGTCGCACGTGTACGGCGTCGCGACGATTGTCCATCACTCAGGCAAATGTATAGGTCTATCTGGCAAATATGGAGAGACAATAAATTCTTGTTTTTTATCAGTAAAAAATTTGAATGGGAGTCGCCACCTTATATTTTGGTCACTAGGAACCCTAACTGGTCTTAGAGATCGGCCACGGAGACTGGTTGCGTAAAGGGAAGGTATTAGCACCCCAACTATTCTCTAACTAAGGTAAGTTGCATTGTTTTATTGTGTGATAAAATCTAAGGTCTTGTTGTGGTTTATAATTGTCAGTTTGTCTATAGTTTAAAAAAAAACCCTCCTCTATAAGGAAATCCTTATCTTATTAGGTAAAAACCTAATTGTTCTATGTCATCAAAAGAAATACTTTTATAATATCGGGAATATGTTCTACATATAAATTTGTAATCCCTAATACTAAAACAACACAAAATAGTTTTTTTGAAATTTTTGAAATATTGACCAAATTCTCATGACTTTAATAAACTGGTTATTAAAGTCAAAATGCATGCTAAAACACACACACACACACGTATATATATATGAGAACCGGGTATTTTAATACTAGATTTGTATTTTTTTGGTATAAAAATACCAATAAATACTAAGCAAAATTTAGTAGAAAAACACGGAAAAAATTACAATTTTTGAAAAGCAAATTTTTTTTTTTAATTGGGCCACCAATGCTAGAATTGTGGTCTTTTGGAATCCCTCTTCTGTCAGGGTTCATCTGCTTGAATTCTCGGCTCAAGGTATCCATCTTTTGATTTATAGTTTAATTCATCAATTCAGTTTCTATGCTACTTTTGCATATGCTATAAATACCATTGTAGCAAGGCGCATGGTGTCCCAACGGCCTCTGGCTTATTATGGGAGATTTTAACTCCATTCTCTCCCTAGAGGACAAGCACAATGGTGCAGCTGTCTCCACTTGTGAAACTACAGATTTTAGATCTTGCTGTTCAGATCATGGTCTAGCTAATTTGAATTATACTGGCTGTCAATTCACCTGGTCTAACGGCAGTGTTTGGAGTAAACTTGACAGAGTCCTTGCCAACTCTTCCCCGTCTGTCCCATTCCCAGGTGCATGTGCATTTTGGCAATCCTGGAGCCTTTTCAGATCATTCTCTAGCCATCATTCGTTTGGAGTCACACCATGCAAAGGGTAAGAGGTGTTTTAAATTTTTTAACATGTGGGCTCATTTCAGCCACATATCAGAGAGAGTTACTAGAGCAGAGATTGCTTTAAAAGCTCATCAAACTGCCCTCCACAATGACAAGGATAATCTTTAGTATCAAGCTTTGGATGCTCAGCTACATCAGAAATTGCTCACTCTCAAATCAGCTAAGTGAATGTTCTTTGCTCAGAAGCTCAAATGCAATTTCTTTAAGGAGAGTGATAAAGGCACCTCTTTCTTTCATGCTCATATGAGTCATAAGCATCAAAAGAATTTTATCCCTGCTATCCAGCTCAGCAATGGTAAACTTTCTACCTCAGTTGATGAAGTTGGGGATGCTTTCGTTAATTTTTTTCAAGAAGTTGCTTGGCACTTCAAAGGACACCCTTCCCTTGGATGTAGAGGTCTCTCGGTCTGGCCCTTGCATTGATACTGGACATAATGGGTGGTGATTTTTGCCTTGATATTCGTGATTTCTTTGCCACAGGGGATCTTCTCAGGCAGATAAATCACTCCATTATTGCACTCATTCCCAAATCAGCTCATGTGTCGTCAGCTACTCATTTCAGGCCAATTTCTTGCTGCAATGTGATCTAGAAGGTTATCTCCAAGATTCTCTCTGCAAGGTTAGCTGCTGCGCTTGCAGGTATCGTTAGTCCAGTGCAAAATGCTTTCCTGGGTGGTAGAATGATAGCTGATAACATTCATCTACTTCAAGAGCTTCTTCGTCAATATGGGAGAAAGCGAGCTTCCCCTAGATGTCCGCTGAAAATAGACTTCAAAAAAGCTTCCGACTCAGTTCAATGGCCCTTCCTAAGACAGCTCATGTTGTCTTTTGGATTTCCAAGCCGCTTTGTTCATTTAATTATGCGGTGTGTGGAGACTGCTTCCTTCTCTATTTTTGTCAATGGTAGCATCTATGGGTTTTTTACCGGGGAAGAATGGGGTACGTCAAGGTGATCCCGTCTCCCCTTATCTCTTTGTCACCTGCATGGAGTACTTCTCAAGGATACTGTAAAGGGCTTCTATGAGTCCTGGTTTTCGTTTCCACCCGAAGTGTGGAGTCCATGGCATCAGTCACCTTGCTTTTGCCGATGATGTTATTCTTCTCTCTCGGGGAGATAGGCAATCAGTTTCTTGTTTGTTTCAGCAGCTATTAATCTTTGGGAAAATCTCTGGCTTGTCCATTAATGTTGATAAATCTTCTATTTACTTTGGAGGGGTTGGTGAGAGGCTCCAGCAAGTCATTCTTGAGGATACAGGGTTTGTTGAAGGCAGCTTTCCATTTCGATATCTTGGAGTCCCTCTCAGTCCTCACAGGCTTCTAGTAAATTCACTCCTCTTCTCCAGAAACTAGAATCAGCAGTTCAGTATTGGATGGGGAAACATCTTAGTTATGCTGGGAGGGTTGAGTTGATCCGATCGGTTCTTTATGGCATGGTGCACTTTGGCTGAGCATTTTTCTCATTCCAGAGCTTGTAATCACACAGATAGTTAGCATCTGCCAAACTTTTCTATGGACAGGTGATATTCTGAAGAGTAAATCAGCTTTGGTTGCTTGGAGAACAGTCTGTTTACCTAAAAATGAAGGGGGCCTAGGTCTGTTTGAGATTAAAGCACATAACAAAAGCTTCATTGCTCAGTAGCTGTGGAACATCCACCTCAAAACCGATTCCATTTGGATTCAGTGGATTCATTATTATTATCTCTCTAATCTCTCCATTTGGGATGCTTCCCCTCAGCGAACTTCCTCGCCATTATGAAAATCTATCATCTCATTCAAAGATCAACTTATAGCACACTACTGTGGAGGCCAGCATCAAGCTATTGCATTGCTGTATACTGGTGTAGTTGTTTTAAAATAAAGAAAAAAGAAACAGAGTATTGCTGCAGTTAAGAAAAAATAGAAAATGAGAGCAATATATTTTGAAGTTGAAAAACTGAATACAATTTGTTGAATATTAAACTCAATCTAGATGGTCAAGGAAGGCAACCACCAGCTGCCACCGACCAGCCGCTACCGACCAGCCGCCACCGACCAGCCGCCAGCCACCAGCCACCAGCCACCAGCTGCATGCCGCCAGCCGCCTTCACACCACCGTCCACAGCCGCCTTCACACTTGAAGGTTGAATTATCTTGTTTTGAATTCGTGTATAAATAGCTAGCTAAGCTTATGTTATTTTGTGTGGAGAGAATAGAGAGAAACACTAGAGAGAAAGAGAGGGTGTGTATTGTTAAGCTTGTTGTGTTTATTTTGCTCCCGTAAGCTTCTTGTTTTTGTAATAAAACCTTGTATTTTATCCCCTACGAGTGTTTCAAAGCCACCACCAGTGGTTTCTCCCACCAACAATTGGTATCAGAGCCCCGTTCGTCAGAAAACAGAAGTGTTTTGGGAGATATATGAATTTTCAAAGTTGTCAAAAACAAGTTTTGATCATTCCACCGTGTAGAGCTCATCCATACGAACTCACCGCCGCAAAAACCAGCTCAATCGGACACCGGGGTGAGCCACACGCGCCTCCCGAAGATCCGGTAATCGTAGCCCGTCTCACCCACGCGCGCGCCAGAGGAAGAAGACGAGTGACGTCCACGCGCGCCATATTTGAGCCGTTTACGCCGAGCCGCGCCGAGCCTCAAGCCAAGCCTCAAGCCGAGCGGAAGAATATTCCCGAGAATATTCTCTTTTCAAGCCGAGCCGCTATTAGCCGAAGCCGAGCCGATAGAATATTCCACGGAATATTCCCGGTTCAACCCAACGAACCACCCGACGCCCGGAATTGGTTTTTTGACCGGTTCACCCATTTTCGGACCTGATTTCTACAAAGTCGACCGGTTCCCGACTATTTTGACCATTCCGGATCGATCTACGGTGTCCGTTTTGCCAAATTCAACTCCCGAAGGAGATATAGTCATTAAAAGAGCAAAATGACTACGTAAAGTACACAAACACTCATCCCGAAGCCGACCAAAGACAACTATGATAGTTGGTGCATCGATTAAAGGCATTCCTTGGTTCACAAGAGTGTTTGGAGATTGTACACTATGGTTATGATGAACCAGAGTCCAAAGAAGAAGAAGATGCTTTACAAGAGGCACAGAAGCAAGCCTTGAAAGTCAACAGAAAGAAGGATAACAAAGCAAAGACCATCATCTACCAAGGTCTTGATGAAGATACATTTGAGATCATAGCTTCCGCTGAAACATCACATGATATATGGGAGGCTCTCCAACAAAAATACAAAGTTGCCGACAGAATCAAGAAGATTCGTCTTCAATCTTTGCGAGGTGAATTTGAGTTATTGCAAATGAAGTCCTCGTAGTCTATTTCCGATTATCACACAAGAATTATGGTGATAGTCAATCGATGAGGAGAAATGGAGAAGCCATCGTCGATTCTCGACATCGAGAAAATTTTGAGATCCCTAGATCCAAAATTTGATTTTGTTGTTGTCGCTATTGAAGAGTCCAAAGAAGTGGACAAGTTGACAGTTGATGAGCTTATGAGTTCTTTACAAGCTCATGAGCAGAAGATTGTAAAGCGAAATGGAGATAAGGCCATCGAGCATGCCTTACAAGCAAAGTTGTCTCTCAATGACAGATATGAGCAAGGGGAGACTTCAACAAGTGGATATACCACTCAAGCAGGAAGTCAACAATCCAGAGGAGGATTCCAGAGATTCCAAGGAAGAGGTTCTTGGAATACAAGCTTTAGAGGAAGTGGTGGTAGAAACACCACCAGAGGAGGTAGAGGACAACAAGCATTCACTCCTAGAGGAAGAGGAGGCGGTTACAATAACCGTGACAAGAGGAATATCCAATGTTATAGTTGCAATCAATTTGGGCACTATAGCACCGAATGCGAAGGAAAACTCCGTTGGAGATACGTGAGCAAGCCAACTATGCGAAGAAGGATGCAGAGAAGAAGCCGCATTTCTTGTCCAACAAGAACCCGGCGAGAAACAGGAAAATATATGGTATCTAGATACGGAGCCAGCAATCACATGTGCGGCTACCGAGAGTTATTTAGTGATCTAGATGAGACCAAGCAAGGTCTAGTTACTTTTGGAGATACCACAAAGGTTCCATTCAAAGGTAAAGGCAGCATCCCAATCAAGTTGAAGAACGACGATTCCAGCTACATCGCCAATGTCTATTATGTCCCAGCCATAAAGCAGAACCCGATCGCCTTAGGTCAACTTTTGGAGAGAGGATATACTTTTTACTCGAAGAATTGTCATCGACAATTAGAGACAACAATTGGAGATTAATTGCCTATGTGAAAATGTCCAAGAATAGGATGTTTCCTTTGAACATCCAAGTATGATGCAAAGCAAGGTGTTTGAGTGCCATCACCAACGGTGAAGAATGGCTCGGCACCCGAGGCTTGGACATCTCGAATTTCACAAGTCGAAGATGCTAGCAAGCAAGAAGATGGTCAAAGGTTTGCCCCACATTGATCATCCGGATGAAGTCTGTGAGAGTTGTGTCCTCAGCAAACATCACAGATCCGGTTTTGCCAAAGAAGTCAACTGGAGAGCAAAGAGGCCACTGGAGTTAGTGCACACGGATGTGTGTGGCCCAATAACGCATATGTCGATTGGACAAAATAGGTACTTCCTCACTTTTATTGATGATTTTAGCGAGAAAGACATGGATATACTTTCCGAAGAGGAAGTCAAGTATTCAATTGTTTTAAAGATTTTAAAGCAATTGTGGAGAAGCAAAGTGGCTACATGATCGAACCGTGAGATCGATCAAGGTGGAGAATATACTAACAAATGACTTTGAAGCCTATTGTACACAACAAGACATCAGACATCAGACAACACCAGCCTATACACCACAGCTGAATGGTGTAGCTGAAAGGAAGAATCGCACGATTCTTGACATGGCAAGAAGTCTTCTCAAAGCAAAGAAGTTGCCCAAGCAATCTTGGTGAAGCCGTATCATGTGCAGTGTATCTACTGAATCGCTGCCCAACCAGAAGTTTGCAAGGAGTCACTCCAGAAGAAGCATGGAGTGGTCACAAACCAAGTGTTACTCATCTACGAGTCTTTGGTTGTGTGGCATATGCAAAGATCCCAGATGCAAGAAGGAGAAAGCTCGATGATAAAAGCGAGAAATGCATCTTTGTCGGATATGGTGAAAGAAGGATGGGATACAAGCCTGTATAATCCCATCACGAAGAAGGTGATTATGAGTAGAGATGTTATCTTTGAAGAAGATAAATCTTGGGAATGGAATGATGATAAAGAAACAGTCAAATGGATTAACATTGATTTGATCCTTGAAGGTGAAGAAGTACCAACGAGACTTGTCGAAGAACCGATTGTGCCAAGCGGTGAACCACAAAGTCCGGTGATTATGCCAGCAGTTGAACCACAAAGTCCGGTACGATTCCCCGTATTCAACGAGAGGAACACACCAGGAGCATCATCATCAACACCACCATCGGCATCCTCATCGGAAGAACCAAGAAGGATGAGAAATCTTGAAGAGTCGTACGATGCCACTCAAGTAATGGAAGATACAAATTTGTTTTGTTTCTTTGCGAGATAGTGACCCATTAAGCTTCAATGAAGCTGTCACGGAAGAGAAATGGATTAAAGCAATGGATGAAGAAATACATGCCATTGAGAAGAATGATACACAGGAAGCCGACTCATCCACCGAAAACAAGAAAGCAATAGGTGTCAAAAGGGTCTACAAGACGAAAGCCAAATTAGTGGATAAAGGCTACAAGCGGAGAGAAGGCATTGAAAGGAGAAGTGTTCATGCTTGGCATGACATCCCTCGATTGAGTTTAAAGGGAGATTTGTTGAATATTAAACTCAATCTAGATGGTCAAGGAAGGCAACCACCAAGCTGCCACCGACCAGCGCTCTGACCGGCCGCCACCGACCAGCCGCCAGCCACCAGAGATGTACACGCCAGCCGCCTTCACACCACCGTCCACACCGCCTTCACACCACCGTCCACAGCCGCCTTCACACTTGAAGGTTGAATTATCTTGTTTTGAATTCGTGTATAAATAGCTAGCTAAGCTTATGTTATTTTGTGTGGAGAGAATAGAGAGAAACACTAGAGAGAAAGAGAGGGTGTGTATTGTTAAGCTTGTTGTGTTTATTTTGCTCCTGTAAGCTTCTTGTTTTTATAATAAAACCTTGTGTTTTATCCCCTCTGAGTGTTTCAAAGCCACCACCAGTGGTTTCTCCCACCAACACAATTAACGTCTGAAGCATTACAATTTAAAGTTTGATTAATAACAACCCACTAACATCATGGTCCTAAGATTACGCCATGATCACAATCATGGATAACAAAAGAAAAAATTGAAAACAAAGAAATAAGAACAGGTATGAAAAATTTCAAACCACTAAACAATGTTTATGACTCCAACAACAGCAGTTCTAAGCACGTTTTCTAACACTCCTCATTGCTTTAGTAACTCGCAAACTCCAAGTTTTGTCCTCAGAAATTCAAACTTGCTAACTGACAGAGGCTTGGTGAAAATGTTTGCAGCCTGATCTTCTGTTTTGCAATAAACAAGAACAATAGCTCCATCTTTTTGTACTTCTCTTAAGAAGAACAACTTAATGTTGAAATGCTTAGTTTTGCCATGAAATACAGGATTATGAGAGGTAGCAATAGCAGCTTGGTTGTTGTCAGCGATTGTCCACCCTCAAGGAAACAATGTAATGATATCCCTGGTAGAGACAAGGAATTCTTGTCTCTTATCAATAAAATATGGACTGGAAGTCGCCACCTGACATTTTGATCACTAAGAACACTAACTAGTCTCATAGATCGGGTACGAAGACTGGTTGCGTAAAGGGAAGATATTAGCACCCCAACTATGCCCTATCTAAGGTAAGCTGTATTGTTTTGTTTGATAAAATCTAAAGTCTTGTTGAGATTTCTAATTGTCGATTCGTTTACTGGATCTGTATTTTTACGATGTAAAATACATACCGATATTAACCAAAATGGATAAAAGAAACTGTGCTGGGAAATTGTAAAATTCTGAAAAAAAAACAAAATCTTAAATGTTTTTTGAATGGGCCGGACCAGGCCCATATCAGTGGGCTGGGCCAGACCCGACCCAAAACCAAATGGGGTGGTTACTGTGTCTAAGCACAATAACCAGCCCTCCATTTGCTGCAGAATGTGAATTAATTCACATTCTGCGTGAAAATGCAGATAGTGGCTGAGCAAAAGGAGAAAGAGACGGAGCAACAGGAGGTTACCTGTGATGGTGTCGAGGCGGTGCTATTGGCCGTGGAGGCACGCTGGCCGGCGGTTTTCTCCCTCTTCTCCTCTTTTCTCTTCTTTCTCTTCTCTTTTCTCTTCTCTTTTCTCTTCCCTCTCCCCTTTGTTGTGTTCTCTCTCTCTCATTCTGTTTCTCTCCCCTTTTTTTTGTCCATCTATGCCTCTTCTCTGCCTCTATATTTATAGGTAGAGAAGGGCAGTGTAAATGCCCTCCCTCTGTCCAGTCAAAGGACAGGGCAGGGTAGATGGGGGGTGCCAGTTGGAGGGTGGTAGGCCATTGGTTAGGTCGGCGTCTTTTTGAGGTTTAAGAGAGAGTGGGAGTAGGTGACAGAGGAAGAAAAATCTTCTTCTTCCCTTGCTTCACGCGTCCAGGGGAAGAAGAAGACCCACAGTGCCTTCAAAACGGCACCGTTTTAGACAAAACACGTCATTTCATTTAAAAGAAAAGGGCGGCAAAAACATGTCAGAGTTCACATTGGTCCTCAATTTGTGATTTGTTCAATCAAGTCCTCAATTGCAATTTTGATTTAAAAAACAATGCAATTGCATCCCTGTCAAAAATCAAACAACAGCCCTAAAGTTGGTCGCCTTTTTCACTTTGATCCTTGGTCTTGAATTAGTGCAATTTGACCCTCAATTGAGCAATAAACTTCTAATTTTTTCAATTTGGCCCCTGATCTGATTTTAATTACAGCCTCTCTATTTACGCACCTTTTCCAGTTTGGTCCTTGGTTTCGAATTTCTTCAATTAAGTCCCTAATTGGCCATCAAACTTCAATATTTATGCAATTAAGCCCCTGATTTGACCAAATTAACTCTTAAAAATTATATTTTGACCCCAGAACTCTAATTTCTTCCAATTAAAGCTCAAATTGACTCCAAAATCAATTTTTCTTGCAATCAAACTCTCCATAAAGTCAATTAAACCTTCAATAAAATTTAATTGAGTCCATAAACATCTGATTTTGGACTTTTCTTTCTCAAATTGAATTTTCTTTGTCAACAAGGCTCTCACCAGTCAACAAAACACTATCAAATTTTAATCTTTGTAATTTTGAACCTCCTCAACCAATTTTGACCATTTTTAGGGCGTTTTGGCATCCTTTTCTCACTATTCTTATTTTTTTTATTTTTTTGAACATATATTATTTTATTATTTTTATTTATTTATTTATTTATTTATTTGTATTTTCTTCTTTTTTGTGTGGGAGCCTAAAAATGGATTATGACAGTTGTCAACAAGAATCTCAATGCTCTCCTTCTACTCCAAGTTAAGATCAATTAAAAATTTTCTCAGCCATAAAGCTTGATTAACAGCAGCTGTTGCAGCAACAAACTCTGCTTCAGTAGTGGATTGAGCTACAATTTCTTGTTTTTTTGAGCACCATGAAAAAACACCATAACCAAGTGTGAAACAGTAACTTGAAGTGCTCCTTAAATCATCAATGGAACCTCCCCAATCACTATCTAAGAAACCAACCAGCTTGAACTCTTTGCTCCTCGTGAATGTAATGCCAAAATTACATGTGCCTTTGACATATCTAATCACCCTTTTTGCAGCCTTGAGATGCAATTCACTTGCACAATGCATAAACCGAGACAACATACTTACAACATTCAAAATGTCAGGCCGAGTTGTTGTGAGGTACATTAAGCAACCAATTAGACTTCTGAAATGTGCCAGATCAATCTTATCTGTTCCATCTTCTTTACAGAGCTTTTCCTTTTGGTTCATAGGAGTGCTCATTTTTTTGCCTTCTTCAAGTTTAAACTTCTTTGGAATCTCCTTGGTATATTTCTTCTGAGAGATAAAAACTTCATGTTCATCCTGCAGAATTTCCATTCCAAGAAAGAAAGTCATCAAATCGAGATCTGTCATCTCAAAAACCTCCATCATTTCTTGCTTAAACTTCTCCACAAAACTTGTGTTGTTTACTGTCACAAGCAGATCATTCACATATAGTGAGACGATAAGAATGTTAGCGTCATTTTGCTTGACATACAGTGTTGATCAATTGTAGTTGTTTTAAAATAAAGAAAGAAGAAATAGAGTATTGCTGCAGTTAAGAAAAAATAGAAAATGAGAGCAATAGATTTTGAAGCTGAAAAATTGAATACAATTAACGTTTGTAGCATTACAATTTAAAGCTTGATTAATAACAACCCACTAACATCATGGTCCTAAGATTACTCCATGATCACAATCATAGATAACAAAAGAAATAACTAAAGACAAAGAAATAGGAACAGGTTTGAAATATTTCAAACCACTAAACAATGTTTAGGACTCCTCCAACATCAGTTATAAGCACGTTTTCTAACAACTTGGAGCAGTGTAGACCATCCTTTCCTAGCTAATGCTTATAACTTCCTGCGGCTTAAAGGTACTCCCATTTCTTGGGCAAAGGTGGTCTAGGAGCCTTGGTCTATGCCCAGATATAATTTTATTATGTGGTTGGCTGTGATGGGGAAGCTTCACACCCGAGATAGGCATCGGTTCCTACAAACTGATCCTAGTTGTGTTTTCTGCCGAGATGAAGAAGAATCCCACAACCATCTGTTTTTTGCTTGCCACTAGACTTCTCTCTTATGGCGGATGACGAAATCATGGCTTCGCATAAACAAGCGAATGTCGACCATAAATATTGTCATTTGAGGTCTCCACTATACCGGGAACAATACTGTTGGTAGAATGCGAAGAGCCTCACTTGGTATTCTGATTTACTTAATTTGGGAAGAGCAAAACAAGAGGATTTTTTATAATACCTGCAATTTTGTATCATTTTTTTTTGTAAATTGCAGGTTATGTTCTTCATGGTTCTGCATTTCCATGAAAAAAACCATTTTAATCTCTAATTTGGGGGCTGCCTTCCTGCTTTAACTGGCTTTGTTTCCTTTATCTTTTGGGCAGTTCTCAGGATCTGCTTCTCGGTGTGATCTTCAAAGGGTTGTTTCATCCTCTTTTGCTACTGGTGATGGCCTTTTTTGGTTTGGATGGTGTTGTTGCTGCTGTCTTTTTTGTTCTTCTCAGTCTTATTTCTCTTCTGCTGCGGTTTCTCTGTGCTTGATGCCCCTACTGGCTTCATCCATGTTGGTCTTCAAGCCTCTATTATGTTGGCAATGTTTAAGGATTTTGCTCTTCTCGACTTGTTAGAATGGTGTGCTACATCTCTGCTGGTTCTTTGTTTGTGCATGTTCAATGCTGAGGTTCCCTTGATGCCTACTTTGATGCAGCATGGCTCATTGTTCGAGATTTGTGAGCTGGTACTGTTATTTTGCTTTTGGTTAGGTTGGGCACCTTATTATTGATTAGGTTCCTAATCTACCCAAGCTCATTTTCTGCTTGGTTGTCTATATTTTTTGTTGGCGGACGTTTATTTCTAGTTAGGGAGCATGTTTCTTTTTCATAAATCCTTCTCCAGCCTTATATATTTTTTATCTTTAATATATTCATACATTTTGATAAATAAAAATTAATTAAAGAGCTTTATCTAATTAATTTATTTATAATTTCATCGATTTTTCTTAGTTTTAAAGAATATTAAATTTATTTGTTTTACATAAAAAAATATTTATTTTACTTTAATGATCAATAAATTTATAAAAATGGATATGTAGAATCTTGAATTGAGCTAACTACATATCAAGTTATTATTTTCAGAATTATTGTTTCTTTAATTTTTCATATTCAAAATTCCTTATTCTTTTTCATTTCAATAGGAAGATTAAATGAAATTTCCTTTTAGTTCCACCTGATTTTCAAAAAAACACTACAAATTTATTTTATTTTTAATCGTTAATCTGAATTATGTTTTGATGTTCCGACAACTTATGAAGTGCAAACTCCAATACAATATTATTATTTCAGAACTACACAAACCCAAATTTTAACAATAATAATCCAATCCATCATTACGTAGGAATAATAAAGCTAAACAAGATAAAATTCTAGAATGTCGATTTTACGGAAGCTATAGTCTGTATGAAAGTGAGAATAAGCAGGATAGCTGCTGCAATAGTTGCCGTACCTCTCCAAATATTGGGGAAATATATAAGTTTCAAGGTTGCTGTCGTACGGTTAAAGCGGCTCTCGGAGTGGCCATTTATCTTTTCAGAGATATCACCAAAACAAGTGTAACTGTCACCAATATTTTCGCAAAAATGGTTAATTATATTTGAAACTGCAGCATCGTCACCTAGCCGGTTGAGAATGATTCCCTTCCGGACTAGCAAACCCACGTCTTCTGCACTGTTGATAAGATTGTCCATAAACTTAATATAACTGCATACGTAAGCTTCAGACGGGTAGCAGCACTGCTCCAAGGCCATGATATTTCGTACAAGACGTTCGAAGCTGTGATCAACTTCCAACTGTGGTATTTTCAACACTCCTTTCTCAAATTTTATGTTGACCAAGCATTTGTCTTGGGTGGCCTGAAACTTCACTCCTGCCTTGCGAAGCATGACCGCACTATATTTCAGCTTCATAGGATAAACACGATAACTTCGCTGAAAGGCTCCATTCAACATCAAATTCCTTAGTAAATCAGTGAAATGCCTGCTTCCCTTTATACTCGAGCTGGTTTGTACCCCTTGTGAAAAAGTGTACTTTCGAAAATGTAACGTGGCAAGATCAAGAAAAGGAATGGCTGTAGAATCCTGGCTAGGGGGATTGACCTGGTCATATATTTCCTGAATAATGAAGAATGGCAGTTGGTTTTCAAGTAGCATCAAGTCTTCTCGGATGTCAAATGTCATCCTGGGCTCAAAATTCTCAGGACCGTTATCATGATCCTTTGACTCCAACAAAAACTGAATGATGAAGACAGCATCCAGCAGGATCATCTCTACGAAATCACGGCTCTCGATTGATTTGAATTTCTCTGAGTAACAGTTTCGGAGACGCTCTTCTTGGTTCTCAATGCTGATCAAAATATCAATAATTTTCTTCTTATCCATCCCAACCCGTTCAGTAAGCTTTTTGAAATATTTCAGTTTCTCCTTTTCCATGGCCCGTTCAGTATTTTCGCGGTTAAGAGGACCTATTGAAATCAGTAGTGGAGAGTAGGCTTTCCCATTTACGTTTCGAAGCGGTTTGGGCACGCTGTAGATGCAGCACTCGGAACCGTTCCGTTCAAAGGACATCTGTTTCTCCTCAGAATCCAGCTTTTCTAAAATATCTGTAGCTTTCTCTCTCTCTATTTTTTGATTTGTAACCATCTCAATGTCCGAAGCACTTCCCACATCAAAATCTTTTCCGTTGTTTGGACTAATTGCCTTATCCTCTTCCATATTTGATGCTCTTGCCTGTTCAATATCGTTTTCCATGTTTGAAGCACTTGCAGTAAACCTATCCTTTTTCCAGTCTGCAGGTTGGCTGAAACAAACCAAGAATGAATAGAAGGGATACACAGTTCGATTTTGAATATCACAAATTTTTCAAACTTTTTCACTATAACACATTTTCTCCTTCTCTACCCCCTCTCACTTTAAATCATCCTTGTCTCTCTCTTTCTCAACTTGTTATAACATTAAATAGCCTAAATAATTAGCTAGATTTTTTTAATGTATATAATCAAATTTCACGCCATCAAATAAAAATGATTCGTACCGGTAATTAATTAAGCTCAGGTGTTAGAAATAATAATAAGTGATTGGTTTTAAAGTGTTTTTTTGTTTTAAAATATATTAAAATAATAAATTTTTTTAGAGTTTATTTTTAATATCATCATATTAAAATAATTTTAAAAAAAATAAAAAATTTAGAGTTATTTTAAAATTTAAATAAAGATTTTTTGAAATTCAAACTTTCTATTTAAAGTGTTATCAACTTTTTCAAAGTTGAAACCATCTAAATAAAGATATTTTTTAATTTCAAAAACTCATGCTTATAATAAAACAAAATGTGTTTTTTTCATAACAAAAAAGAAATGAATGAATAAGGAATGATATTTTTTATTAAAGGAAAATGTTTTTTTCTTATTCATTTAAATCATTGAATTTTTTATGAATATTTATTTTAATTAACTTATGTTTTGATTTATAAAAGAGCGATACTAATAAAAATGACATTTTTTTCTCAAACAAATGCATGAATTGAAAGAGAAATTCTCACCAGAGAAATAGATGTTTTCTTCAAAGAACTTAAAACATTTGATTTTATTAGAATATTTGTTTTAATTACCATAGAATTCAATAAAATAATTTAAAAAAGGCAGCAACACGTAGGCAAATTAACTAGTAGTAATTAATCTCAAATTGAACCTCTGATTCAATAACAAGTTCAGTGACATTAACATCAAAATTTAAGACATCAAATTTATAGAAAAATGCATGCTAGAAAATGTTTAGTTGGTTTCCCTCGAATTTTGCAAGATAACCTATATCATCAAACCCATATAAAGAGAGAGGGGTTCAGCCTAATTTCTTAAAATTTTTTAATATTTAATGTGTTTTATATGGAGAACAAATATAGAAAACAAATATTAGCTTCCCAAAAATAGTATGTGGTTGATCTATGTAGCTTTGATCAAATGCTACGACATATGTTGTATATGGATCAATTTAGCTGATAATTTATAGATATAATTACAACATCTATAATCAAAAATAGTAAAGATGAATTTAGAACAGCATAACTAGTGTTTTGTATGCTATTACGACACATCAGGTTTATTTGGATATTCTGAATTAATTTATGATTTCTCCTAACAAAGATGGAACTCTTTTAGTAGATAAACTAGAACACATTCCTCTATAATAAATATTATATGCAAATAATTACTAGTTTTTTTATATATAAAAAAAAACTTATTGTTCCTTGTTTGGGTACAATCTGAATTTTTTTTTTCTAATTTTTTTTGTTTTATTTCTTTTGTAATACTGTTGGTCATTCGTATTAGATATGTAGCTAGTTCTCCTAAATAAATTAGTATGGGTAATTAAAGTGACTGCAAAGGGTATTGATACCGATAATCACTTGTTGACCACCGCTAATCAAGTCTTGCTCTCTAGCTATCTTAATACCCATATAAATCTAAAGTCGAACCTCTGATCATTTCACAGCAGGTTCAATGAAATTAACTACAAAATTTATTACAAATGTGTTTTATATATGCTGGAAAACTAAAACATAATTAAGCAAACCAACTTTAAAATAAATAAATAAATGGAACTACATACACCGAACCACCTATTGTCGGCAGATCTTAAACCAAATCCAAAACATAACATTTCGAAAAACTAAACATTTCAAAGAACAGAACAGAACAAGTTAGTGCTGACCTGAGGACGGAGATCAGAGGACTGTGTCTGTATATAGGTCCCTAGCAGTGAGCCTCTTTCCTAAGTTTACCAGACAGTTCTGTCGGGAAGGGAATTTTTAGGTGGCATTGGTATTATCAACACTTGAGTCCTGACTTTTTAGAAATTGTATCGATATATTTATATATTTAATGATTTAATGGTTGAAATTTTTTTATATTTTTAGATTGTTTTGAGTTGTTGATAATTAAAAAATATTTTTTAAAAAATAAAAAAATTATTTTAATATATTTTTAAATAAAAAAAATATTTTGAAACTACAGTTACTATCCCTCTCTTAGAAACTAACCCTAAATTTACCACCACGTGCATCATAAGTATTCTGATCATGTCCTTGAAAAAGGCTGGTGTTGCTTAGCTGTGGAGGTTGAGTGGAGTCATGTCTCATCCTCATGATAACAATGTGCATGGCCTACACGATGTTGGACCCTATTTCCCTGCCCCCTTGAGTCAAAATCTGTCTCCTTGCTTCAATAATTCATTTTTTTTTTTTTTACATTAAAGTTTGAGTTTGCAATAAAGAATAGAGGAGGGGGAGGAAACAATGCTTAGAGGGAATGCAATATTTGCAAGCAAACATTATAATTTATAAAATATTCACGTCAAAGCATATTTTATGAAATATGTTATACATATTCCAAAATATATTTATTTCATATGATATGCTTTGCCATAGGGAATGCATTATTTGCAAGGAAATATTAATACATGATTTGCATACTTGAGTTTGGTGGGTTTACCCGAATTTGCTGGTGCTTTTTTGTCTGTTCTTTCTGTTAATTGATTTATTTATTGATTTCATTATTTTATTATAGATTTATTAAGAATTGAGATTTGTAATATTTTATAAATTTATTTTTTATTGAGTTATCCTGATCTAATAGCTCAGGTTACAGGTTTTTCATTCTAAATAGGGTTAGTTCAAGTTGTTCATTTTTTTTACATCATTATTTTGTATTAAATTCATTTGAAATTGAGCTTCTTTTTACAAATATATATTTTTTTGTTTAGGTTATTATAATCATTTTATTTTTAATTTTGTTAATTCATCATAGATGTTTTTTGTTTTTCATTTGACTAAATAATATTACTTTATTTAATGTAAGACAAGTTTACTATCCGCCGAGTAACAAATGTTTTTTTTACTTTGAAATGTGGTTGTGGTTGTTTTTTAAAGTACTTTTTGTACTAAAATATATCAAAATAATATTTTTTTATTTATTAAAAATTATTTTTAAAATCAACGTATTAAAATAATTCAAAATAAAAAAAATTAATTTTAAAAAAAATTTTAAACCATAATTACTGTCATTCTCTTGAAAACTAACCCTAAATTTACCACCCACGTGCATCATAAGTCTTCTGATCATGTCCTTGAAAAAGGCTGGTGTTGCTTAGCTGTGGAGGCTGAGTGGAGTCATGTCTCATCCTCATGATGACAATGTGCATGGCCTCCACGATGCTGGACCCTTTTTCCCTGCCCCCATGAGTCAAATTCTGTCTCCTTGCTTCAATAATTCATGAGTTTTTTTTTTTACATTAAAGTTTGGGTTTGCAATAAAGAATAGAGGAGGGGAGTAAACAATGCCACAGGGAATGCAGTATTTGCAAGGAAACCATAGATATTAAACCCGGTCAGGAGTTGACCTGGTCAAGGGGCTGAGTTCTGGATTTCATAGGTCAACCCGGATTAACCCGAAAAAATTAAAAAAAAATTAAAATTTTAATATTTCATATGAAAAAATCCATGTAAATATAGATTATACATATTATGAAGTTTAAAAGAATATTTTAAAAAGTTTTTTACCTCACATTGAAAAAACATAACTTTTTCCTTGAAAACATAAAGTATATATACTAATAGGTTTTAAATCCCACATTGAAAAAACATAACTTTTTTCATGGGAATATAGAGTATATATATAAAAGGACTTCAAATCCCACATTGAAAAGATATTATGTTATCATTTTAAGTTGAAGTATTTAAACCAAAAGGTTTTTTATCCCACATCGAAATAACATGATTTTTTTCTTGGAAACATAAAGTATATATACTAATGGGTTTCAAATCCTACATGGAAAACATAACTTTTTTCATGGGAACATAGAATATATATATGAAAAGGCTTCAAATCCCACATTGAAAAGATATTATGTTATTCTTTTAAGTTGAAGTATTTAAACCAAAAAGTTTTTTATCCCACATCGAAAAAACATGATTTTTTTCTTGGAAACATAAAGTATATATACTAATGGGTTTCAAATCCCACATCGAAAAAACATAACTTTTTTCATGAGAACATATAGTATATATATGAAAGGGTTTCAAATCCCACATTGAAAAGATACTATGTTATCCTTTTAAGTTGAAGTATTTAAACCAAAAGGTTTTTTATCCCACATTGAAAAAATATGATTTTTTTCTTGGGAACATAGAGTATATATACTAATGGGTTTTAAATCCCACATCGAAAAAACATAACTTTTTTCATGGGAACATGGAGTATATATATGAAAGGGTTTCAAATCCCACATTGAAAAGATACTATGTTATCCTTTTAAATTGAAGTATTTAAACCAAAAGGTTTTTTATCCCACATTGAAAAAACATGATTTTTTTCTTGGGAACATATAGTATATATACCAATGGGTTTCAAATTCCACATTTGAAAAAAAAAACCGGTCTCGTCCGGTTTGCCCGGTCGCTGGGTCCTGGGTTGACCGTCGGTCGCCCGGTTTGGCCGGGTCTGTTGCCACATTCGGTTTTTACTAAACCGGACCGGTTCAGCCACCGGAGTCGGGTCGACCCGTCGGGCCGGGCCGGGTTTAATAACAGTGAAGGAAACATTACAATTTATAAAATATTTATGTCAAATCATATTTTATTAAAGGTTGGACAATTTATTAATTAATTAATTAATTATCTTTTCACTGCTATGGTTGGGATTTTGGCATCTTGCCAACGAGATAGTTATGTCGGGAAGGGAATTTTTAGGTGGCGTTGGTATTATAAACACCTGACTTTTTAAAAATTGTATCGATATATTTATATACCGAATGATTTTACGGTTGAAATTGTTTTTACAAAAAAAAATTAAATTTTATTTGTATTGGATTATTTTTTTAATATTTTTAAATTATTTTAATGTGCTAATGAAAAATAAAAAATAAAAAATTATTTAAAAAAACACAGTAAAATCAATTTTTCATAATAAATGATACTTTAAGTGTCACATTATTATTTTTTAAGGATAACTATTCTTTTACCTGAATTATTCAAAACATTATTAATTTTTAAAATTTTAAGCAGATAAAAACTCTTAATTTTTCATTTTTCACTATACTCGCAACTACTTCCACGAATATAAGACAAAACTGATTCAATGTATGTTTCCTAGATAATGGTAATATATAACTATTTGTACATGGACTAATTAAGTAATTGATACAATATTATAAATCAAGATAATGGTAATATATAACTATTTTCCTAGATAATGGTAATATATTTGTGTGCGTATAAATTAAGATAAGCGAGTAATTAAATAAAAGATCAAGAACCATTTGAAGATCGACAAATAAATTTAATATATGAAATAACTGTTTGAAATTGGATTTAAAACTGTGTTTCTAATAAATTAATTTATTTTTATTTAAAATTTATTTTTTATATTTTTAAATAATTTTAATATGCTGATGTTAAAAATATATTTTTTAAAAAATATTATTTTAATATATTAAAATATAAGTTACGTTTTAGTTGTTTTTAATTTGTACAATCCGATAATTAAAAAACATTACATCTTTCACAATTACATGAATCTATAGAAACTTCAATTGCATTTATGTCACTGTTCTAGTATTACGAATTCATAAATACATATCAATACAATGCAAAACATTTGTGGCAATCTTGTATGAATAGCATTCTCAAATTAACTCAGTCTAATGTTAAAATTAATTAAAGCTGATATTTGATTGTTTTATTATTATTTTTTATCGACTTCCTATATTCTAAATTCAAACTTCATTTATACAAAAAATGATTTTTTAAGATCTTTTGATGGTATTAAATTGAAGTGTAATAAGAAATCTTATGTAGTTTTTTTATTTTTATTATAGCTGATTAGTTTTTTTTATTAAGTCAATTTTTTTTTGGTAATGTTCATGTATTTTATTTTGAGTATTAATTTTATTAATTTTTCAATATATTTTGGATGATTATCTAAAAAAGAAATCTTTTATTATCAGTTGTTTATTCCTTTACTAAATGCTTAACAACCACTTTTCAATAAAATTATAGAAACATTAAAAAAAAAAGTCATCATCTAGAAGGAACATATGTTAAACCATGCATGAAATCCTCCTAATCAACTAATAAGTTAATTACGTTATCCAATTTCTTTTTATGGATGATGCAGTTCAATCACCTAAATTCCATCCAGTTGCATCACACAAAGGCTATTACTTTATTTATCACAACAAATTAGTGCCAAAAGGTTGTGTATGTCGTTTGAAGTTAAAAACATCGATTAGGTGGTAAGTAATTAAATGTTAAGTATTGAAATATTAAGGGCTGGATTTTTTATTATTGTATATTCTAGTATTTGTGTTTTCTAGGGTCTCTTTTTGCTTGGTTCATGTTGATTTTTTCGACGTATTGTATTTGTTTCGGCTAACTCCTGGTTATTGTTTTTGCCTTTTCGAGGCTTTAACTCGGAATTTTAAAAGTATTCCATGTACAATCTAGAGTTTAAGTTTTTCCTTTCATTTTACAGTCTGCTGATAACCTCTCGATCCAACATATAACTCAACTCTCATCTCCCTCTTTACCTATCGAGCTCTTTCACTGTAACACATTTTCTCCTTCTCTACTTGTCTTCTTCTGACTCGTTAACGATCTTCCTATATATTCAATTGCTTAAATTGTATTAAAAAACCAGACCGGGCCTAGTTTAGTTCTTTTAAAAAAAATGAAAAACAAAAATGGAACTACACGCACCATGCCCCTTTATAGGGAAAAGGTAAACTTTATGGATAGAATGCTTATACATATAGTGAACCATCTAATGTCTGAAGAGCTCAAACCAAATCCAAAACATCGTACGTAAATTTTCAAAGAACAAAACAAGATAGTGCTGACCTGAGGGAGACCAGTGGACACTCTCTGTACGTATAGATATGGTCCCAAGCAGCGAGCCTCTCTCTATCTCTCTCTCTCTCTCTCTCTCTCTCTCTCTAAGTCTCCTGCCTTGAAGGTATGGAAACTTCGATACAGGACTATGGAAAGATGTTATCTGCAGCATCCATAATCAAAAAGCAGCTTTAAATTTGCCCTTTAGAAAGTGCTAATGCAAGGGACAGTATATGGCATAAGATTCTCAATGCTTGTGCCAAGGATGAGAGACTTCAGGATATTGCTAAGCAAGAAGTCTGTGTGTTAGTTGGGAATGGTCATGATACCAACTTTTGGAATGATGTGTGGCTGGGTAATTCTTATCTTACTGTCTGGTTTCCTAGAATTTATAATCTTTCTGAAGACAAAGTCTCCTCAATAGCTAATATGGGTGTGTGGGATAGTTTTCTGGGATATGGAACTTCAGATAGAGAAAAGCTCAAGGAGGTAGAGGGATAATCGTTTTTAATTCTCTATTTGATAAGGTTTCTGAAGTGGAATTATCAAGTGAAGTTGTCGACAAATTGATTTGGAAAATGGGGTGTATTCAATCAAATCATGTGTAGACTTTTATCATCCCCTAGCCAGTCTAATGCATCTATGTTCAACTTAATTGATCCACTTGACTGGTGATAGGAAAACGTGTTTTCTAAAAAAAAAAAAAAAAAAAAAAACGTGTTTTCTTCATTTATTTATTGCCATTATCATATTTATGTTTACGACAGATGACAAATAGATATATATTAGAGAAAATGGATTAATTTATTTTTTCGAAATTATATTAATATTTTAGTTTCTTTTTTAATTAGAGATGATATTTTATTATATCTTAGAATTGGCATATATTTTGTTTTTTAATATAAAGAATTCATTAAAAAAAACAATGTAAGGAAACATTATAATAATAAATAATAATTTAAAAAAAATCAAAAAACTAAATTTTCTACTATTTTAATATTAAAAAAAATCAATAAAAATAATTTAAAAAAATACCAAAACAAATAAAATAGAAAAAACAATAAAAAAGTGGAAGATAATCTTGGAAAAAAAAGAAAAAAAAACATGTAAAATCCAAGAAAAAAAGGGAAAAAAACGTGGGGGGAAACAAAAAAAAGAGAAAAAGAAGAAGAAGAAAGATAAAAAAAAATGAAAAAGGAAAAAAAATGAAAAAACAAAAAAAAAAACCAATCTTCACTTTTCGACATCCGTAACGGATATAATATAATAATAACTATGTGGAAGAAAAAAAAATCTGTAGGGGAATGGAAAAGGAAAAAAAGTATGTAAAAACTACCGTGCTTTCCCAAACTCAACATCTGTAACGGATATAATATAATAATAACTATGTGGAAAAAAAAAAAACAAGGTTCTGTGGGGGAATGAAAATTAAAAGAAGGTCTGTGGGGGGAAGCTACAATACTTTCCTAACTCTTGACATCCGTAACAGATATAATATAATAATAACTATGCAGGAAGAAAAAAGATTCTGTGGGGGGATGGAAAAAGAAAAAAAGGTCTGTGGAGGAAAGCTACACCACGCCTTTTAAAGTATTACTTAACTTTAATGGAGGACTGAAAATTTAGCTGCGAACACACTCACCTGCCGACAAAGTTTCCAAGCGTCCTTTGAAGTTGATGGAAAGATTGATAGTGAGAGGGAAAGATGGTGCATTTCTTCGTTGTCGTTTATTCCTTAACAAGACAGATGCATTATTAAAAAATTGATTTGAATCATTTCCAGAGAATATTTGTAAAATATTTGAATCAAATCCACAAGTATATTTGTACATAATAATCCCTGTAAAATATTAAATCTTCATTTTAGTCCTTTAATGTTGAATCCTGGACCCATCTTATTTATATCTGTGGATAATATTTTATAGAACAAATCACCTATCAACCTACAAATATCTTAGGCTCACCATCCCACACTAAATATGAGAGGATAAAAATTTAACTACCAGAAATTCACCTAAAACCAACAGAATTACTAATAGAATACTTCTGTCGATATTACCGACGGTCACTATTTCGTCTGTAATTCAGTCGGTATATACCGACGAATTTATTCTGTCGGCATATACCGACTAAATTACAGATAGAATATATAGAATTTGAAAAAAAAACGGTTTGATGACGTTGAAGTTTTTGCTAGCGATTTTACCAACAGACTTACTGAGGGATTCAAAACGGGATCTCCATACAGTGATGTGACCAATTCACCATCAGACTTATCGACGGAATCACCGACAAAATGAGTCTGTCAGTGTTTCCATTGATAAGAGCTAATATAGAACCACTTAGTCGACCATCTCCTTCCCTATTTCTCCTTCTTCTTTCCCATCCCAACTCTCCCCTCCCAAACTGCAAACAACCACCCCCAAAAAAAATCGCCCTATTCTCAACACAAGTCATATTTTTTTTAAGTTTTGTGGTCACAACATTCGTATTCTAATTTATTGTGGATTTTATCATTTTTTGTAAGTAAATCTATCTTTTTTTAATTTTAACATTTAAATGTCAATTTTATTATTTTTTTAGTATATGTATTTTGTTAGTGTATATACATGTTTTATTATTATTTCTCAAACAAACTTGTAGTATGAATGTATAATTTTGTACCTGTTATGGTTTGTTTTAGATTTTGTAAAATTGTATTTGTTAGTAAATTGTTGAAACTTTGTTGAATTACCAAATTATATTTGTTGTTGTGAAATAATTAATAGCTTGTTTAACGGATCCGCTTTAATTTTTATCAATGTTATTGCAAAATTATAATTTTCGTAAATTTATATGTATAAATTTGTATGGACGTTGATCATTGATAATGAATATTTATGAGAAGTTTTAATTAGTTTGTTGGATAACCTGGAGGTAAACCAATAATTTTACAAATTTATTTACCTAACATAGTTAATTAATAGACGTTATCATTATAATTTTATAGAGGTTCAATAGAAGTCATAGATGATTGTTCATGGATGTATTGAGATTCACCACAAGGATTGCGGAGGATGAATTATTGTAACTGGGTTCAGGGTTTTATTAATTTCACAACATCTATTCCTAGAAATTTTACTGGAAGCAGTATTAGGTGTCCATGCATATTTTAAAACTTTTTTTTTTGGTTGAAATCCTAATCGTACCTGTTCATATTCAAATAAAATGTTAACATATTCTAATGGAATCGTTGACATATAGTGGAGCAAAAAAAATCTTTACAGCTTCAATAATAATAAAATAAAAAAGTACAACAAGATCTTTTACCGATCAGTAACCGATCTTTGATTAATTTTCCATCTGAATTCTGTAAAGGGACCTTAAAGAGAGAATTAATAAAGGTAAGAATTAATTTAAGCCAACAACTAATCTTTGATTTTTGGAAAACAGCCAAAAAGAGCTGTCATTGTAGACTATGATCTCCAATTATTTGCTTCGTGAACATTGAATTATCAAAATATTAAAGTATATAACTAAATTAATCTATATATACTTATAAAATTTTATTTATTGAAATAATTTTTTTATATTTATTTAATTTTAATTTTAATTTCACTCTTTAACAATATAATTTCTTTTATTATTTTTTTTATTTCATCATTCAATATTAGATTATTTTTGAAAATTATGCTTCGTAATTTATCAAGTTATATATTAATCTAATGAATTTAATTTTTTTTTAATTTTAACATTTAATATTAGATTTGTTGAAAATGGTTTCATATATATTTTTTTATATATTTTCTATGAACTAATTCTTATTTCATGACTCATGTCTTAAGTTTAACAAATTAACCTAGTTTAACTTGAGTAATTGTTTTTGCACGTCTTTCTTAATTAATTATTTTTCTTGATTGTATCTTTTAAAATTGAGTTGGTTGAAAATTGAGCGTCATAATACTCGTACTATTTTTCTTGATTCTATCTTTAAATTGAATATTTTTTTAATTGAATTTCATAATTTTTTTTCATTTATTTTTTATAAATTTTTTTTGAATTTATGACATGGATTGCAGGTTTGATAGGTCGATCAAAGTTGACACAATTCAAATTTTAAACCATGTTATTAAATATTTTTTTTATAATTATTTTTCCTTCTCAAGTTGATACCCACATTGATTTAAAAAAAAAAAACATTGGCTGACAACACAAATTGGCTTTTAAAAATTACGTGAGAATATTATACAAATATTTCTTATTTACGTGAGATTTTTTCCACGCGAGTAATTATTTTGTCAGAATTGTGTCGTCAAATAAAGGTAAGAATTAATTTAAACCAACAACTAATCTTTAATATCCTCAGGTATTTCAACTAATTTTTATATTGATTTTCTAAAATGCCTTTTAAGTTTAAGATAAATTACATTTCACATGTTTATAAATAGTAAGAGAACCTATAAAAAATCAAATTCAAATAATTGAAAGTCCTTTCAAATAGAAGTTAAAGTCTATCAAGAAAGGATAGAATCAAATGAAATCAAAACAAATAAAATCTCACATGTTAAAGCTTTCAAGATCATATAAATATATTATATCCCTCCAAAATAAGTTCAAGATCAAGCATAGAAGGTTATAATATTCATATATGACTCTTAATTAGAGAATTTGTACACCTAAAGCACATATCAAGAGAGCTTTTACCAATTTTATATCAAAATTTAATTATTCGTGTAATTCAATTAATATTTTTTTAGCATATTTTTAATACTAGAAAAATATTCCATTCTCACATTTATATATTCATCGCCATTGTCATTTGCATTTATATTTATGATATCTACAGATATACTTATTTTTTAAGAACTACATAAATATTTCATTTTTTTTTAATTAGAGATATTTTTTTTAGATATTAGTATTAGAGGAAAAATAGAATTGTTATAAAAGAAAATCTGTATATTTTTCACACACTTAATACTTCTCTGCACTGACAAAGAATTTATATATAAACTCATACATTCTTGGTTGTTGCACAAAATAAGGAAAGAAAAGATTGCTATTCTATCTCCATAATTTCAGTAGCTAAATACTGAGAAGATCATCAAGTGTAGCTGTCATTTCTGTTGGAGTTTTCTTTATCTGTTGAACTACCATTTACGTAGGAATTTGTTACTCCTTGAAAGTCCTTATCACCAGCCATATTTCCTTTGATATGTCTGTGAGTATAATCATCCTTATTACTCCATAATTCTTCCTTGTCACTCCATGATTTGTGGGATACACTCACATGATTATTGCTAACAGTGAGACCGTAAGTTGCTAATATCCCCCGCAACCGAGCCGTGGTTGAAGGCACGGTTGTTGCGAAAGTATGAGAGGGCAGCCTTGGGCACTGGTTTAGTAAATATATCAGCAACCTGGTTAGCAGAGGACACATGTTTAGTGACAAGTAATCCAAGAGCAACTCGTTCGCGTACGAAATGGTAATCCAACTCAATGTGTTTACTCCGAGCATGAAACACGGGATTGATGGTCATGTATAGAGCACTGAGATTATCACAGTAGAGAACTGGTGGATGTGACAACGATATGCGAAGATCTGTGAGGATGTATGTGAGCCACGTCAGTTCAAAGCAGAGTATTAGCCATAGCTTGATACTCGCTTCGCATCTTGGATCGCGAGATTGTGTGTTGTTTTTTTGCACACCATGAAATGATATTGGTGCCAAGAAAAGTGCAGTAACCAGTGGTAGATATCCATGTTGTAGGGCAGCTAGCCCAATCCGCATCAGAGAAGGCATGCAAGTCAAGTGTTGTATTGGATGAGAGACGTAGACCGCAGCTATTGTTCCTTTGAGGTATCGAAGGATGCGCTGAACCAGTTTCAAGTGAGCAACTGTAGGATTGTGCATGAATTGTGAAACATAGTTGACACTGTAGGATAGATCAGGTCGCGTGAGGGTGAGATATTGGAGAGCACCAACAATCCTACGAAACTGATTGGGATCGGCAATGGAGGAAGCATCTGCATCTATTTTGAAGTTGGCTTCCAAAGGCGTGCTCATGGGTTTGCAATGAAGCATACTGGAGCGGTCAAGGATAGTAAGTGCATAGTGTGACTGAGACAAATGTAGTCCATCTGCTGTGGTTGAAATTTCAATGCCTAAGAAATGATGCACCGGTCCTAAGTCTTTCATTGAGAATTCACAGCTTAGTATGTGAATAAAGGAGTTGACCAGTTCGGTTGATGACCCTGGTGGTTGTGTCATATATATATCTGGTTTTATGATAGGAGAAAACGTCTCTATGTAGTCAATACCATCAATCTGATGATAGCCTTTAGCAACTAACCGTGCTTTTAGACGATCCAATGTTCCATCTGGTTTTAGTTTGGTCTTAAAGACCCATTTGGACCCAATCACATGCATATCTGGAGTGTGGGGAACTAACCGCCATGTATCATTTTGATGAAGTGCTGTAAGTTCATCATCCATAGCAGCTTTCCAACCGGGATGCACCAGGGTACGCTTTAATGTTGTTTGGTTCACGAGGTATTGTAGGAGATGATGTTATTGTCAAGGCATATTTAGGATTCGGCTTAACTACTCCCTTGCTGAGACCTGGTGAGCATAGGATGACGTGTTGTTGCTGCAGTTTGTGTATCATTAATTGGAGGGGGGAGTGCAGGTTGTATTTCAGTGTTTAATACTGGTATTGGGGCCTGTAAGGGGAGAGCTGCTGGAAGCTGACAAGTAAGATCAGTTACATCATTTTCGAATGCGGTTATTTCATGTGAGGAATTTGATGCAGACCGCGGAAATGTCGGTCAACGGTGGAAGAGGAATAAGATTCGTTGATGCAGATCGTTATGGAAGAACATCTGCTTTCGCATCCGTTTCTAGAAAAGGGTTAGAAAATGGTATCCAGGAATCAAGTATATTAAGCACACGTGAGGCAGCAAGTGAATTTGAAGAAGATTTAAACGGAAAAACAGTCTCATCAAAAACAACATGGCGAGAAATGAAAAATTTACGACTTGGTGGGTGAAAGCACTTGTATCCTTTATGTTTTTCACTGTATCCTACAAACACACACAAGACTGTTTTCGGGTCAAATTTATGGTTTCTTGTATTCCATGTATATGGAAAACATTTAGAGCCAAACACCCGAAGTGATGTGTAATCGGGATGTGTTCCATGTAGCATGAAATATGGAGTTTCAAAATGTAGAGATGATGATGGTAGCCGATTAATGAGAAACACCTGGCTGTGGTGAAGGCTTCCACCCATAATGAAAGAGGTGCAATCGCTATGAAACAACATTGTCATACCTAATTCGCGTATAATTCTGTGCCTTCTCTCAACCATACCTGTTTGCTCTGGTGTATAGGGGCATGAGATCTGATGAAGAATACCTGTGGCCAGAAAGTGTGATGACAATCTAGAGTTAACAAACTCTCCTCCTCCACCAAAGTGAAAGATTTTTATTTTCTTATTGAACTGTCTTTCAGCATACTGTTCAAATGCTAGATAGGCAAGAAAAAATCTGATTTGTGCTTCAAAGGTATAATCCAAGTATACTTGGAGAAATCGTCAACTAAACATGCATAAAACTTAAACTTGCCAATAGATAAAACTGGTGCAGTCCCCACAAATCGCAAAGTGAATCTTATCAAAAATGCCGAACTAGAATGTTCGTAATTAGCAAAAGGAAGTTTACTAAGTTTTCCTAATTGACAACTATCACATAAATGTTCTGTCCGTGAGGGACCTATAACATCAATTAACCCTTTATTCTTTAATAATGAAACAACTGAAGCTTGAGGATGTCCTAAGCGTTGGTGCCAAATGTCTGCAGTGCCAGATTTGAATCGATAAGAGAAGTGTGCTTCTGGTACATTGGATAAAACATACAGGTCACCCTTCTTTTTCCCTGTTATTAGTCGATATCCTGTCTTGCGTTCCTTTACACAAAAATCAACATTAGAAAATTCACAATTGACAGGAAATTGAGAGGTTAGTTGACTTATCGAAAGCAGATTCTTTTTAAGATTTGGAACTAAAAGAACATCATAAAGAGGCAATGTCTTATCTCTTTGTCTAATACACGAATCACCAATAGTTGTGATAGGTATAGAAGAACCATCTCCAATTATGACAGAATCAGATCTAGAGTATTTATGGATATTAGTCAACATACCTTGCGTTCTTGTCATGTGATTTGGAGCTCTTATGTCAGAAGTCCATTCTGTTTCAGTAATGGAATTATCTAAGGTGAGTGCAGCAAGAGCTTGTGGAATCACATCATTTTGAGTTGTTTTTTTGTGTATCCACCAGCAGATTTTGGCAATATGGCCTGGTTTCTCACAATATTGACATGTCTCATTACGATATAGGTCTCGTTCTGCTGTTGTCATGCGTCGTTCTCCTGGCGGTGGTGGTCGTTGTTGTTGTGTAGCTGATGTTGAATTGTCTGAATAGCTTTGTTGTTGGTTCTGAAATTGTTGTGCTTGGAATCCACGACCCGAAGTAAATGTGTTGTTGCGATTCCTTGGCATATTACTTTGAAGCTGTTTCTTTTGTTGTCCATAGAAAGCTAAATGTGGGGTGAGTTGAGAAAAAGATGCATCTCGATTGGTTTGAAAACCAACTACGACGTTGATCCAGGCTTTGCAACTGTGAAATCAGTTCCGTGTAGGTTAGTCTTGGTGGTTTCAACATTGTTGTTGTAAAGGTTTCATACTGCGGTCCTAGACTTGTAAGAAGGCAGAAAACCTTTTCTTTATCTGGTAGGGGTTTTCCAATACCAGCAAGATTGTCACATAGACCTTTAAAAATACGTATGTGATCTCCAATGGTCCTGTTGTCATCCTTACGAAGATAAGTTAGTTGTTGTCGTAATGTAAACTCACACTCTTGAGAGTCTTGTGCATAAGCATCTTTCAGTGCTTCCCAGACTGCAAGTCTTTGTGTCTAAGCCGATGACAAGTCCAAGTGCTTCTTCAGAGAGGGTTCCAATGATCCAACCCCTGAGAAGACGATCAGACTTTTGCCAAGCAATGAATTCTCTTGTCAACTGTAGTGTAGTGTTTCCTGTTTATGTGGTGTTTGAATTTGGAATGGTATATTTAGTTGGGATTGGCGTTTCTCTGATGAGATGATCAACTAAGTCTTGGCTCTCTGCTAAACCTAAAACTTGTTCTCTCTACAGTGGGTAATTGGATTGTGTGAGTTTAAGTGTGACAAAATTTCCAACATTCAAAGACAGAGAGGTCATGGTGTTTAGAATAAGAAGCAGAACCGTTCATGCTCTGATACCAAGAGGAAAAATAGAATTGCTATAAAAGAAAGTCTGTATATTTTTCACACACTTAATACTTCTCTGCACTGACAGAGAAGTTATATATAAACTCATACATTCTTGGTTGTTGCACAAAATAAGAAAAGAAAAGATTGTTATTCTATCTCCATAATTTCAGCTGCTAAATACTGAGAAGATCATCAAGTGTAGCTGTCATTTTGCTGGAGTTTTCTTTATCTGTTGAACTACCATTTACGTAGGAATTTGTTACTCCTTGGAAGTCCTTATCACCAACCATATTTCCTTTGATATGTCTCAGTGAGTATAATCATCCTTATTACTCCATAATTCTTCCTTGTCACTCCATGATTTGTGGGATACACTCACATGATTATTGCTAACAGGAGACTGTAAGTTGCTAATAGTATTGACATATATTTTATATATTCATATTTAAAAAACTATTTTTATTATGGAAAGTTAAGTCTTTTTACACTAGGTACCTAGAAGTTTTTAAAATAAGACAATATTTTTAATAATTACTAGTAAGCTCCTTTCAACATATTTAATTATTTGTTAAATTTATGGGTATTTTTATCAAATCAAATATTTCAAACCATAGTTTATGCTTTTATATATAATTACAAGTAAATGAACGATTTTGTTCATAAAAAAACTTTTGTAACTTTTTTTCTTAAATTGATGCAATATGTTTTTCCTATTGGTAATGAAAATATATAAATATATATGCACTTGACTAAGTAATTGATACAATATAATAAACTTTAATCTATTGTTAATTTTATGTTTAAACGATTTTTTTTATTTTAATATGTAACGAGGTGGAATGCCCGCACGCTGCTGTGGGCTTATAAAACAAATATACTTGATATTGTTATAATTGTAAATCAGCGCTAGATAAGTAATAAAAACTAAAAGTATGATGGAGCCAATATTTCATGATGGGAAAAAAAGTTGTGTTGGTGATCAAAAACTTAGAGGATCGAATAAAATGATTCTTTTTGCCATATTTTTTAAAAATTACAAAGCTAAATTCTCTACCAACTTAACATTAAAAAAAAAAACCAACAAAGATAATCTTGGAAGGAAAAAACCCATGAGGAAAAACATTTAGCAATTGACAATGTTTTGTGAGGAAAGCTACAGTGTTTTCTCCAATAAAATCGACAAAGACAATTTTAGAAAAAAATCATAAAAAAATCGTTTGGAGAAATATCGTAGCAACTCACAATGTTTTGTGAGAAAAGCTACAATGCTTTCCCCATATGATTTAGCTTTATTGTAATTATAATTCTTAACCAACTCAATATTAAAAAAAAAAAATCGACAAAAATAATTTTGAAAAAAATCATATGAGAAAACACTGCAACAATTCATAGTGTTTTTTTAAAAAAAACATTACAAAGCTAAATTCTCAATAAGCTCAATATTAAAAAAATAAAATCCACAGATACAATTTTAGAAAAAAAAATAACAAAAAAAGGGGAAAAAACCATATTGGAAACATTGTAGCAATTCATAATGTTTTGTGATGAAATCTACAATGCTTCCTCACATGATTTAGCCTTAAATGTAATGACTTGTAATTGTAATTCTCAACTAGCTCAATATTAAAAAAATAAAATTGACAAAGATAATTTTGAAAAAATCATAAGAAAAAAAAACCATGTTGAGAGACACTCTAGCAATCCATAATGTTTTGTGAGGAAAGCTACAATGTTTTCTCCACATGATTAAGCTTTATTACAAAGTTAAATTCTAACCGGCTCAATATTAAAAAAATAAAATTGGCAAAAATAATTTTGGGAAAAAATTTTACATAAAAAACAAACAAAAGAAATTAGAAAAAAACCATGTGGGAAAAACACTATGATAATTCACAGTAATTTACGAGGAAAGTTACAGTGTTTTTCTCATATATTGTAATTAACTGTAATTTTTCACCAGCTCAATATTAAAAAATAAAATCGAAAAAGTTAATTTTAGAGAAAATCATCAAAAAACAAAACAACAAAAACCATGCGGAGAACACTATAAGCAATCAACAATGTTTTTTTTTAAAAAATCACAAAACTAAATTCTCAATCAGTTTAATATTAAAAAAATAAAATTAACAAATATAATTTTACCAATTAGAAACCGATCTTTGATTGAAACTTTTTTTTCTTTTGGTTGAAATCCTAATCGTACCTATTCATATTCAAATAAAATGTTAACATATTCTAATGGAATCGTTGACAGATAGTGGAGCAAAAAAAATCTTTACAGCTTCAATAATAATAAAATAAAAAAGTACAACAAGATCTTTTACCGATCAGGAACCGATCTTTGATTAATTTTCCATCTGAATTCAGTAAAGGGACCTTAAAGAGAGAATTAATATAAAGGTAAGAATTAATTTAAGCCAACAACTAATCTTTGATTTTTGGAAAACAGCCAAAAAGAGCTGTCATTGTAGACTATGATCTCCAATTATTTGCTTCGTGAACATTGAATTATCAAAATATTAAAGGATCTATACTTATAATATATTATTTATTGGAATAATTTTTTATATTTAATTTTTTATTTTTATTTTTAATTTTACTTTTCAACAACATATTCTTTTTTATTTCATCATTCAATATTAGATTATTTTTTAAAATTATGCTTTATATTTTTTTATTAGGTTATATATTGATCTCATAAATTTAATTTTTTTTCTCGATTTTAGCATTCAATATTAAATTTGTTGAAGATGGGTTTCATATATTTTTTTAATATATTTTTTATGAATTTATTATCATTATCTCATGACTCATGTTTTGAGTTTAACAAGTTAACTTAGTTTAACTTGAGTAATTTTTTTTTGCACACCTATTCTAATTAATTATTTTTCTTGATTCTATCTTTTAAAATTGAGTTGGTTGAAAATAGAGCATCATAATATTTTTTTTATAGAGTTATCTCGATCTCATATATAACCAATGTCATGAGATTGGAAAGTTGACTCATGTTGATTTTTTTTGGATCCTTTTTAAATTGAATATTTTTTTATTGAATTTTTTAATTTTTTAATTTGTTTTTTTATAAAGTTTCTTGAATTTATGACATGGATTACAGGTTTGATAGGTTTATCAAAGTTACAATTCAAATTTTAAACCATGTTTTAATTGAATATTTTTTTATAATTATTTTTCCTTCTCATGTTGATACCCACATTGATTAAAAAAAAAAAACATTGGCTGAGAACACAAGTTGGGTTTTAAAAATTACGTGAGAATATTTTACAAATATTTCTTATTTACGTGAGATTTTTTCCACGCGAGTAATTATTTTGTCAGAATTGTGTCGTCAAATATTTCTTATTTACGTGAGATTTTTTCCAAGCGAGTAATTATTTTGTCAGAATTGTGTCGTCTGCTGCGCGTGGAGTGCTAAAAGTCTCTTAGCTGGTCGGCGAAATGAAACCGAAGTCCTTGAAATCCAGCTTGTGTTTACATCCTACCTGCTTCGCAAGTCCACTTGCCCAGATAGCAGTCCCAAGCATCTCAACAATTTCAAAATACAAAATACAGTTCATGTTGTGAACAGTTTCATCAAATTGTTTTACTGTAGTACTAATTTGTTATTTATTTTAATTATGTGTTTTAATTTCCCAAATTTGTTGGTCAAAGCTATTTAAAAAACAACAAGTCAACAAACACATATCATATAGTCATGTTCGATCAAAGATGGGCATTATTATATCGATCAAGTGAGCAAATGCTAGGAGATCCATCGTCGGTGATTTGGTTTTATTATTTTGACATTAAAATATTAATGGTATTATTCATTTATTGCTATTAATATTGTTATTATGATTATAATAACAATATTATTATTATTGATAAATATAAATATAGCACAGCATGGCATGCAGCATACACCCATATATGCCCATCAAGCCAGTGACTCCAAAAGCATGACTAAACAGCGATGAGAGCAGGAGTGAGCAACATATGTAGCACAGCATGGCATGCAGCATCAACCAGAACACAAGGCACATGGCATAAGTCAGCCATCAGAAACCACTAAATCCAGCAGAGGGACGACCAACCAGATATCAATATCAGCCAAAACTGGTAAGAAAATGGTTCTGTTCATGGAAATGCAACACCATATAAAACACAACTTGGAATTTGCGAAATAGAACATCAGCTAAAGTGCAATTGTCTTCAAAAATTCTTTTGTTTCTCAAAAGAATTAACAACAAAGAAATAAAAGAACAAACAAATAAATTTGCTTACTTGGACAACCGGAGAAGTTTGCTAAAAAAACACGAGCATAAACAGTCGGATGGAAACTCGTCAATTTCCTTTCTTCGTCTTTTTCTTCTTTTTTTCCTTTTTTTTTCACTTCACTATTTTCCCTTTCTCTTTCCTTTTATTCCTGATTTTTATATTTTTTTATATATAATTTCAATATTTTTAATTACAAAACAAAATAAGAAGGTTGGTGGCAGTTTCGTAAACAAATAAAATAGTGTCCGTTTGGTATTGTGATTACGGCTGTCTTTTGGCCCAACCACAATTTATAACTGTTTGGTTAAAGAAGTTAATGTCAGATTAATTTAGAGGTTGGTCCCACTGAAAAATGAGTTCATGCTGCAGATTTTGTAAAAGTAAAAAATTGCTGCTTTTAATTATTTTTGCCCAGTTCTGCACCGCTTCTCTTCTTAAAGCTAAAAATATTGTCTGTGCAGAGTTTAATTCAGAGAGCATGTGGACGTGGTTGGGAGTAGAGGGGAGAAATTAGGTGGTTCTGCAATTAAAATCTGCCATGTGGCAAAATGATAATGCAGGATCCCAGTTTTTTTCAGAGGCATTTTGCATGACTTTCTCTGCAGTTCACTTTTGTAATGTGAACAACACTTCACTCTGCACACAAAAGGGTGTCAAAGTGAACAATAAAAATTCATTTTTAATTGTATTTTATTTGAAAAATTAGTGTTTAATATTATTCAATGACACTACATAAATTAGAAAGAGATCGCATGATGGTGTAGCATTTATAGAATTTGATTGTAATCCTAATTTTATTCATGATGATATTTTACCTGATTTTGTTGCATATTAAAAAAATCATGTAAACTGCAGTGATGGAATTATAGATAGTTTAATGGAATAATGAATAATATTTTATATAAAGTATTATTTTTATTTTATGATGTAATAGCTGTAGTTAAATCTACAATATTTAAATTAAAAACCATCAATATTAATATATATCTTTTTTAGTTATTTTATAACCTTAATTTAAAAAGACATTCTTAACCAAATACTTTAAATTATTTTTTGTTCAACCTCAATTTCAACCACAGTTTTAACCAAACATATATAAATACCAAATCAACCTCAACCAAAAGTATTTTTTATAAAAATAATTTTTTCCAAATCATAACCACAATACCAAAAACAGTGTCATTCAATCACGATTTAATTACCCTTTTTTAAGACTTTTCCTTCTTCTTTTTTTTTTTTTCTTTCTTTCTTCTTCTATGATTTCTCTCTCTTTTCTCTCTTCAAACCCAAAAACGACGATGGTGGCTTTATGTTATCCGTCATTGCAAACTGCCACCATTAAAAAAGATTTCCACCTAAAAAAGAACCTTTATCGAAAGCGCACCCCCTCAATCCAAAAACACCCTCCGTTTACCCTAAACTATTAGCATTGTTATAACTCATTTATGGGTTATTTTCTAAATTTATTTTTCTGCCAAAATAAAAAAATAAAATAAAAACTAAAACATGGATAAAGTAGGTCGAGAAGGATTTCAAAAAATACATAAAAATCAATCTACAATTTTGGATGAAATTTGAAGCCTAATTGTACCCAATATTGAAAAAATAATGCAGATTCAAGGTCAAATTAAATGATTATTAGATGAATTTGCATAAAAATTAAGTTCAAGTATATAATTAAATTTTGAATAGGTCAATTTGATTTAATCATGGGCCAAATTAAAGTTTAATTATGTTTAAGAATTAATTTGAGTCTAATTAAAGGATTTAATTAAGTGCAAGGACTTAATTATACTTTAAAAGGGTCAAATTAATTTTATTAGGGGCTTAATTGGTGAAACATTAAGTTTTGGAGCTTAATTTGGGCTTAATTGAGAATATTAGAATTTTAAGAGATCAAATTTAATTTTTACCAAGTCAATTGATTGAAATAAAGGGCAAAATCGCAAGAATATTAAAGTTTTGGGGTTAATTAGGGGTTAAATTGAAAAATTTCACAGCCAATGGCCAATCTACAAAACGTGTCGAACTATAGGGGCTCAATTGATTGAAATCAAGGGTGAAATTGAAGAAAATTAAAAGTTTAATGGTCAACTGAGAGTCAAATTGTATAAATCCAAGACCAGGGATCATCTTTGAAATAGACGCTTAAATTAGGGGCTAAATTTAAAATTCAACAGTGGCAAAATTATATTAAATAAGAAGTTTAGAGTTAATTTTAGGTGAAATTGAAGGAAATCAAAAGATGAAGGATCAAATTGAACTTTGGCCAAAATCCCTAATTTAAGGTCAAAATGGTGCTATTTTGAACAATAAGAAAAAAAGAGAACCAGACTACTCGTGGTTCACTATTCATTCTCTTCTTGTTTTGACCCAAAAAAGCTGCTCGAGTGGCTACTTTTCAGAGGCATTTAATGCTTCGTCTCTTCACCAAACTTGACAAACCATACACCAACATGATGACCTAATGTTGTACTACACCCTAGAGAAGACCCTGTCGGCCAACTTTTCCCACAGCTTCCGCGGCGTCGCCCAAAAGTGGCCAACTCGACCATCCTATAGCAACCAACTTTTTTAGGCTATGATAGCAACTTTGAACCAATGGTTGAGATCCTTCTGAGTCGAATCAAGGGCTAATATTTGGCACTAGTAAAGACAACATATCCCTCTTCTATACCATATAAATAGGGGTGGATTACATTCCCCAAGCATGAAGAAAATCAGGTCTAAAGTCAGCTAAAAATCAGCCTTCCTCTTAGTTCGTTTTTCCTTCCTCAGCCGACAATTCTCTCCCTTCTCCTTCTTCTCCACTGCACCCTCAACCATAATGACCTCATTGTTACCTCCTCACCCAACAAGTGAAGATAGAATACCAAAGGCGGGTAGAGAAATTACAACCACTACCGATTCCGAATGGAAATGGAAGGACGTTACCATGGACTTCGTAATAGGATTACCAAGGGACAAGAAGGGTAATTGTTGACTGGGTAACAAATTTAACCTTATTCTTACCCATGTAAATTACAAATTTTGTGGATAAGTTGGCCAAATTGTATGTGAATGAGGTGATTAGACTTCATAGGGTGCCAGTATCAATTGTGTTATATCGGGACCCAAGGTTCACATTGAGGTTATGGCCCGACTTACAGCAAGCTTTAGGGACTGAGGTGAACCTAAGTACAACATTCCACCCTCAGACGAATGGTCAGTCTGAAAGTATCCAGACACGAAGATCTTCTAAGGTCATGTGTGTTGGAGTTTGGGGAAAGTTGGGAAGATCTATTGCCGTTAGTGGAATTTACGTACAATAATAGCTACTAAGCTTCTATTGGGATGACTCTATATGAAGCACTATACAAGAGGAAATGTCGCACCCCAATCTGCTGGGATAAAGTAGGAGAAAGGAAACTCTTGGGGCCCCAAATGGTACAGCTAATAACTAATAAAGTGAAAACTACTAGGCAAAGAATAAAGGAAGCCCATGACAAACAAAAACATTATTCGAACAATCGGAGGAGACCGCTGGAGTTCCAAATAGAGGATAGAGTATTCTTAAAGGTAGCATTGTAGAAGGGCATCATTCGGTTTGGGATGAAAGGAAAACTTGCCTCTAGGTAGATTGGCCTTTTTGAAATTGTGGAAAGGATAGGATTAGTTGCTTATCAATTGGAACTATCCGCACATCTAGACAAGATGCACAATGTGTTCCATGTGTCTTTGTTATGAAAGACGAAGGTGGATCCTTCACGAGTGCAACCACCAGTCCCTATTAAAGCAAGAGAAGATTTGACACTAGAGATAAAGCCAGTCAAAATCGTGGATCGAAGTAAAAAGGTGTTGAGGAATAAAATACAGTAAAGATTATAATAGTTAATATAATAATAATGCAATTAAACAAAAAGATTATGTAAGATATAAGGAGCATGGCTCAAATTATGAAAAAGAAAAGAAATGGGGCCAAAGTGCAATTAAGAATAATGAGGCTATAAATACCCCATTTCTTTCTCCTTGAAACCAGCAGCACACATTAAGAAAAAGGTGGAGGATTTTAGATTTTCTATCAAAATTTGAGAGAAAGAGAGAAAGAGACTAAACTTAGCAAAATTTTACAATCTTAGATAAGTTGTTAGGAGAAAGCATCACTTGAAAAAAGAATTGGTAAGAAACAAGTGTAGAAAATGTGAAGAAAAAAGAGTGGGGGGCCAGCTGAATGCAAGGAGGAAGGGGCTGAAATTTTTCAATCAATTGAGAAGTGAAATTCAAATTATCATCAAGAGGAACTACAGGAGGGACACAACAAAAACAAGGGAGTGTGAGCCGAGCTTCTGCAATAGGTAGATGATCTATACCTATACATTTTTACATAACGATGATTTTAATAATCAGTTTGATTCTTGGATTGTGAATCTATGGGTGAACCCATAAAGAGAGGAGATAAAGCAAAATAAATGAGGAATAAAAATGGATTTGACTAATTGGTTTGGTTAAGAACATGAATTATATTATGGGATTGCATTGATAATCGCTTCTTGAACTTGATTAGCCAGCCTCGAGTACGAAAGCTAATGATGTTAGTAAGGTTTACTAATATTGGCATGACCATCCTTAAAAACAAGGGACAGTGGACTTGATTAACTATTCAGGATATGAATAGTTAACGATAATGACTAATGACATCGATATCGACATTCATATGAAACTTGATTAGCTATTTCTGATGTGAAAGTTAATGATATCAAGAATCTTGACATTGACATTCCCAAAAATATTCCAATGTGTTATGGAAAAAAAATTGATTGACCATTTCAAGTTGGAAATGGTCAACAACATCAATCGTTTGTGTTGATGTCGGCATTATAATGAACTTAATTAGTCGGTCCCGACATGGGTGACTAATGACATTAATGAAACTCATTAGTGTTGGCATTTCCTTTCAAGATTTGGGGAAGATGTATTATGATGGTATCCTTGACGGAGGATGATTGAAAATGTTAATGAAATGGGGTTTGACACCTTAAAGGAATTATCCCTCCAACCCCAGAGAGGTGAATATTGGTTAAAATAGTGGAATAAAAAGGGAGGGGGGAATTATTTAATAATTCTCAGAACAATGCACTTAGAAAAATTGGACGAGAATTGTAAGAAATGATGATAATTCATAGCATTGAATATATGTACTTATGTATTATTGTTTTCTCTTCTCTAAAACATTATTGCTTTTAATATAATTATTTTCAAATATTATGTTGTTGCAGGTTCATCATATTCATGACAGGAGTAATATTCCAGATCCACTACAGCATTATCCAGTGTTACCGACGGACTCATTCCGTCGGTGACAGCAATGAAGTCCGTCGGTGAAAATAATACCGACGGCCTCACCGACGGAACACGTCCGTCGGTAAAACAGTCGTCGGTAAATCCCATTTCCGTCGCTAATTCTGTCGTAAATAAAAAAAACCACCCACCGACGGAAACGCCGACGGGTTACAGACGGATACGCGCGCGCCCAAAAAAAAGTTTCCCGCGGGAACATTACCGACGGAATCAATCCGTCGGTAATGTCAAGGGTAATTACCGACGGCATTACCGACGGAAAGTCCGTCGGTAAATATGGCATGGCTGGTAATTTTTGTGCAACTCTCTGTGTAATACCGACGGATAGTATCCGTCGGTAATGCATCGAGAATTTAATCACCGACGGATTTAATCCCGTCGGTGATGCCGTCGGTAATGATGGCATGGATGGTAATTGTTCACCAACTCTCTGTTAAATACCGACGGATACTATCCGTCGGTATATCCGTCGGTAGGTATTTAAAATATATATAAAAAAATTTATTAATTGTAAAAAACCTTAATAAACAAATAGATTTATGCATTAAACATTAATAATGTAAAAGTAATGTTAAATAATATTCATTACAAATTTAATGTGTTTAAAAAGCAAAATTAAACTAGAATAGCGGCGAGAGCTGGAGGAGGAGGCGGAGGAGGAGGAGGAGGCTGGTTGTTCCGGGACCATACGGCCAAAAAGAAGCCGCACAAGTATCGTCACCCATCTTTGATCTCATCTCCATGACTATTTGACGGAGCTCATCATAATTCGTCGAGAGTTGTTGATATTGTTGTTTCAACGCAATGAACTCCTCAGATTGGGTGTTCGATACTGATGGAGAGCTTCCAACAGTTGAGACACTACGAGTCGACCGCAAGTTGTCAGCCGTAGTGTTGGAGAGCCCGTAGACCCTATTTTTATCGGGTCCACCAGATGATCCCGCCTCCATCCACAAATCTAGATCGAAATCTGGATGGGTCGACGGATTGTCCCCATATCTCTCCCTCAACCGGCTATTATAGGTGTCCTGAAAATTCCATCGGTAAAAAAATCATCAAATGCAATTCAAGATGCAATTCAAGAAAATAATAACTTACAAAATAAAATGAATGAACGAACATACCACGAAGTGCCGAGCACGGTTGTCCACGAAGTGCGAGCACGGTTGTCCACGAACGCTTTGCACCCCCTTTTGGCGGTCTTGACTCCACACATGCGTCTCTAGAAACAGCTCCATTGGACTCGGTTCACGTCCAAGAGACGCGACTGTAAGGAAAAAAATAGGTTGAAAGTTAAATATATTATAAGGAATGACAAATTAATTAACGATATATTTCATTAAAATTAATCTTACCATCCGTTTTGCATGTGCGCTGAATGGGACGGATCCGCCAGTGTGCGTGGTCACCGAACCATAAATTTGTCGGTTCCGGTTGTCGGCGCCAGACTGTGAGCGCCGTGAGAACCGCTCTGAGGTCACGTGCTCAATATATGCCGTCCATATTTCCCCCGAGATGAATGGCGGTTTGAATTCCTGCCAAACCGCCACCTCATTCCATCCTTCAAGACCGTTATCCCTCGCATGTCTTTTTGATTTTTTTGGGTGTCATACCAAAATCACGCAACCTACTTCCATAGTAACAAATTAGAATTTAAAACATAAAATTATAAAACAAAAATAAATATTATTTTCGATGTTACCTAGTTGCCGCGTGATTCTCCCATACCCTCCTCACAACATTGTTGTCCGCCCTATCCCACTCAAATTTGTTCTCGTGTATATAAATAATTCATATAAAATAAAAATAGTACAAGATATAAAATTATAAAAATTATTTATTAAAAATTAACACCGACCGAAATCGCTTAAACCATGCATCGATATTAGGTTTCCACTCGGGATGTTTGGAAACCTGGCTCCATTGAAACAATGGAATCTCCATCGACGATTTAAACGCCAATGTTATAGTCCTTGCAGCCTCAATGTTTGTGAACCTGAAATTATATAAAAGTAGTAATTAATATTAATTAGTTGTTCATAAATTATGTTATAAGTATATATAAAAAAAACTAAAACCTAAACAAACTTACATTGAGAGGTCATCCTTCCATTGTGCCCGGTACTTGCGGGTGAATTGACCCATTTGTGAAGGCACACCGCTTCTTATTTGTGAAACCGCGCTAGAAGAGGCAGCATCACAAGTTGGCGTAGATTCCTCGCTGTGATCAGCACCTAAGGATACGTCCTCCTCGCTGCTAGAAGAACTAGCCGCAACCGTCTTCTCGACGACGTCTTGTAGATTTCATTCTACGCATCTACACAAATGTATACGAATAATTACATAATTAACTTCGATTATTTAAAAAAAAATTCGACGTAGTCTCCCCATTTTGGGGGTCCCAAGTTGTCGACAAAATCATATTACACTTCCAATTTTATTTCACATCCCGATCCAATCATCCTGGATCTTAACCCAACTCATCATCATCAACACAACATTTTATTCAATAACATCATATAGAATTACAACTATGAACATTCATTGTTAAATTGGTACTAACATTAGATTTAAGTCATACAAATATCCTAAATTAAGATAAACTAATTAAATGCAATTCTATATATATAAATTAACATTTTTAAAATAAATCAACAATAACAATTATATTTATAAATTAACATTTTTAACATAAATTCAACAATAACAATTATAGCAATACAAACAATAATATCCTAAATTAAGATAAACTAATTAAATGCAATTCTATATATATAAATTAACATTTTTAAAATAAATCAACAATAACAATTATATTTATAAATTAACATTTTTAACATAAAATTCAACAATAACAATTATAGCAATACAAACAATAATATCCTAAATTAAGATAAACTAATTAAATGCAATTCTATATATATAAATTAACATTTTTAAAATAAATCAACAATAACAATTATATTTATAAATTAACATTTTTAACATAAAATTCAACAATAACAATTATAGCAATACAAACAATAATATCAAAACTAAAAAACTAAAATTAATAAATCAAATTAAAAAACTAAAAAAAAAAAAAAACTACACAACACACAACATAAACACAAAACAAACAATACACAAAACTAAAAAACATTATATCAATTCAAAATAAATTTGGGAATAAAAAATGCTTACCTTAATAGTGTGTTGAATTTAAGATTTTATCTACAAACAATATACAAAACAAAGAACACCAAAAAAAATAATCATAATTAAAATAAAAAAAATAAAAAGATAAATAAAAAAAATACATACCTTTTAAAACTACCACCAAAACAATAAAATCCTTCTAAAAGCTAAATATAAATGAGAGAAGAAGAGCAAGGGAGAAGAGAAAGGGAGAAGAGGAGAAGAGGAGAAGAGAAAGGGAGAAGAGGAGAAGAGGAGAAAATGAACAAAGTGGGGGGATGGGCGGTATATAAAGCAATATTTCCGACGGAAATTAATTGCTGTCGGTGCAATTAATTTCCGTCGGTAATTCCCGAGAAATTAATTGAAATTCGCACCAAAAAGTTTGGAAATCCCGCCAAACTTTTCGATCCGTCGGCAAATCCGTCGGAAATGCCGTCGGTCCGGGTGCAGACGGACACGTGTCGCACATGCGTGATCCGTCGGTAATGGAAGTCGGAAAGTCCGTCGGTAATAGTGCAGACGGACACGTGTCAGACATGGGACAAGCCGTCGGTGATTCCGTCGGTAGTGGACGTCGAAAATGCCGTCGGAAAGCCGTCGGCAATCCGTCGGTGAATGTGGCAAAATCCCGTAATTTTTTTGCAACTCTCTATGAAATACTGACGGTTTATATTCCATCGGTAAATCCGTCGGTGAATGTGGCAAAATCCCATAATTTTTTTGCAACTCTCTGTGAAATACCGACGGTTTATATGCCGTCGGTAAATCCGTCGGTGAATGTGGCAAAATCTTGTAATTTGTTTTGGAACTCTCTGTGAAATACCGACGGTTTATATGCCATCGGTAAATCTGTCGGTGAAAAGGTAAATTTTTCTTATTTTTTTAATGTAACCCTCTCAAAAAATCTTGAATTGCAATCTTACAACACACACAACACAATAACAAAGGCTGACCCTTAAAGAAGAATAAATATTTCATGTTTCAAATTATTACATTATAAAAATAAGGCTTTATAACATGTTTAGTTAGTCGGAATTTTCATCTTCGTCCTCTATTGAATTGTTATCATCGCCTTCATCGCACTCTTCAATTTAGTTATCATCTTCTTCAACAACATTATTTTTTCCACTAGTAGAGCTCAGAACAACATTCAACTCCTCTGCGTCAACATCAACAAGACTATCGTTGAAAACATGAAAATTCGAATTTTCTTCTAAGTCAATCGACGGAGCAACCCGGTATGGTTCAACCAACTCACTAGCTTGAAAGACTTCATCTATCACACTTGTGTCTTCGTTCTCATCCTGAACAACCTTGACACGACCCTTGGGTTTTGTTTTTAAAACGGATAACCAATCAACTCTTGATCGGTCCTTTCTAAAGGAAGGGGTGTATGTGTAATAAACTTGTTGGCATTGCTTTGCGAAAACAAAGACGTCGTTTACGTTGCGGTGTCTAGCTTTTGAATTGATTTCAACGAGACCATAGTGAGGATCTACTCGATTCCTCTGTCAGTTGTGTCATACCAATAGCATTTGAATAAAAACACTCTATTTTGCTCGCTATGATATTGCAGTTCGATGACCTCTTCCAATCTACCGTAGTAGTCAACTTCAAACTCACTAGAAGTCGATCCCTTAATACAAATACCGCTGTTGTATGTCTTTCTTCCATGCCCGTATTCTTCAGTATGAAAGACATATCCATTGACAAAATATCCATTATAGCACTTGACTTTTCTTTCGGGGCCCAGACATAGTAAAGACGGTGAAGAAAGCAAGACTACCTCCCATTTGATAAACCTAGCTTGTAAATTAAATACAACAATAATCAATAAACGGATATTATGTAACATTGACTACAATTAATTACATTGCAAGAGATAATGAGTTTGTGATAGGACTTACATGTGTTCTAAACCATGTGGCAAATTGTTCATCTTGTAATTGAAAGATCGGGATTCGGTCATTTGTGAGTTATTGGACGGTAAGTATCGTTGATGTTGCCTGCAAGGTTGTTCCAAAGTATATGAGTGTATGGTATCACAAAACATAAATAGTACACTCTTGACAAAGTTTAAGTCGAACATCCACTTACTTAATAAAAGGTCTAAGCTCATCACGGTTAAATAGGACATAATTGTGTGCTTGTCGAACTCTATTTGGGACAAATATCTTCCCCTCACGGCATTTTTAGGTGTGGGTCGTCCGGGATTGGAGAATATTGACAAGTTCCCACTTGAATGCACTTCACCACCATCATCATGCCGTGGAACACGGTTTATCCTCGTTCTCAAATGAGGTTCGAAATAGTATGAGATAAATGTTGAGATCTCCTGAACAATATACGCCTCACATATTGACGCCTCAACATGCGCCTTGTTCTTAACCTTTTTTTTTAAGATTGAACAAGTACCTGCATATATATGTATATATATATTAATAAAAAATTATCAATTAAAAACATTAAAATAAAAATAAAAACATTTAATTATAAATGTCATAGCAACTGTAATATCTAACCTCTCGAATGGATACATCCATCTGTACTGGACCGGTCCTCCAACTTTTACCTCAAACGGTAAATGTACGGGTAGATGCTCCATTGAGTCAAAAAATGATGGAGGGAATATCATCTCAAGTTTGCATATTGTCTCGACGATATTCTTTTCAAGCCTTTTAACATCCCGTGATCGACTTGATGGTGAACACCGTGCTACGGGCGATAATTTCGTGGTTCGTGCAGCCATCCCATAATGGTTCGTCAGAATCTCTCAACGGATCAAAAAACCTTGCTGCATCTGCATTAGGTTCTTCTTCTACGATTGGACATTCCCGACATTACCTTCACTCATTCTCATTGCATCCATAACCATATTCCCGTAAGGATTACTTGTTCTCATTTCCAACTTCATGCATGTTGCTAGCACTAGAAGTTGACCCAACCACCTGTTCTTCCATGCTCTCATCAGGAACAAATAGTTCTCCGTGAGCATACCAACACGAGGTAATCTTCCATGAACCCTTTGGTTAGAAGATGCATCGTTACAACATCTTGATGCGAAACTTTAAATTTTTACACTTCCCGCATGGACACCTAATACCGCCATCGTAAAATTCCTCGGAATAGATGTTGCGAAATTAATAAAACCACGGACACCGTTACAATAATCCATCCTCCGCAATCCTTGGGGTGAGTCCCGATACATCCATGAACGATCATCCATGACTTCTATTGAACCTCTATAAAACATAACAAAAATATTGGTTTTCCCCGACATTATCCAACAAACTAAAACAACACTTATGTTAAATATTCATTATCAATTATCAACTATCAACGTTCATACAAACAATTTAACAACTACAAAATTATACATTCATACTACAAGTTTCTTTGACAAATAACAATTAAACAAGTACAAACATTAACAAAATACATATACTAAAACAATAAAATTCACAATTAAATATTAAAACTAAAAAGGATAGATTTACTCACAAAAAAATGATAAAATCTATAAGAAACGGATATTGTGACCACGTACAAGATATAAGAAACTTGAGTGCTCGTGTTGAGAATAGTGGAGAGTTTGGGATGGGTGTTTGGCTGCAGTTTGGGAGGGGAGTTGTAGTTTGGGAGTGGAGAGGTGGGATGGGAAAGAAGAAGAAGGAGAAACAGAGGAAGAGAGTGTCGGTGCATATAATGGTTTTTCCGACGGAATCACCGACGGCCTCCCGCCGTCACGTGATTCACGGTCGAAGCGCCACGTCACTGTACGGCTATCTCAGTTTGAATCCCTCGGTACTTTCCGTCGGTAAAATCGCCTGACGTCACCACGCCGTTGCATATTTCCAGACGAACTGTATACCCCGTCGGCGAAACCGTCGGTATATACCGACGGAATTGTTCCGTCGGTAGATACCGACGGCATTACCGACAGAATAAATCCGTCGGTATACACCGACAGATTTTGAGACGGAATTATTTCCGTCGGTAATCATTACCGACGGAAAAATTCCGTCGGTAATTCCGTTGCTTTTCTCCGGTTTTCTGGTAGTGATCTTCTAGTTTTTGTGTTATATAAAAAAATTAAATGATCATCGATGTGTTTTGCCCTTCAATGAACTATAAGACTTGAATTGTAGTAGCATCCTTTAAAGCAATGTCTGAATGTAAAATGTATTACTATGTATTTGAAATCATAATGTATGTTTATTTCTTTTATTTAAGAATTAAAATTATGTCCGACCTTATTGGATGAATATTTGGAATATTGTGTTTGTAATCTTGAATAATATGATGTTTGAGATGTGGTATGATTGAAATGTGTATAAGTAGTGAATAATGGATATGTAACTTGAGACCTCTTAGCATAAAGGAGACTCTGCCAAAATTTCGGTAAAAATTTCAGCAAACTTTGTATGAATGCGAAAAAAATAATTCACCATATTTCTCCCTTATTATGATTGATGTTATAGTCCCGGAAATAGGGTTGTTACATCACCAATCATTTTGCTCATTTTATATTAGGATTTAGATATAGACTTTAATATTTGGAGGTGTAAAACTACACGGTAAAGTATACCCTCAAGTATTAAAGATACAAAGTGCAAAATAAATGCGATGCTAAAAATTCAGATTTTAGAATGGTTAGGATTAAATCCGATGAGGTGGAGACTTCCTTACGAAGGGAGATCTGCCTTGGACGTTAGACGAGACTAACGAATAGAAACTTGACCTAGAAAAACGATCAAACAATAATGCAACTTATCTTAGGTAAGGTGCACTGAGGGTGATGCATATTTTCCTTACACAACTAGTCCCTTACTCAAACTCTCGCAAACCATAGGATTCATAGTAATCATAAAATTAAATGGCAACTCCTGAACCTTAATTATAATTTTATGATTAAATCAAAAACCTTTTTCTTCCTAACAATACCTCTCAGAAAGCATTTTAGCGCGTTGTCCCGTCATCACCCCGTGACAATTACTAAACAAAAAAGGGAGTATAAGAAGGTAATGGATAGAAGACTTTGCTCAGTTTCTATGTCTCTAAACATTCCCTATATCCCCTATTTATATAAGAGACATTGATGTAAGACAGCTTAATGAAGAAATCCTAGGCCAACTAGAATCCTAGTTCTGTAGGGAAACATACGCTAGGAGCCAAGTAGTGTGTTCTTCCCCTGCTTCTCTTTTCCTTATTTAACATGGATTCCCCTATTGAGGATTCCTTGCTGCTAATATTATATGCTTAAATTCAGAAATTTGATTTACGTCTCTAATTAGGACTTTTCTTGTTTTGCTATTTAATTTTGTAAGTACTTTTCTTATTAGGATTGGCAGCTTATAAATACAAGCATCCCTTCTCGTTGAAAGACACTCTTGATTTTTTTGAATAAGAATTTCGTTTAGAAACATTACTCTATTACTCGTGGATTCAAGTGTTTTTATTCTTGCTCGTGGACTCGAGCAAATCAGAGAAAAGGCACGGTGATTCTTTTTCCTTGTTAGACTTCCGCTACGTCAGTTAGTATCAAAGCAGGTTTAACTTGTTCAGATGGCAAACACACAAAATGAAAACGAAGCCCTTGATGACGACAAACATTAAGAGGGCATGATCACACAAGCTGAATTCATGATTTTCCAGCAAGAAACCCAGCAAGCGTTGCAAGCAATTCAAATGACTCTTGCTAGGTTGGCAACAGGAAATAACCTGCAGCGTGAAGGTGAGGCAGGTCGTGAGAAACAGAGAAAGGACTCGTGAACACCATCCAATTCCACGTAGATAGTTAGCCTACGAGGATGAACTAAGTGATGATGAGGAATATGTCGAACACATGTTTTGACACAATCGACAGGGACAACGCAATGTGGGAGAGCGAGAACCACAAACATTCCATATGAAAATGGATTTGCCCAGTTTTAATGGTCAGCTGCAAATTGAGGGGTTTCTCGATTGGCTAGCAGTAGTGAAGAGGTTCTTCGATTACATGGAAATCCCTGAAGACAAAAAAGTGAAGTTAGTTGCTTATCGACTAATGGGAGGAGCTTATGCCTGGTGGGAGCAGCTGCAACTCACGCGGATGCGATTGAGAAAATGAATGGTACAAACATGGTAAAAAATGAGACAACTTCTGCAAGCCCGGTACTTACCACCTGATTATGAGCAGATACTGTTTCAACAATACCAGGATTGTAGACAAGGAAACAGAACGGTGCAAGCATATGTTGAGGAATTCCACAGGTTATCCTCAAGTAATAATCTGTCAGAAACAGATGCAGAACAAGTCAGTATGTTTGTTGGTGGGCTGCGTTTGACCATACAAGATCGTGTTTCAATGCAGACCATTTATTCTTTAACTGAAGCCATTAATCTGGCTACAAAAGCAGAGGCACAACTGGACAGGTCAAGGGCAATCGTTGTGACGAGGAACTCTTTTGATCTCACCCGTGCTGCAACAGACAAAGGGAAATCACCCATGAATCAACCCCCACCAGCCAGTACCACTATGGGGCCAGGTAGCAGCGGAGCACCAGCAAAGACTACAGGGATAGTGCTCCTGGAGGCACCAAGGAATCCTTATGCTCGACCAAATTCAGACAAATGCTACAAATGCGGGCAACCAGGGCATCGGTCTAATTAGTGTCCGAGGCGTAGTACAGTAAATCTGATTGGACCAGGGGAAGAAACGGATCTGGCGGCAGAAGAGGAAAAGGATGAAACAACTTACACCTATGAAGAGAATGAAATTATCAGAGGGGATGATGGAGAACGACTGTCACATTCTCTAGTAGTACGCAGACTTTTATTGGCGCCAAAACAAATAGAGTAGTCGCAACAGCACAACATATTTCGAATCAGGTGTATTGTAAACCAAAAAGGTATGTGATGTTATTATTGATAGAGGCAGTAGTGAGAACATAGTGTCTAAGAACATGGTGACCAAGCTAGGATTAAAAACAGAAAAACATCCATCACCGTATAAAATCGGTTGGATCAGGCAGGGTGCAAAAGCAAAGGTTACTGAAATTTGCCGCATTCAGTTCTCCATCGGGAAAAATTATCTATTGAAATCAGTTGTGGAGTGTAGGCTTCCGGTTTTACGTTTCTAAGCAAATTGGGCACCTTGTAGATACAGCACTTAGACAAGTCCTGTTGAGGTGGGGACGAATCCACCATACTGTTAAGCCGTGTCACAATATTTCTAGTCATGTCATAATCTTCCCCATTTAATGCTCTTGCTCCTTCAAATTCGATATTCATTCTTGAAGCACATGCAGTACAGAGTTTAACTATTTCCGGTCTGCAGGTTCGGTGAAACAAACCAAGAATGAATGGAAGGGGGATATATATAGTTCAATTTTGATTTTTTTTTTTGAGATATATGTACTAATATAGTAATTTCTGTGTTATTTCACAAAATTAAGGCACTTTTTTATTCATGACATTTTATGTTCATGAATTTCGTAGCACCAATCACAAAAATTTAAAAATTTAAAATTTCAAGTTACATCTTTTTTTATTTAAATTTACATCAAAATTTTATTTTTATTTTTTTATATTGCGGATAAACTTTTGGATGCCATCCACTAGTGAATAACTACTCCTAATAACCAAACCATAGAGAAGAACTCGTAAACACTTGCATGTGAGTTAAAAATACAAAAGATAGAATCCAAACCAGAAATGTCTTTACATTTTAAAGAACTCCTTGCCGCTTCACTATTACACATACATTTTTATTTTTATTTTCAAACTCAAACTTTCATGTCCTTTTTGACGACTCTATATCTTTCACCAATAGCACTTTTTGTTCTTCTTTTTTCTACCTCTCTTCCTCTAACTCGTTTTCTTCTTCTCTATATAACCCACTCAATGTAACTCATTCTGTTCTCTCTTTTTATCACTTAAACATACAATTTTTCTTCATATCCACCTCTTCTGCTCTAACTCAATCTCTTTTAATTCCAACTAATTCTCTTTTCCTCTGTCTCCTACACTATTTCACTCCCTCCATCCCTCTCATCTTAACACATCACCTCACCTTTTAAAATCTACCAAGGGTTAGCATCTAGGTAATTTGAATAGAAAATTGTCATTCTCTGAATTTTTTTATTTCTTATTCGTTTTTTTTTACTCAAAATCTTTATAATCAATCAAACAAGTCGAGTAATTCTTGTAAACTAAATTATCAAAATTTTCTACCATATTGGTTTGGATAATTTAGGATTTATTGAACGATGCTCACTCCTAATATCTATTATATTTTATCTCTCTTATAAATTAAGTTTTTTTAATTATTATTAAAATGGATTAACTAAAAGCTAACTTGATATTTGTGTTTCGTGATTGAATTAACTAAAAGTTAACTTTATTATTATTATTAAAATGGATTAACTGAACCACGTAATGTCTGCAGAGCTTAAAACAATTCCAAAACGTAAAATCTCAAAAAAACTAGACATTTCAGAGAACAAAACAAGTTAGTGCTGACCTGAGGGAGATCAGATGACTGTATCTCTATATATATGCTCCCAAGCAGCGAGCCTCTCTCTCTCTCTCTCTCTCTCTCTCTCTCTCTCGCTCTTGCTCTTACCAAGCCAAATGGTTGCGCCAAATATATATGCAAGGACCGGTAATTGAAAATCACAATAATAAAGAGGCATGTGTATTAGACTCTGTTTTGTATGAATTTTGCAAATTGATTTAAGTTTTTTTAAAAAAACTTTTAATTTATAGATTCTTCTTATACTGCTTCTCTTCTTCAAAAAATTGATTCAAATCATTTTCATCAAGCATATTTTTAACTTAAGATTATTTTAACTTATTATTATTATTGTTATTATTATCCCAAGTTATTTATAAAAAACAACTTTTGAATTATTGTTCAAAGTTAGAATTAATTTCTCATAAGCAATGTTTAACGTATTTTAATCATCGAATTAATTTCTCATAATGCAGTTTTATTAATGCATTTAGCAATTTTGTTTTTTAAAAAAACAATATGTTCAATTCGTAGCTTTTTAGAAAGTGAAATATGATTTCCTCACTTTCCATGACCGTGAGTTTCGGGCACATGAAAGCCAGCATTTGATTAAGAGGATCGATGGCCCAGGTTGGACAGCCCATCATTACTCCACTTGTAAAAGTTCAATAAATAATTTGGCTATTTTGTGCTTTTTGCAGATAAAGTTAAATTTCTAAAGATGCACATTTTTTTTTGACGAATAACACGTTAGAGTATGTTGAAGTTTTCATTTTTTTTCTTTCTATATGTGGAGTTTAGAACCGTCAGTTAGAGTAAATTTCGTGTTTCTTTGGAGGATACATGTGAGCGTGGTTATGAGTGTTTTTTAAAATATTTTTTTATTCGGAAAAATATAAAAATGATATTTTTTTATTTTTTAAAATTATTTTTAGCATCAATTTATAAAAATAATCTAAAAACATAAAATAAAATAATTTAAAGCAAATAAATGTTTTTTAAAAGTATTTTTAAAACACAAAAACAAACAAGATAAAACACAAATTTTTTATATGTCATATTTTAAAACTGTAATAGCTCATGAAATGACTACAAAGTTCCAGAAGCTAAATCACTATGGCCAATGAAATTCTAATAGGCAAATCTCTCCTTATTTAAAATGTTTTTTTACTCAGAAAAATATAAAAATAACATTTTTTATTTTAAAAAAATTATTTTTGGTATCAGTTTATAAAAATAATATGAAAACATAAAATAAAATAATTTGAAGCAAATAATTTTTTTTTCAAAAGCAATTTTAAAACATAAAAATAAACAAGGTAAAGCACAAAATTTTTATATGTCATATTTTAAAACTGTAATAGCTCATGAAATGACTACAAAGTTCCAGAAGTTAAATCGCTATGGCCAATGAAATTCCAATAGACAAATCTCCCCTTACATTCTAGAAGGGTTCTTGTGAGATTTAAGGTAAATTATTATCTAATTTTAATAAAATTTCTCTTGCATGGAGATTCTACCTGAAATCTTATCCCACTTAAAAATACATGCTAATAACCATATCAACCTAAATATAACATCTCATATGGTTTATACTAACAGGTAGCCTCACTAATACCACTTAAAACACAAACATCAATTATTATCATCCACCATATTTATGAACTATTATATATGATACTGTTTTCATGAAGTGGATGCAAATAAATAAACATACGTAAAAAATTTAAAATACTTAAACAATCCAACATTTTACTGATTGCAATCTCAAAATAGTTTAACCTAATTCATCTTTCTTTCTATCTATCTATGTCTGTGTTATCCAATAGATGAGCCAAGTTCAATAAATATTATGACTACCTCCTAACTGAGTGACCTCGTCTTTGGGCATGACACTATTAAGAGTTAACATCTCGTAAAATTTACAAGTGCATTGTGACAAACAGTGAACCACTAACACACATAGATATATCCTTTGTTTTCTTCTTTAATATTACAAAGCATATAGGCAGCCTCTTAACCCTTTTATAGCAACAAGCCAACCTTATTAATACATATTATAGAATGTACTTATATAGGAAATACTGTATAGGAAATATTGTCTATATACTCTTGTGTGGTAACATCCACCATTGCTATTGTATATTGCCCTACACATATATATAGAAAGAATTGACTAACTATTAGGTAAAGCCTCTTAATTATTCTCAATTATACAATACTAATGTTAAATTAAAAGTTTCATAAACAAATAAAATCCATCATATACAATCAGTACATGATAATACTGATGTTTTCTAAATTGACACCTCAAAGTTATATCAACTTCAATATTATTATAATTTCACTCAAGTCCATAACATATAATTTATTGTTTTTCTGTATATGACATGCCTAAATTAATAGTTAACATCACATTACTTTCACCATTATATATGATACTACTATTTACATTAGGAATAATAGTACAATTGTAATGACATAACCTAAAGATATATATTATAAGAAATTCTATAAAAAAATAATCTAATTTAAGAGAATTAGACATAATTTAAATTAAATAGTATGAAATGAACTTTAATTGTACAAATTCAAACAAATTCCCAAACTTTTGATGTAACACATACTTCACAAAAATTAAACGTAATTTATGATATTTTATGCTCAATTGTATAAAAGCAAACCTAATTGTAAACTAACCACTTATCTAAAATTCAACACAATAACTAATTCATTGTAATTCAACTTCTTTCATGCTCAATTTATTAAATATCGTGATGGTTTTAAAAGTGTTATTTCGCCAACATTTTTTTAATTATACTTTTTCACTAAATTTATTTTTAGTGTGCTACTTTTTATTTTAAAATCAAATAATTTAGGACCTCCAAGTACAAATTAATGGGTCCAATGTCTACAAGAATCAAGACTAAAGTAATTCAATTCAAAAGCACAAACTAATCCAAATCTAACTCAAATGATCGTAGTCATATTCCGCATGATTTTTGTACTTTTTGAGTCAATTCCCAACAAAGATAAAAGCACATAAAGTTATATTCTACAGTTAGAGTTTGTTGAAGTTTCGAAACGCAAGCCTAATTGATATCACGGTTTCCATTTATGATTTTTTTATATGTGACGTTTAGAACCCTGCATGAGTGTTCTATCCAAAATCAAATGTAACAGCTCATACTGTTTATAATCACAAATACTTTAAGTATACCACTCAAAACATAAACCTCATTTGTTATCATCCATCATATTTATGAGCTATTATATATGATAATGTTTTTATGAGACGAACGCAAATAAATAAATAAACATACATATACACATATATAAAATATTTTAAATATTTAAATAATTCAACATTTTACTGATTGCAATCCCAAAATAATTTAACCTTAACCCACTTATCTATCTATCTATTTTTGTCTATATCATCCACTAAATAAGCCAAGTTCATCATACAATGACTACCTCCTACTTAAGTGACCTTGTACTTAGGTACGACAATATCAAGAGTTAACATCTTTCTAAAGTTGATAAGTGAATTGGGACAAACAATGAGCCGCCAAAACACATATAGGTGTATCCTTTGCTTTCTTTGTTAATAGTACAAAGCATATAGACAGTCTCTCGACTCTGCTGTAGCAACAAACCAACTTAATATTAATACAACACTAACATTAAATCAAAAGTTCCATAAACAAAAAAAAATCCATCATTATCTTGAAACTATCATCATATACAATTGGTACAGGATAATACTAATATTTTTCAACTTGACACCTCCAAGTTATATTAACTTCAATATCATTATAATTCCACCTAAGTCCATAACATATAATTTCTTTTATTTCTTATAACAAGCCTAAATTATCATAATTTAACAACATAATTTTTTCATTATTGTATGTGATACTACTTTTCACATTAGGAATAATAGATTCTATAAAAAGGAAATGAATCTAATTTTAGAGAATTGAACATAATTTAAACTAAATTGTATGGAATCAATTCTAATTGCTCAAATTTATAGCATAATCAAACAAATTCCCAAACTTTTGATGCAACACATAGTTCACAAAAATTAAATATAATTCATGATATTTTCATGTTCAATTGTATAAAATCAAATCGAATTACAAACTATATTCATAGCTAATTTCAAGTAATTCAAATAAAATACCAAATTTGACAACTCAACGCAAAACATAATTTACTAAATTCATGCTTAATTTATTAAATATTATGATAATTTTAAATTGTGCTATTTTACCAAATATTTTTTAAACTGTAACATTCAACTAAAAAAAATTATTTTATTGTGCTGTTTTTTTTTTTAAATCAAATGATTTAGGACCTACAAGTACAAATTAATGGGTCCAATGTCTACAAGAATCAAGACTAAAGTAATTCAATTCAAAAGCACTAACTAATCCAAATCCAACTCAAATTATCGTAGTCATATTCCGCATGATTTTTGTACTTTTTGAGTCAGTTCCCGACAAAGATAAACAGCTTTTGAAATTTACCAAACAGATGGACACAATAAGGGATTGATTATTTTTAAGAAATAAACGTTATTTCATTTAAATTTATTTGAACTTCTTTATAAATGAATCAAAGTAAAATATCCATAGCTTTGAAGGTAATTCTAGCATTCATCGTGACATATCCAATCATATATATAAGTGTTAATGACACTTTCTTTTGTAGGAGGGACTAAAAAGGTTGACATTAACTTATTATTATTATTATCCCAAGTTATTTATAAAAAGAAACTTTTGAATTATTGTTCGTATTGTATATGTTTCCCATCAATGGTGGGTCTTAGCATGACACTATAGCATAATTCACTTCTCTGTTCTTTTCTTTTCTTCCTGAAAGTATATGACCACTTTTTCTCTTTTGTTTTTGAGAATGTATGAGTTTGATATATAAGAAGGATCAAGACAACCTTGTTCACACGCATATGTGTTTATATTTCACTTTTCTTTTCTTTTTGAATGTATATGACCACTGTAATAAGAACGTATGCGTTTAATAAGATGAATCAAGGCAACCTTATTGTGTATGTTTCCCATCAATGGCGGATCTTAGCATGACACTAGCATAATTCACTTCTCTGTTCTTTTCTTTTCGAAAGTATATGACCACTTTTTATCTTTTGTTTTTGAGAATGTATGAGTTTTGTCGCATGTATGCGGCGTCGCGGCGAAAACATCCACCCTCAAAATTGTTATATGATGTATGGAAAATGTGGGGAGACAAGAAATTCTTGTTTTTTATTAGTGAAAAATAGAATGGGAGTTGCCACCTAGTATTTTGGTCACTAGGAATCCTAACTGGTCTTAGAGATCGGGTACGAGGACTAATTGTGTAAATGGAAGGTATTAGCACCTCAAATACGCCTTACCTAAGGTAAGCTGCATTGTTTTATTGTTTGATTAAATCTAAGGTCTTGTCGTGTTTTCTAGTGTTGATCCATCTATGGTTTAAAAAAAGTCCTCCTTAGTAAGGAGATCCTTATCTTATCGAGTAATTCTGACGTCAACAAAAGAATTTAATATCCGGAATACGTCTTACGTATAAGGTTGTAACCCTAGATACTAAAAGAAAACAAAAATATAGTTGTTTTTGAAATTTTTGAAATATAGGCCTAGTTCTCGTGACTTTAATAAACTGATTATTAAACAACCTAAAGCAGTGACCCGACTAAACAACCTAAAGCACACGTGAATTTCTTCACAAGTGCATGAACTATGCGAAGGTAATTAAATTACCTTCGCATAGTAACATGCATCATTTTTTACAGAGGCGGAGAATGGAAGAGAAACAAACCTGGTTTTGGAGAAAAGAGGCCGATGGTTGTGCTGACCTCCTCTACCGGCTTCGTGATTCTGGAGAAGGAAAAGCCTATGATGATCTTTGGTCTCGTCTCTTTGGTTCCCTGGTTATGAAGAAAGTGAAGCCGATGGTGATGGTGGCTTCCTCTGTTATTTCCTTCGTTGTGGAAAAGAAAGAGCAGGTGGTGGCTCAACTCCTCTGTTGGTGTCGAGTTTTCTGACGGTCACTCGGCTCCTCTGTTGGTTTCGCCTTCTTTTTATTTTCTCTCTTATCCTGCTCACTCCCTCTGCCTCTCTCTTCTTTACACTCTCTTCTCTCTTTTTTTTTCTTTATGTCTCGTTGCCTTGTCCTCCTCCTTTTGTTCTCTTTCCCCCCCCCCCTCGGCGACGGTTCCTCCTCTGGCTTTTATAGCCCAAGGAAAGCACTGTGGTGGTAACGGTCGCCAGGATAGCAACCATAAAATGTGCCCTATAATTGGAGCAATTTGCTGCAAAACATATCCCTGTTTTAATGTTGAAAACGATTTTCTTTGAAGGAGACAATGAATAGTGGAAACGACGCCTTTACAAAATTTCAAAATGAATATTTTCGATTTGGTCCTTGGCTATTTTGAAAATTTTGTAATCAAGCCCCCCGTATGAATTGTAATTGAATCCCTTGATTTTAGCGCCTTTTCTGGTTTGGTCCTTGGTTTCAGATTGTTTCAATTAAGTCCCTAATTGACCATCAAACTTCAATAATTGTGCAATTAAGTCCCTTTTCAAAATGATAATTGGACCCCATAACTTTAATTTCTTCCAATAAAAGCCTAAATTGACTTAAAAATCAATTTTTCTTGCAATTAAACCCTCCATAAATTCAATTAAACCTTAGATAAAATTTAATTGAGTCCATAAACATATGATTTTAGACTTTTCTTCCTCAACTTGAATTTTCTTTGTCAACAGGGCTCTTATCAGTCAAAAATATACTATCAAATTTCAACATTTTGCATTTTTTAAACTCCTCAATCAATTTTGTCATTTTTTCAGCATTCCAACATCCTTTTCTCGCTCCTATTATTTTTTGGATTTCTTTCGAATATTTTTTGAAATATATTTTTTGTATTTTCTCATTTTCATTTTTTTTTTGGAACCCAAAAATGGGTAACAACAAGTTTGATAAGAAGAATCAAGACAACCTTGTTCACATGCATATGGGTTTATATTTCACTTTTCTTTTCTTTTTGAATGTATATGACCACTTTTTTCTTTTTCTATTTTAAGAACGTAGGAGTTTAATAAGATGAATCAAGACAACCTTACCTTATCAACTCTCATGATCTGCTTTTCACAAAACAATAAAAACAAAAAATAAAATATCACATCACATATGATATAGCAAAGTCTCCTAGTATAGAGTAGACTTTGCTGAAATTTCAATATAGTTTGATGGGACCACGAACATCGACACATATTTCTTGTAGGGGTTGACTTGCTATTGATGTAAACTCCTTCGGAAAACTCTTACAAAATTATTTACCCACTAAACATCCTTCACACAACTGATTTGAGTGTATAATGGATGGTAGATCCTTCAATATCTCCTTTTGTGCCATCATCTTCAAGCTATCAAAATTTACATGCCCAAATCTTATATATCAAAGCCAGGTTTCATCCTTCACACATGCATTTAGGCATTTAGTTACATTCGTCTCTATGTTTAGCAAAAACATTCTATTAAACCTAACACTTGTTGTAACCCATTTTTGGGTCCCTACATCAAAAATGATAAAATACAAAAAAGTCTCAGTCTATCCTAACCACCCACAGGTTTTGGTTCTGGTTAGAGGGGATTCGCGAAAGGAATCTTAGTCTATCCTAACCACACACAGGGATTTTGGTTCTAGTTAGAGGGGATTGGCGAAAGGAATCTTGGTCGATCCTAACTACCCGCAGGATTTTGGTTCTAGTTAGAGGGGATCTAAGTCTATCCTAATCACTCACAGGATTTTGGTTCTGGTTAAAGGGGATTGGCGAAAGGAATCTCAGTCTATCCTAACCACTCATAGGATTTTGGTTCTAGTTAAAGGGCATTGGCGAAAGGAATCTTAGTTTAGCCCAACCACACATAGGACTTTGCTTTGTAAGCATTGTAAAGAGAGGGGCAATTGTTGTAACCCATTTTTGGGTCTTCGCACAAAAATAAAATACAAAAAAATAAAAAAAATATTATCAAAAAGTATAACAGTGAAAAGAGGATGCCAGAGCGCTAAGAAAATGGTCAAAAATTGGTTGAGGAGGTTTAAAAATACAAAGATTAAAATTTGGTAGTATCTTATTGACTGATGAAAGCCTTGTTGACAAAGAAAATTCAATTTGAATTTATGGAGTTTTTTATTGCAAGAAAAATTGATTTTGGATTTAATATGGGCTTTAATTGAAAGAAATTAAAGTTTTGGGGTCAAATTATAATTTTTAAGAGTTAATTTGGTCAAATCAGGGGCTTAATTGCATAAATATTGAAGTTTGATAGCCAATTAGGGACTTAATTGAAGAAATCTGAAACCAAGGACCAAAATAGAAAAGGCGCGTAAATAGAGGGGCTGGAATTAAAACCGGATCAGGGGCCAAATTAAAGAAATTAGAAGTTTATTGCTCATTTAAGGGTCAAATTGCGCTAATTCAAGACCAAGGACCAAAGTGAAAAAGGCGGCCAACTTCAAGGCCATTGTTTGAATTTAGCTAGGATGTAATTGAATTGATTTTTACAATTAAAATTGCAATTGAGGACTGGATTGAACAAATTACAAATTGAGGACCAATGTGAACTCTAACACATTTTGCCGCCTTGTCATTTAAATGAAACGGTATGTTTTTCCTAAAATGGCGTCGTTTCATACACTGTTAAAAAAAGAGAAAAAAAAAAGGACCGAGGGAGAGGACAGAAGAGAGAGATTGAGAGAGAGAGAAGAAGAGAGAACAGAAAACAGAAGAGAAAAAGGGAAAAGAGGAGAAGACAAGGAAAGAGAAAAAAAATAGAGCATACCACAAAAAGAGAAGAAGAAGGAATGCCGCTGGAACCACCGCGCCACCGCTGGACGACTGAGGCGTCTCCAGTACCTTTTATTTTGCCTTCATTTCTTCCCTCGCCATGCAAGACGTGCACAGTGCACGTCTGCAAGCGGGGAGGAGCTGGTTACTGTGCATGATTAACCAGCTAATGTAGGCTGGGCTGAGCCCGACCCATGTAGTTGGGCCAAGCTCGGCCAGCCCATGTATTTGAGCCTTACCGGCTCATTTCAAAAAAAAATTCAAATACTTGTTTAAGAATTTTTACATTTTTTCTGCGTAATTTTTATGTTATTTTGAATAATATCAGACAATATTTTTATACCAAAAAATACAAATCCAGTATTAAAATACCCGGTTTTCGGCAAAACTTCCAAAAATACAAAAAAAATTTAAAAAAAGAAAAAAAATGTTCTTGTGCATACGGCGAAGTGTCTCAAAGCTAAAAAAATCATATTATATTTTTCATATAACAAAAAACAATGTCTTAGTATGTATTTTAGCTTTAATAACCAATTTATTAAAGTCAAGAGAACATTAGTTAAAATTTCAAAAACAACAAAATTTTTATTTTGTTTGTCTTTTAGTATCCAGGGTACGACATTACACGTAATACGTATTCTGGATATAAAATTCTATTTTTTTCGGATGTAGAACGTTTAGGTTTTACTCCATTAAAATAAGAACCTTCTTATTGAGGAGGACTTTTCTTGACCCTTTAGACGGACCAATAATTAGAAAATGCAGTAAGACCATAATTTTTTATCAGACAAATAAAACAATACAGCTTACCTTAGATAGAGCGTAGTTAGGGTGCTAATACCTTCCCTTTACGCAACCAGTCTCCGTACCGGATCTCTAAGACCAGTTAGGGTTGCTAGTGACCAGAATACTAGGTGGCGATTCCCATTCAAATTTTCCATTGATAAGAGACAATAATTCCTTGTCTTTGCACATATGCAAGAGATAAACCATACACCATTTTCCTTGAGGGTGGATGATCGCTGCGACGCCGCTCATGTGCGACTCCACTAGGGACCTTGTGGACTAAGCTTTGATTTTTTTTATTATTGTTTTATTGGTTTGCGTGTTTTTAATATGCATTTCCTTTATTTATTGCCTACGCACTTTAAATTCTGTACATATTTGTTCATGCATTGTATAGAATTGCTTCATGCATCACATATTTTAATTTTTGGAAAGCACACACAACCTTTTAAGTTAGGTGGGGAACTAACGATCTGCCCTATGACCATTGGTCAGGGTTCAGATGCGTGAAACACCCAACTTATATCTGAGTGCCTGCTTGGTAATGGTAGGCATATGTGCCTTAACCATTTCTCGCAACGCCCCTATATTGTCTTTACGAAGATTGTCACTGGGCAGATATGAGACCCTTTTAAGATCAGGTAGAAAACCTACCTATATTCACATAAGGAATAGAGCATGTCCTTAGGGTGTATGTGCCATCTTTAGTTGCATAAGGGCAACCCTTCTTGAAGCATCTTGAACTCAAGACTTGTGGGTGACACAATGACCGTCACGTAGAAAATTTTCATCGCAGAGTTTGGGCAAGAATCAAGATTTTTGTTTCATCATGCAAGGGGTACGATCATATGTCACCCCTAGAAGGGTGAGTTCATCATATGAATTAAAGTGCATAACTTATTTCATTGTAAATAACATACATACATACCAGGTTGAAATATAGGTCCCTAAAAAGTCTACAACACCCAACTTCGAGCAAGAAACATGGAAGATGAAGAGCGTGCTCAACGTGACGCCTATTTTCAAGAAGTGTTGGGGTCTCTGAAAACCAGTGTGGCTCACCTCACTAGCTTACTCAAGTAAACAATAAGAAATACCTCTGGTGAAGGTCCTTCTAACCAACCAATTTTCGCACCCTCGCGGCGGGAGCGCGGCGTCGCGGCGATCTTCGATTGGTTTCGGGGTCTTTGTTTGTTTTGTGAATAAGGGAGTCGTCACCTAGTATTTTGGTCACTGGGAACTCTAACTGGTCTTTCAGAGATTCTAAGGTAAGGGACTGATTGCGTAAAGGGAATGTATTAGCACCCCTAATACGCCCTACCTAAGGTAAGCTGCTTGGTGTTTGGTTTGTCTTATAATTGCTTTGGTGTTGGTGTTTTCTAATTCCATCAGTTTTTTCTAGGTTTGATTCTAACTAAATTTATTAAGATAGAAATCCAAGGAGATTCCATGTGCTTTAAAAGCTCATTTTTCCCTTGGTATTTCAAGAGTTTGCGACTCATAAATCGCAAGGAGGAGGGACAAAAATTTAGAAATCTAGGGCTCTTTAAAAGCCTATTTTTGCCTTAGTGTTTTATACTCTCACGGCTCGTAAACCGTGGAGTAAAAAAAAATTAAAATATCCTCAATTATAATCAAGGCTTCTTTTAAGGATGTGTGAGTATTTATTATTCCTAGAAAATTATTTTGGATATTTACCACTCAGGGTTTCTTTATCCAAATATTAACAGTGAATAATAACAAATTATTCCTAATAATATTTTGGATATTCGTCCTTTTAGGATTTCTTTATACAAACATTAGCGGTGAATAATAGATGAATTTCCCCCAAAATAAGATTTTTATATTGCAGTGATTATTTTCCATAACCAGCACGAATCAAATCATATTTCTATGGTATTTTATATTGCAGTATTTATATATGATTCAGTAATTATCTCCTTGACATATTACTTCCTTAATATTAACCCTGATGCTCTAGGTTATCGCCACATGTAAACCTTCATTTTTATTTTTTTTTATTTTTTTGAAAATTTATCAAAACATGGATAAAAAAATTAGGTAGCAACACTAGTCACCTTTAATTAGACTACTACTCTTAGTTCAGCCTAAAGAAAAGAATGAGCGAACATGGTCAAGCACCTCAACAACATCCAATATTTGTGCAGTCAGCGACACCCGTACCAGCCCTGACAGTCATGGAGGCATCTGCTAACGAGTCCCACAAGGCTAAGTCATCTGATAGCATTGACCAAGCTAAGATAAAGGTGCTGGAAGTCAGACTCAAAGTCATTGAAGGGGTAGACTTATATGATCCAGTTCGGGCAGCAGAGATGTGTTTAGTCCCAAATGTGGTTGTCCCGAAGAAGTTTCGTGTTCCTGAGTTCATCAAATACAGTGGAACACAATGCCCCATGACTCATCACAGGTCCTACTGTAATAAAATGGCAGAGGTAGTATATGATGAAAAACTACGATGCACTTTTTTCGGATAGCTTAAGTGGGGCAACATTAAGTCGGTACATGAGATTAGACCACACAAAAATCCAAAGATGGAAGGATCTGGTGGATGCTTTTGTCAAGCAGTACAAGTACAACATGGACATTGTTTCTGACAGAACTAGCTTGTCCAATATAGAGAAAAAGGACAAAGAAAGCATAAGGGAATATGCTCAAAGATGGCGGGAATTAGCTGCTGAAGTTCATCCTCCACTTCTGAACAAAGAGATGGTCTCTTTATTTGCCAACACACTCAAAGCACCATATTACGAACATGTTATGGGTAGTTCAGCCTAACAATTCACTGACGTTGTGGTAATGTGTGAATGCATAGAGCAAGGCGTCAAGAGTGGTAGAATTTCTGCACCTACCGAGAAAAGAGGCTTCGAAAGAAAAGAGGTCCATCACGTTGAAGATGGCTACAGAGGTATAAAAAACTCACTCCAAAACTACCACACTCCATCCCAAATTGCCAACATCAAAAAACCTGAACCCCAAAACTTTCAAGCCAAAACCCAAATTGGAAATTACCAAAGGGTCCAAGAACAACTACCTCCACTACTGCTACCCCTGAATGAGATGTACCAAAAGCTATTGAGCATCGGTCATATAGCTCCAAAACCTCTGCCATTTGTGCAGCCACCTTATCCTAATTGGTACAAGCCAAAACTCAATTATGAATATCATACTGATATTGTTGGGCATAACATCCATACCTGCAACACTTTCAAGAGAAAGCTTCTATAATTAATCAAGGCCGGGTGGATAGAATTTGAAGACACTTCTAATGTGAATACGAATCCTCTACCGAATCATCTTTGGAAGCAGTGAATTAGAAAAGCACTAGCAATGGAATGTTCGAGGAACTAGAAAGCATCAATGGTCCAGCATGGGTGTGGAAATGATAACATTAAATTTAAAGGACACAAATTTTGACCGTAGTGTTGTTTTGCATCATCATTGAGCCCTCTGCACAGATTTTTTGAAAGGAAGGCTAGCGTAAGAGCAGATTCACCAATAAAGCCTACCTTATTATTGTCTTTTGTTTCATGCTTTCGAACAAGACTGTCTATGTCAAAGAGCATTTGTTAAATAAGATCATATGCTTTCCTGTGTTCATATCACACTCCTTTTTGTTGTTATTACATGTAAATAACATTTTGAGCACAACTTTTGCTCACAAAACGACAATATGAAGAATCCTTCAATGTTTTTCTTTTTTCCAAAACATACATAATCTCATATGTTTTCAAGGATATTTTTTAGGACCTCCAAAATTGAGTACAAAAATAAACATCATGTTGATATTTGTCCAAAACAAGTACATTCTGGAAATTCAAGTGGTTCCTTAGACAGGTAAACACATACCTAGGAAACTTGAAAGCAAAAAGACAAAACAAAAATAAAACCCCATGAGGTAACTCAAAAGCTAAGTTTTATTTGAATGAATAAATCATTTTGCATATGCACATGAAAACAAGACCTACCGATCCTCAATGCACTGAGTTTGAGATGAGAAAATGCCATCTTTGATAAATCCTTTCACGAGGCTGAAATTTATCCTTTGCAGTCCCATTTTGAGCCTACTAATCTTTTTTTGCAAATAACCTTGACTAGGATAACACCCCACATTGGAGGGAAAATAAGAGAGGTTTTAAAGACCATCAATAGGAAAAGACTTTATTATCATCCAGACAAAGCAGTGAAGATGTGTGCTGGAATTGATCATGTAATTTGATTGAAAAGAAGATCCGAAGGATCTAAAAGATTTGAGCTTCTCATAAAAACAACCTATGTGATTATGCTCAACCAAACAAAAATGAAGACAACAAAGAGAAAACGCCCAAACCCGACACTGGGGGCATGATAAACCATTTTGGAAAGAAATTCAAAAGAAAGAGGTCAAAAAACAAGCACAAGTGATCCTTAGTCTTAAAAATTCCTCAAACACCTTTTTGAGCCTGCAAAATATCATTTTCTTCATAACCAATAGCTAAAGCCTACATTACGTACCTGATAAAGCCCTTTCTAATCAAAGGCAAGCAATCTGGATCGGTAGGCAGTGCTTTCTCGTGCGAGTCAAATCATTATTCATGCAAATAAAATAAATGCTTTGAACCGATTCGGTTCTCAATAACCCTCAAATTGAAATTTTAACTTTTTATGACCAACCAGATGTCACTTCATCTTTAACCCAAAAGCTTCAAAACACTTTTATCCCTTCAAGAACCTGTCAATATGAATCACTTGCATTCTTTAGAACAAGTTTATTTTGAACCAATGTCAAAATGATTTTTGTGGTTGGAATAACTTGAAAGTTCCAAAAATTTGCATGGAAACATTTCCCTATAAATAACCCAAACTTTCTTTCACATAACCTCATATCCCTAAAGAAAACCCAATGTGAACACTTGGGGGGCGTGATCAAGCTGGGGGGCAAACGCCTGGTAGGGTTGGCTCCATGATTCCTTTCCTCAGGAAAATGTTGGGCAAAATTAACAACCTTTGAGATAAAGGTTGGAAGACAAAGAAATGTGACGACATCAAACCCTTCCCACAGGTCAAGATCATAACATGTGACTCGAGTAAGCAAGGGTGAAAAGGCCATCGAAATTTACTACCAACACTCCAACTTTTGAGAAAAAGAAAGACACCATGAAGAAATGAGGGCCTATATTTCTCAGGTAAGTATACATGCATATCAATCATAATTCATTGTTTTTAACATTTTAGCAACTTGTTAATCCACCACTTAGGTAGTGCGTTTTCTAACCGTACCTCTTTCCTTTTGAGTGCGCCTTTAAGCCCTCATCACTTAGGTAGTGCATTTTCTAAACCTGTCTCTTTTTTTTAGTGCGCCTTTGAGCCCTCACTACTTAGGTAGTGTGTTTTCTAACCCTGCCTCCTTTTTTTGAGTGCGCCTTTGAGCCCTCACCATCTTTTTTGGATAGGTCACCCATTACAACTCGACCACTTCTCCATGTTTTTGTCTGGGTAGGTCACCCATTACAATGTGACAATTCCTCCACTTGGGTAGGTCACCCATTACAACACGACCATATTACAATGTGACCATTCCTCCACTTGGGTAGGTCACCCATTACAACTCGACCACTTCTCCATGTTTTTATCTGGGTAGGTCACCCATTACAATGCGACCATTCCTCCACTTGGATAGGTCATCCATTACAACACAACCATTCTTTCCTTTTTCCATTTTGGTATAATACTATCCACTACCTTTTAAAATTAAAAATTCCTAGGTATAATACTGAGGAATAACTTAACCGGTCAGGTCTTGGATTTGTTTTTCAATGGTTACGAGTTTGAGTTCCTTAAAGGTCATTGCAGGCTTACATGGTCATTAATTTTAGAGGCCGTAGGATTACTCGATGTGCGCACAAGCTAGCCCGGACACATACATTAATAAAAAAAAAAATTACCCAGGTATTAAACAAGAGAAAAAGTGATCAACATCGTATAAAACCTGATAAATTCATTGTTGGTGAGATGGGGATATTGAAACCGAGATCATTCATTAATTATTCAGGTTCGTTTAATCTGAAGATGATCTTAAAAGAAGAGAATTTTGAGAGGAAACAAGTACAAACTCAATTTTAGGACAATACAACTAGAATTTGATACGATGTTATTAGTTCAGAACTACACAAACCCAAAATGAAACGGCAATCTAAACAATAACAATCCAGCCCATCATTACGTAGGAATAATGAAATTAAACAAGATAAAATCCTAGAATACCGATTTTACGGAAGTGATAGTCTGCATCAAAGTGAGGACCAGGAGGATAGCTGCTGCAACAGTTGCCGTACCTCTCCAAACATTGGGGAAATATACAAGTCTCAAGCTTGCCTTCATACGGTTCCAGCGGTTCTCATAGTGGTCATTCATCTTTTTACACATATCATCATAACAAGTGGAAGTGTCGCCAATATTTTCGTTAAGCTTGTTAATCATATTTGAAAGTGCGGCATCGTCACCTAGCCAGTGGAGAATGATCCCCTTTCCAACTAGCAAATCCACGTCTTCTGCACTGTTGATAAGATTGTCCAGAAACTTAATGTAATTGCATATGTAAGCTTCAAACGGTTTGTAGCACTGCTCCAAGGCCATGATATTTCGTACAAAACGTTCGAAGCTGTAATCAACTTCCAAGCGTGGTATTTCCAACACTCCTTTCTCAAATCTTATGTTAGGCAAGCATTTCTCTTTGGCGACCCGAAACCTCACTCCTGCCTTGCGAAGCATGACGGCGCTATATTTCAGCTTGATATTATCAAAAGTAAAACTTCTCCCAATGACTCCCTTCAGCATTAAATTCCTTAGTAAATCAGTGAAGTGCCTGCTTCTCTGTACTTTCGGGTCGTTTTGTACCTCATCTGAAAGCCAATACTTTCCCAAATGAGAGGTAGCAAGACGAAGAACAGGAATGCTTGGTAACTCTTGGCGAGCGCGATTGACCTCCTCATCTATTTCCTGAATAATGAAGAAAGGTAGTTGGTTTTCAAGTAGCTTCAAGTCTTCTTCTATGTCGGACATCATCCAAGGCTCTAAATTCTTATAAGGACGATCTTCAACACCATGTGACTCCTTTAAAAACTCAATAATGAAGACGGCATCCAGCAGGATCATCTCTATGAAATCCCTACTCCCAATTTCGTTGAAGTTCTTTGAATAATATTGTCGTATATTCTTTTCTTTATTCCGAATGATGTTCACAAGATCCATAATTCTCTCGTCACTCAACTTATTCTCTTTAAACTCTCTAAAACATATCAATTTCTCCCTTTTCATGATCTCTAGTTTGGCATCGCCGCGGTGAAGAGGACCTATTGAAATCAGTTGTGGAGTGTAGGCTTCCGGTTTTACGTTTCTAAGCAAATTGGGCACCTTGTAGATACGGCACTCAGACAGGTCCTGTTGAGGTGTGCACGAATCCACCATACTGTTAAGCCGTGTCACAATATTTCTAGTCATATCATAATCTTCCCCATTTGATGCTCTTGCTCCTTCAAAATCGTTATTCATTCTTGAAGCACATGCAGTACTGAGTTTAACCATTTTCAGTCTGCAGGTTCGGTGAAACAAACCAAGAATGAACGGAAGGGGTATATATATAGCTCAATTTTGATTTATTTTTTTGAGATATATGTACTAATATAGTAATTTCTGTGTTATTTCACAAAATTAAGGCACTTTTTTATTCATGACATTTTATGTTCCTGAATTTAGTAGCACCAATCACAAAAATTTTAAATTTTAAATTTTAAAATTTCAAGTTACATCTTTTTAATTTAAATTTACATCAAAATTTTAATTTTTTTAAATATTGCGCACAAACTTTTGGACGCCATCAATTGGTGAACAACTACTCCCAAGAACCAAATCATTGAGGAAAACTCGTCATCACTTGCATGTGAGTTAAAAATACAAAAAATAGAATTTAAACCAGAGATGTCTTTACATTTTAAAGGACTCCTTATGGCTCCATTGTTGCACATACATTTTTATTTTATTTTTCTCATTTACAATCTATCAATAATCTTTATATTCTACATATAACTCAACTTTCATGTCCTTTTTGACGACTCTATATCTTTCACCAATAACACTTTTTTTCTTCTTCTTTTTTCTACCTCTCTTCTGCTCTAACTCAATCTCTTTTAATTCCAACTAATTCCAACTAACACTCTATTTCACTCCTCCCTCCATCCCTCTCATCTTAACACATTACCTCACCTTTGAAAATCTACCAAGGGTTAGCATCTAGGTAATTTGAATAGAAAATTGTCGTTTTCTGAATTTTTTTTATTTCTTATTCGTTTTTATTTTACTCAAAATCTTTATAATCAATCAAACAAGTCGAGTAATTCTTGTAAACTAAATTATCAAAATTTTCTACCATATTGGTTTGGATAATTTAGGATTTATTGAACGATGCTCACTCCTAATATCTATTATATTTTATCTCTCTTATAAATTAAGTTTTTTTAATTATTATTAAAATGGATTAACTAAAAGCTAACTTGATATTTGTGTTTCGTGATTGAATTAACTAAAAGTTAACTTTATTATTATTATTAAAATGGATTAACTGAACCACGTAATGTCTGCAGAGCTTAAAACAATTCCAAAACATAAAATCTCAAAAAAACTAGACATTTCAGAGAACAAAACAAGTTAGTGCTGACCTGAGGGAGATCAGATGACTGTATCTCTATATATATGCTCCCAAGCAGCGAGCCTCTTTTCCTATATATTGCAGCCTCTCTCTCTCTCTCTCTCTCTCTCTCTCTATCTCTCTTGCTCTTGCTCTTACCAAGCCAAATGGTTGCGCCAAATATATATGCAAGGACCGGTAATTGAAAATCACAATAATAAAGAGGCATGTGTATTATATTCTGTTTTGTATGAATTTTGCAAATTGATTTAAGTTTTTTTAAAAAAAACTTTTAATTTATAGATTCTTCTTATACTGCTTCTCTTCTTCAAAAAATTGATTCAAATCATTTTCATCAAGCATATTTTTAACTTAAGATTATTTTAACTTATTATTATTATTGTTATTATTATCCCAAGTTATTTATAAAAAACAACTTTTGAATTATTGTTCAAAGTTAGAATTAATTTCTCATAAGCAATGTTTAACGTATTTTAGTCATCGAATTAATTTCTCATAATGCAGTTTTATTAATGCATTTAGCAATTTTTTTTAAAAAAAAACAATATGTTCAATTCGTAGCTTTTTAGAAAGTGAAATATGATTTCCTCACTTTCCATGACCGTGAGTTTCGGGCACATGAAAGCCAGCATTTGATTGATTAGAGGATGGCCCAGGTTGGACAGCCCATCATTACTCCACTTGTAAAAGATCAATAAATAATTTGGCTATTTTGTGCTATTTGCACATAAAGTTAAATTTCTACAGATGCAAAAAAAAAATTTCTACAGGTTAGAGTATGTTGAAGTTATCATATATATATATTTTTTCTATATGTGGAGTTTAGAACCGTCAGTTAAAGTAAATTTTGTGATCTTACAAATGTTTTTTAAAATATTTTTTACTTAAAAAATTATAAAAATAATATATTTTTTATTTTTAAAAATTATTTTTGACATCAATTTATAAAAATAATCTGAAAACATAAAAATAAAATTAATTTGAAACAAATAAAAAAAATTATTTTTTAAAAAAACACTTTTAAAACATAAAAATATAAGATAAAGCAAAAAAAATTTATTTGTCGTATTTTAAAACTATAATAGCTAATGAAATAACTACAAAGTTTCAGGAGCTACATCGCTATGGCCAATGAAATTCCAATAGCCAAATCTCCCCTTACATTCTACAAATTATTATTTAATTTTAATAAAATTTCTCTTGCTAGAAGATTCTACCTAAAATCTTATCCTACTTAAAAATACATGCTAATAACCATAATAACCTAAATGTAACATCTCATATGATTTATATTAACAGCTTCAATAATATCACTTAAAACACAAACCTCAATTATTATCATCCATCATATTTATGAACTGCTATATATGATAGTGTTTTCATGTGATGGATGCAAATAAATAAACATACATAAAAAATTTAAAATACTTAAACAATCCAACATTTTACCAATTGCAATCTCAAAATTGTTTAACCTAATCTACTGTTTATCTATCTATGTCTATGTCATCCACTAGATGAGCCAAGTTCATTAATATTATGATTACCTCCTAACTGAGTGACCTCGTCTTCAGGACATCATTAAGAGTTAACATCTTCTAAAATTTACAAGTGCATTGTGACAAATAGTAAACTACTAACACAAATAGATGTATCCTTTGTTTTCTTCGTTAATATTACAAAGCACATAGACAGTCTCTCAACCCTCTTATAACAACAAGCCAATCTTATTAATACAATACTAACGTTAAATTAAAAGTTCCATAAACAAAAAAAATCCATCATTGTCTTGAAATTATCATCATATACAATCAGTACATGATAATACTAATGTTTTCTAAGTTTACACTTCAAAGTTATATCAACTTCAATATCATTATAATTCCACTCAAGTCCATAACTTATAATTTATTTTATTTCTGTAAAAGAATAAATCTAATTTAAGAGAATTAGATATAATTTAAATTAAATAGTATGAAATCAACTTTAATTGTACAAATTTATATCAAATTCAAACAAATTCCCAAACTTTTTGATGCAACATATACTTCACAAAAATTAAACATAATTCATGATATTTTATGCTCAATTATATAAAAGCAAAACCTAATTGTAAACTTTCATATCTAATTTGAAGTGATTCAAATAAAATATCAAGTTTGACCACTTATCTAAAAATCAACACAATAAATAATTCATTGTAATTCAACTTCTTTCATGCTCAATTTATTAAATATCGTGATCGTTTTAAAAGTGTTATTTCGCCAACATTTTTTTAAACTATACTTTTTCACTAAATTTATTTTTCGTGTGCTATTTTTTATTTTAAAATCAAATAATTTAAGACCTCAAGTACAAATTAATGGGTCCAATGTCTACAAGAATCAAGACTAAAGTAATTCAATTCAAAAGCACAAACTAATCCAAATCTAACTCAAATGATCGTAGTCATATTCCCCATGATTTTTGTACTTTTTGAGTCAATTCCCGACAAAGATAAAAGCACATAAAGTTCAATTCTACAGATGCAATTTTTTTTTTTTTGACGAATAACAAAGTTAGAGTTGGTTGAAGTTTCGAAACGCAAGCGTAATTGATATCTTGCATTTTTGCATTTATGATTTTTTTATATGTGGCGTTTAGAACCCTGCATGAGTGTTCTATCCAAAATCTTATCTTGTTTAAAAATACATGCTAATAACCACAATAACTCATACAGTTCATAATCACAAATGCTTTAAACATACCACTCAAAACATAAACGTCAATTGTTATCATCGATCCATCGTATTTATGAGCTATTATATATGATAATGTTTTCAAGAGATGAATATAAATAAATAAATAAACAAACATATATGCATATATAAAAAATATGAAATACTTAAATAATTCAACATTTTACTGATTGCAATCCCAAAATAGTTCAACCTAAGTCACTTATCTATCTATCTATTTTTATCTACGTTATTCACTAAATGAGCCAAGTTCATCAATACAATGACTGTCTCCTACTCAAGTGACCTTGTATTTAGATATGACATTATCAAGAGTTAATGTCGTTCTAAAGTTGATAAGTGCATTGGGACAAACAATGAGCCACCAAAACACGTATAGGTGTACCATTTGTTTTCTTTGTTAATATTACAAAGCATATATATTAATACAATACTAACATTAAATCAAAAGTTCCATAAACAAAAAAAAAATCATCATTATCTTGAAACTATCATCTTATACAATTGGTATATGATAATACTAATGTTTTTCAACTTGACACCTCCAAGTTATATTAACTTCAATATCATTATAATTCTATATAAGTCCATAACATATAATTTTTTTTATTTCTTACGACAAGCCTAAATTATCATAATTTAACAACATAATTTTTTCGTTATTGTATGTGATACTACTTTTCACATTAGGAATAAAAATATCATTGTAATGATATAACATAAAGATATTATAAGAGATTCTATAAAAAAGAAATAAATCTAATTTCCGAGAATTAGACATAATTTAAACTAAATTGTATGGAATCAATCCTAATTGCTCAAATTTATAGCATAATCAAACAAATTCCCAAACTTTTGATGCAACACAGTTTACAAAAATTAAATATAATTCATGATATTTTCATGTTTAATTGTATAAAATCAAATTTAATTACAAACTGTATTCATAGCTAATTTCAAGTAATTCAAACAAAATACTAAATTTGACAACTTATCTAAAATTCAACGCCACACATAATTTACTAAATTCATGCTCAATTTATTAAATATTATGATAATTTTAAATTGTGCTATTTTACCAAATATTTTTTAAACTGTACTATTCCACAAAAAAAATTATTTTATTGTGCTGTTTTTTTTTTTAAAATCAAATGATTTAGGACCTACAAGTACAAATTAATGGGTCCAATATCTTCAAGAATCAAAACTAAAGTAATTCAATTCAAAAGCACTAGCAACTCAAATTATCGTAGTCATATTCCGCATGATTTTTGTACTTTTTGAGTCAGTTCCCGACAACGATAAATAGCTTTTGAAATTTACCAAACAGATGGACACAATAAGGGATTAATTATTTTTAAGAAATAATCGTTATTTCATTTAAATTTATTTGAACTTTTTTTGTAAATGAATCAAAGTAAAATAACCATAACTTCGAAAGTAATTCTAGCATTCATCATGACATATCCAATCATATATATAAGTGTTAATGACACTTTCTTTTGTAGGAGGGACTAAAAAGGTTGACATTAACCTATTTTACATGTACTTAATCCTCTTATAACTTGGTATGTTAGGGATTGCATGCAGACCACCAGAAGCTAACTAATTAAGAATAGATTGTTATACACTTTATCCCTATCTTATTGTGTATGTTTCCCATCAATGGTGGGTCTTAGCATGACACACACCATGCCCCTTTATAGGGAAAAGGTAAACTTTATGGATAGAATGCTTATACATATATCAAACCTTGTAATGTCTGAAATCCAAAACATCGTCCGTAAATTTTCAAAGAACAAAACCAGATGGTGCTGACCTGAGGGAGATCAGTGGACACTCTCTGTATAGATATGGTCCCAAGCAGCGAGCCTCTTTATTATAGATAGCATGTGGAAAAAGAAAGTATATGACAGGCAAGAAGGGCAACCACTATCATCTTGTTTTGTACTTTATCCCTATCTTATTGTGTATGTTTCCCATCAATGGTGGGTCTTAGCATGATGTTTCCAATCATATGGGTTATATTTCACTTTTCTTTTCTTTTCTTTTTGAAAGTATATGACCACTTTTTTCTTTTTGTTTTTGAGAACGTGCGAGTTTAATAAGATGAATCAAGACAATCTTACCTTACCTTATCTACTCTCATGATCTGCTTTTAACAATAAAATAAAATAAAATATCACATCACATATGATATAGTATTCTTATGGCGTTGAGAAAAAGAATTTTTTTTTTTTTAGAAAAAGAAATTTGAGACCTACAATATGAATTTTGAAAGTCAGATAGATACATTAAAAGGCAATTTTATAGTAATTTTTTTCTAAATGATCAAATATGATATAGTACTCTCCACGTACGGGATTAAGAGTTTTTTTTCCAACAAAAAAAAAAACTATCTTATTGTTAGGGATGGCATGCAGACAGCCAGAAGCTAACTAATTAAGAATAGCTTGTTATACACTTTATCCCTATCTTATTGTGTATGTTTCCCATCAATGGTGGGTCTTAGCATGACACTGTAGCATACTTCTCTGTTCTTTTCTTTTCTTTTTTTCCTGAAAGTATATGACCACTTTTTTTTTCTTCTGTTTTTGAGAATGTATGAGTTTGATAACAAGAATCAAAACAACCTTGTTTACAGGCATATGTATTTAATAAAATAAATCAAGAACTATATATATCAATAAATATTAAATAAATTGTTAACGCTAACTAAAAATTGAGTTGAGAAATTAAAAGATAAATATGTATTAAGATATTTAATCTCACGTTGCGAGTACCTCTTCAAAATTATTTTATTTAATTATACAAAAATAAATTTTTTTTTTAAAGAAAAGTAATAATCTAAATTCTATCAAAACAAAATATTTTTCCTATATAATTCCATCTATTTTTTATTAATATAATTGTTTTTCAACAATTTTTTTTATGAGTTCTTAATTCGATAAAAACCAAAATTAAATAGAATAAAGATAAAAAAAAATCTGGATGACTTGAAATATAGTAAAAAAAAACTTCTCTTTAATTAAAATGCCTTTATCTTATTAATGTGCTTCCTTTTTTTTGGCATTTTTCTCATCAAAATATTTGTTTCATAGACAAGAACTTATAAAAATCATAAAAGCAAGGTTGAATAAAATAAAATTTATTTTAATAATTTTAATGTGAATATATTAAAAAAATAAAACAACACACTAATAGCTCATTATTTTATTTTTTAATTCTTGATCTGTCAAGTTATATGGGACTAATGTCATCAACGCTTTTCTATTTTGAACCATTTTTCAATGTAATTGAAATTGGATTTTTTCTTGAGGGTTTGGTAGGATGGTTTTGAAGCTAAGGTCCAAGTGAAATTGTTTTGCGATTCAACTTGGAATGACAACTAAATATTTTAAACTTTCTAACCATACATGATAGGTCCAATAATTTATTCAGACAAGAAAGAAAAACATGGTTGAAATTAGAACTAAAATCTATCAAGAATATACAAAAATTAAAGATTCAAGCTATATGGAAGAAGTTTAACATAAAAAATTTATTTTTATTATCCTATTTTATTTATTTATTTAATATTGAATAATTATTTTTTAATAAAGTCAGGATTCGAGCTATATGCCAAGAATATCCTCTCTATTTTTTAAATCTTTCTCTTTGGATTTTAGCTATTTTTTTTATTGAATCCTGACTTTTGAATTCATGTATTTTATAGGATTCAAGGATTTTTAATATCCCAAGACACTTCTTACCTTGGGGATTTAAACAAATCTTTTCAAATAGACCCTTTGAGGTTTGGAGATCAGGCGAACCTTTTCAATTGAATAGAACGTTTTCCTAGTGATAAATGTTTAGATGAATCAATAGCATCAAGGATAACTTTCATTTTACAAAGCAAACTTGGAAGGGGAATAGGATCGAAAGATCCAAAGACAACCATTGTCATATTCGTACTTGTGGTTTCTTCTCCTCTTTCAAGTTGGATCTTCTTTTCATTCTCCATATGAATTATTAGGTCCTTAAGAACAAAGCATTTATCGACAAGATGGATGACTATTCGATGATACATGAGTACTTTGGATGATCAACCATATTAACTTCCTCAAGCCTTCTAAGTATAAGAAGTCTGATTAAACTTCATTCTAGAAGTTGATCTAGAATACCTGAAACTTCATAATCAGAAAAAATGGAATTCTTTTTCTTATAATATCTTCAAAATGGATGTTTTTATTTCTTGGGTTTGGTTTTTCAGGAATTTTTTCTTTGGCTTTAGGTTAGCTAGAAACCTTTATAGGTGTTGGGAAGACAATTATGGTTTCCTTTAATTTTGCAGGCTTTATATCATTTTGAAATTCTTTATTCGCTTCCCTCTTATCACGAGGATCACTTGGGAAATAGCTTTCATACCTTGCTATTTGGATCTCCAAGTCACAGGCTTTTATAACAATTCCCACTACATTCCCTAGACACACATGTCTATGTAGAAGACTTCACTTATCTTCTCCTTACAGCTGTCGATACACGACGTCGGGCGACGACTCCCGCTTTTTTGTTTATTTAACAAAAAGGGTTTTTTTCTCGATTGGGGGAAACAAAGATTTTATTGGAGTCGCCATCTAGTAATTTGAGGGAACTAGAAATCCCAAATTAGACATTGGTCCCAGAGATTCGGGTACGGGGTTAGTTATGATTAACGGAAGGTAGACACCACCCTTAAAACATCCTTTCAATAGAAAGGTTACCCTTACTTGTGTGTTTTTTGTTTGATTCAAATGCGATTATATTTTGGGCTTATTTGTAATTCTTTTTTAAATGATTAACGTCGGTCCCTAAAAATAGAAGACACGTTAAAAATGACATCAGTCCCTAAAAATTAAGAGACTTGTCTAAAATATTGATGTTTGTCCCTAAAAAGGAGAGTTACGTCTGGGTTTCCAAAAGAAATAATGGATATAATCCATTATATTTTGGGTTTATTGGTAACTTATTTTTTTTTAAAATAGTTAACGTCGATCCCTAAAAATAGGAGACGCGTTAAAAATGACATCAGTCCCTAAAAAATAGAAGACTTGTCTAAAATATGACGTTTTAACCCTAAAAAATGAGAGTTACGTCTGGGTTACCAAAAGAGATAATGGACATAATCCATATTTGGTATTTACATTTTTGACATCGGTCCTTTTTTAAAAAAGAGACGTGTCGACAAATAATATTCGTTTATAAAAACAAATTTTATTTTGATATTATTGAGAAATGGATATAACCATATTCGAGAATTGGGCTTTGGACCCACGAACAATAATATGATAAAATGGGTGTTGGAACCACGTTGTTTTTTTTAATTTTTTGTTTTATTGTTTTTTACATGCAAGAAAATTTATATACAAAATAAAAAAATGTTAGAAATCTCAAAAAATTTACCTGAGTGTCACTTGTATAGGTAAAAGACTGAAATACCCTCGGATTTCTCGAAAAATTATGAAAATGCCACGTGTGACTCACACGCGGTTACTGTTGGTGGCGGCGAAATTTTCCAGCGAGATTTCTGACCAACCGATGGTCGATCCTGGTAGATCTGAGGTCGAGGATTCTGATGGTGGTGGTCTCGATGGCCGTTGATGGCTGACGAAGGAGAATCGACGACTTGAAGCTTCGGTGGCCGGCAACTATCGCGGTCTTTTTCCGGCTAGATGAGGCGGAGAAAACAATGAAAACCACCGGGGTTTTTCTTTACGGCGGGGGAGAAACCTTTCGTGGTGGTGCGGAGGCTGGAGACGGCCGGAAAGTGGAGATCGGATGAGAGAGAGAGCGTCGCCGGCGGAGGAGAGAGAGAGTCCGAGATTACACTACGGTGTGAACGCGTGTATGGTACACCGGTACCGGCGAACACTGTACGCCGTTGGATCTCGGATGAAACGATCGGATGGCTATGATTGGCTAGATTTGCAGATTGATCGGACGGTCTGGATGAGCGGAGCTTTGATCTAGTGTGGCACGGTGCACCGAAAGCTCGGTACACCGAATGACGTGGCGCAACGGGATCAAATCTTGGAATATTTCAAAGGCTGAGATGTGTCGGGATATATTTGGTATTTTTCAAATTGTTTTTTCTTTAAACAATATCCTACACTCGTGAAGAAAAACTAAAAAAAATATACCAGTATCAAATCGGTTCTTTCTCTCCTTTTCTTTTTTTCCCTCCCTTTCTTCCCCGCTCTCGTGGCTATTTATAGCCAATGAGTAGGGGACAAATCACATCCACCTTCCATCTACCTTAAATAAATAAAAAAATATATTAACATAACTGCTACTTGCATAATTAAAGCCGCTCCGTTGAAAAAATTTACTTTTGAATTATTGATTTTTGTTTTATTATATATAATAATAAATATTTATATAGGTAAAATTAAAACTCAAATCAGTATTAAAAAAAGCCCGACTTAACCGCTAAAAATCAATTTTAATTACCAAAAATTATGTTGAAACATAAAAAAAACTTTCAAATGATATAAAACCGGTGGACCGGGTTTTGACAAAAAAATATACAGTTTTGACCCAAAACGGCATGAAACTCATTTTTTATCCCGATCGACATGGTTTGACCCGTATTGATCCGGTGAACTCAGTTTTGGTCAAAAATGACGGTTTTGACCCGAAATGGCCCGAAACTCATTTTTTACCTTGGTCGACATGGTTTGACCCGTATTGACCCGGTGAACTTGGTTTTGGTAAAAAATGATGGTTTTGACCCGAAACGGCCCGAAACTCATTTTTTACCCTGGTCGACATGGTTTGACCCATATTGACCCGGTGGACTCGGTTTTGATGGAAAGATGCGGTTGACTCGAGAAAAATATATTTTTGAATTTTCATTTTTCTTAATTTTTTTGGATTTTTATAAATAATAATAGAAATAAAATAACATTCGAGAAAATCTTGGTGGATCCAAAATTGGGTTACAACAGTTGCTCCCTCTTTACAATGCTTACGGTGCAAAGGCATTGGAAAATTCATTTTCTTTTGACTTTGCATAGTAAGTTTTGTAAAGAAAAACGATGGAAGTGTTGAAAAATACACAGATTTTTCGAGTTGGTCTAATTCTTATGGGCGACACGCCAAGTGAAAAACATGAAAGTGTTTTCAATATTGATCTTGTGAAATACATGAAAGTGATTTCGGATTAATGTTGTGAAATACATGAAAGTGATTTCAACAATGGTTTTGTGAAATACATGAAAGTGATTTCAAAATTGATTTTTATGTGAAATACATGAAAGTGATTTCAACATTGGTCCTATTTTCCAGGTGACCACCCTGATGATAAAATGCGAGGAAACTCGCAAGTGGTCTAATTGTTCCAGGCGACTTGCCTGATAATGAAGATGAAAGCAAAAGAATTTTGCGAATGGTCTAATTGTTCCAGGTGACCTGCCCGATGATAAAATGCGAGGAAACTCACAAGTGGTCTAATTGTTCCAGGCGACCTGCCCGATAGTGAAGATGAAAGCAAAGGATTTTGCGAGTGGTCTAATTGAAAATACTTGAAAGTGATTTCAATATGATTTTGTGAAATACATGAAAGTGATTTCAGCAATGAGCTTCAGGGTTGATGAAAAATTCTAAAGGAAGTCATACTGTATGGTTGAGATCTGATTTGTAAATCGATCTCAGAGATGATGAAATCTTCTCAAGAAAGTCTTGTATGTATGATTGGAATTTGATTTGTAATTGGATCCCAAAGATGAGGAAAGTTTCTCAAGAAAGTCTTGTATGTACAGTTGAGATCTGATTTGTAAATCGATCCTAGAGATGATGAAAGCTTCTCAAGGAAATCTTATATGTGCAGCTGAGATTTGATCTTATGTTCAAAATAATGGTAGGAGTAAAATCCTTATAAATCACGCAGTATTTGATGAAAGACATCATCAACTTCTTGTATTTCAATACTTTCATAGTTCTCCACTTTTGAAGCTTTGACCATGTCTTCCTCTTCTTCCAATGCTAACCCAAACCTTGTTCTGCGGTAGAGCCCGTAGTTTGGCGTACTACCTTTGAAGTGAATGGTCGTCCAGTTACAATAGAGGATAGCTGTAATGGATGATGAAGATCTTGCTATAGCCGTGGCTAGAGACATGATCCTTCCCGTGATGAAACAATGTTGGCAGCCGGGACCGATATTGAAGCGGTGAATTAGTCACTTGCTCTTAGTATCGGGGCTACGTCATCTTTGGTGAACGTTGCGGAGCGTCTTCATGCCGGAAGACTTGAATTGAATACTCGGGTTCACGATCTCCAACATCGAGATCGAGAATTTAAGGAATAGACTCCGTGATGAGAGACGTCACGAAACAACTTGGAGAGGAGAAACCAAGAGTTGAATGCACGTGTTGACTTTTGGAGGAACTATGTTAACACACGACACCTCGAGTTCGAGGAAGAGATGGAGCGTATGCATAAACAATTTGAGGAATTTCGAGGCATGATTAACCATCAAGATGAAAATATCACTGATCGTCCTCGCCTTTGTTTAACATTTGTACTTGTAAACCCCCTTTTCCATGAATAAAAATCCATCTTTCTTGTCTTCATTTATGAATTTTGCTTTTGTGGAATTGCCATCTTTGATGTGATTTAAAAGAACTTCAATTCATGTGAGTCTCGTTGGATCCCGGTGGGGATATTGTTTTATGAAATATCGCAAAACAATTATGCAATGCATGTGGAGTTAGATGATATGCAATGCATCTTACTTGTTTTTTTGAAACATAGGTCCCCCGTTCATCTTGTTTGAGGATCTTGATCTTGATTTTTTAGTGAGCTCTTTTGATTCACACATCCTTCAAATCTACTCAAGCCGACCCATGTCGCTTATTTTCTAAGATAAGCTTTGTTTGAGTTTCCCAACAATCACTGCACCTTTCTCTATTGGTTACTTTATTGAGAGCATTAACTTCTCCTTGGCCCAACATTGTTATATTGGCAACATTCCCATTATTGAGGATTCTGTAACCACGAAGATGTTGCAGAGAAGGAAGAACATTGTTGATAGCAGAAAACACCGTCACCAACAGAAGGAGAAGACAAAACAGAGGAGAAAGAGAGGAGAGAAAGCTGGAGGAAAAAACCCGAAAGGAGAGAAGACAAGATAGAGAGGTAAAGGAAAACACGGGAGGACAAGACGGATAGAAGAGGGGGAGGCGGACGGAGGGGGAGACGATAGAGACGGGAGGCGAAGGGAAAGGAAAACACATAGAAAAAAATAAACGAGAGGAAGAACGAACAAGAAAAAGGAGAAACGGGGGGCAACATGAGGGAATAAAGTGCGGAAAAACACACGGGGAGCCGGACCAAGCAAGAAGAACCCGGCTTGAGAACGTCCACCCGGCGAGAGAAAAATAAGAAGAAAACACATCACCATCGGCTTCTCCTTCCCCAGACACCGGAGAAAAAAGAGGAAAGAAACTAGAGGAGCAGTAGAATAAGCAAACGACCCGGAGGAAGAAGAAGCGGGGAGCAGGTGAGGAGAAAAAGAAAAACAGCCACCCTGCAACGCCACCGCTGTCGCCACCCAGCGCCACCGTGCGGAGACGGCAACCACGATCACTCATTCAGGTACCTCTCCTCTCCCTTTTTCTGTCCCCTCTTCCCTGTTGTCTTCCTCTGCATGCGGAACGTGAATTCATGTTCTGCAGCAATGGAAATATAATTAGTTGGTTAGCGTGCGCTGCACGGTAACCAGCTAATTATAAGCACTGGTTACTATCTTGTGATTCTTGTATTGGTTACTATGCGTGGTTCTTGTACTCATATCTGACACCCGGTTCTTTGTAGTTTCAGGTGGAATATCACTGACCACATATGGGCGGGTCGCCCAGAAAGAGATACCAAATTTTTGTTGGGCGAGATCGGCCCAACACATTTTGGAGTTGAGTCGGCCGGCCCAGCCCAATTTAATATTATATATTATGTATATTATTTGTTTTTGTATTATATATATATATATATGGAAAAAAAATTAAGAAAATTCTGCAAAAATTATTTCAAAAAATATGTGATTTTATTGTAATTTTATTCTTTGTTTTTTGATCAATATCGGTTTGTATTTTATACTGTAAAGATACAAATCCGGTATTAAAATATCTGGTTTTCGTCAAGACATAAAAAAAATAAAATAATTTAAAAATGTTTTGTTTTCATGCATACGGCCTAGTCTCTCCAATATATATATATAAATATTATAACATCGTATTTTCACACAACAAAGGAAATTTCAAAACAATATATGTATTAGCATGCATTTTGGCTTTAATAACCAGTTTATTTAAGTTATGAGAACTAGGCCAATATTTCAAAAATTATAAAAAAATCTTTTTGTTTTATTTTAGTATATGGGATTATGAATTTAAAATAAAACGTATTCTGATATTAAAAATATGGTTTTTTTTACATAGACATTAGAACGGTTAGGTTTTACCCGATAAGATAAGGACCTCCTTATTGAGGAGAACTTTTCTTGAACCATAGACGGACCAACATACATAGATGTTAGAACGGTTAGGTTTTACCCGATAAGATAAGGACCGCCTTATTGAGGAGGACTTTTCTTGAACCATAGACGGACCAACATACATAGACGTTAGAACGGTTAGGTTTTACCCGATAAGATAAGGACTTCCTTATTGAGGAGGACTTTTCTTGAACCATAGACGGACCAACAACTAGGAAACACAACGGGACCTTGAATTTTATCAGACAAATAAACAATGCGGCTTACCTTAGGTAGGGCGTATTTGGGGTGCTAATACCTTCCCTTTACGCAACCGGTCCCGTGCCCGATCTACGAGACCGGTTAGGGTTCCTAGTAACCAAAATACTAGGTGGCGACTCCCACACCATTTTTCATTGCTAAGAGACAAAGAATTCCTTGTCTCCGCATATTTACCAGATATCTTATCCCCCCCTAACCATTGAGGGTGGACGATCGCCGCGACGTCGCGCACCCGCGACAGAATGGCGACTCCACTGGGGACCTTATGGACTAAGCTTTGTTTTTTGTCTAATTTGTTTTTGTTTTCGTGTGTTTATTGTTAATATGCATTTCCTTTTGTTATTTGCTTATATGCTTTAAATATTTTTACATATTGTGCATGCATTTGTATAGAACTGTCTCATACATCTTATAGAACTGTCACATGCATCACATGCTTTGATTATTGAGAGCACACAAACTTTAAGTTAAGAGGGGGACTAGCAGCTTACCTTACGACTGTTAGTCAAGGTTTAAGTTTGTGTAAACCCCAACTCTTCGCTAAGTGCTTAGGCGGCAATAGTTGGTACATGTGCCATCTCATTGCCTACAAGCCCCCATATTGCCTCCACGAGGGCAATCACTGGGATAGCAAGAGACCCTTTTAGAGACTGAATAGCCAACCTACCCTCATCAAGCATAAAAGATTTAGAACCGGCTATAGGGTGTATGCTCCACAAAGTACATTTTGCATAAAACAACCTAAACCATAAAGCATTTGGTTTTTAGGTCTTTTGAAACTATAAGATGGCCATCATTACCAAATTTTCTCTTGTGGAATATGGGCGGAATTCGAATTGTCACAACTATCAGAGGGAGACCGCTCTAGATATGATGCAAGGAAGCTTCCGGTAGTCAAAGACTCGAATTGCATAGTATATGAGATGAAGAGAATATTGGGCCATAGTCAGAACATTGATGAGGCGACATTTTTCGGGAAATATGGGCGATTGTTGGAAATTGCAAAGATAGAAGTATTGAACCCAGCAATCAAAGCCTTGATTAACTTTTGGGATCCCGATTACAGATGCTTTTCCTTTGGAAATGTGGATTTGTGTCCCACTATAGAGGAGTATGGAATGTTGACGGAGTTTCCCAAACACCTGCACCGGGTTTATTTTCCTTTGAGAAATGACAAGGTGATTCCTGAGTTGTCAAAATTATTGAAGATTCCACATCGAGCAGATTTTTAGAGAAGAATGGCGGCGGTTTAAGGTGGAAATTTCTGGAAGTTGAATTAGAAAGGAAAAAAGAGCAATACATCTCAATGCTAGAAAGAGACAGGATAATCGCTATGGGGATCTATGGTCTCGTGTTATTTCCAAGCTTAATAGGGGTTATAAGTCTAGAAGCTACTGCTGCATTCGTGGAATATGAAAATACTCATGTCAACCCTACAAGCGCCATATTAGTTGAGACCTTGCCGACCCTCAATCATTTTAGAAAGACGGGGAAAAGCGCAGTAAGATGTTGTACTCGGTTATTATACATCCTGGATGGTAAGCCATGTTGAAACCAAGAAGCCGATCTTTAATAATTTTTGGTGGTTTAACCAAAAACCCTTGAAGATAGTGGAGGAAGAAGAATGGGGAATCCTGGGTGATCAGGGTTGGATGAAAAAACTGCAAGAGTTACCTAGTAGCGAGCTTTAGTTGGAAGGCCCCTTGGGTTAAATCAGTTGATGTCATAGTAAGTTGTGGAAAAAAATGCTGGGTACCTTTAATTGGGATCACGGGTTACGTCGCCTATGCTCCGGCTCTGGTGATAAGACAATTAGGTGGCATACAACACATCCCAAGAACTGTGGGACTTGCTGAATTTTTTGGTTTTTTCAAGGATCAATCTGCGAGAGAAGTTCTTGAAACCATCAAACAAGATTGGTGCCATTTGACCGTAATTCAAAAGGAGGAAAGTTTGAGAGACCCTAGCTCAAGTGAAGGATATGAAAAGTGGAGGAATTTGACCCCGATTGCCGCTTTGAAAAAGCCATGTCCTGAAGATGGGCCTTCACGAATTGAAGAAGGGTCATTGAAAAGAAAAAGGTCGATAATGAGGAAGACCTTATGGAGCAATTAGAAAGGCTCCAAATAGAATTGGGAAAGAGTAAGGGAGATAAAGCAAGCATTAGAAAGGATGATGATGGAAGGAGATAAAAGCAGAGTGTTTCTAAACGAACAGCTCGAATCCAAAGATTGGATGCAAAGCAGCTCTGAATTGGAAGCGTTGAAAGCCGACTTCAACGGCTATCAAGAGAATGTCGAGTATAATCAGGACAAATTCTTGCATGTTCAAGCAGAGTTGTTGGACCGAATTGAGAAGTATGATGAGTTAAACAAGAAATATATGACGAGAGAAAGTCGCCTAAGCTGAATTGCAAGAGTTTGAAAGAAAGGGGAATGAAGAGGAGGCTTTTAAGGCAGATTTGGCAGCTAAGAAAATTGAAATTAGAACGCTGAAGGTGAAGTTTGACAAAGAACGAGAAAAGGTGAAACAGTTGACCAAAAAGTTGGAAATTTTAGAAAAACATAAAGAACAGATCGACACCAACAACAATACCTTGAATCGGAACAACATGTTGCTTATAGAGAAGATGACCAAAGTAGATGAGCAAATGGATGAAGCTGCCATTCACGCACGGATTATTAGAGCCAATCCTCGAAGGGTGGGAAGGGACATCTTTCGTTATCGACAAAGCTTGGCTGAGACAGATGCCTTCTTAGAGAAAATTGAGAATCGAGGCCTCGCTTTCCTACCAGTGGCTAGAGATATGGATGAGGAGGAAGATTGATGTATTTTTCTTTTTATTATTTTGTACCTTTTTTCAAGAGATGTATTAGCCAATATTAATGAAAAGGGGCTTTGACCCATCTTTTGTAAAAAATATAAGCCTACCAAAGCAGCAGCTTGAGCAAAACTACTTCTGATAAGGAACGCGACAAAAAGAGTCCATGCCCATTACACAAGAGGAATGTTGGCCATCGATCGTTTTTTCGAAAAAAACAAGCTCATATTACATATGCATTCATGTAGTGTTTCTTTATCATACATTCATTTACATTTTTCCATGCATCCCAGACCGTGAAACATAGGTCCCACATCCAAAGTCCACAACACCCGGTCTAAAGCAAGAATGGAGAACGAAGAGAGAGCTCACTTAGAGTCACATTATCAGACCGAGTTGGAGTCCGTAAAAAATGAAGTTTCTCGGCTAACCGACTTACTTGAGCAGCTTCTAAGAGCTAAGAATGGGGAGGGAACATCAAGACAACAGCTGAAGGAGCGCCGCAGCTCACATCCCTCAAACATCTCAAAACCGGGGGGTAAACTCGGCCAATGAACAACATTTTGTGCCTATCACCCCTATCCAGCCGACTCACACTCCAATCACTGTGGACTTAACAACGGAGGGAGCCCCGGATAATAGGTCTCCCAGTTTGATAGACCAAGACAAGCTATTTGCTCTGGAAGAAAGATTAAGGGCGAGTTGAGGGTAATGACCTGGTTTGACCCTATGTGAGAGTCGAAGTATGTTTGGTACCAAACATCGTGGTGCCAAAAGATTTTCGGATACCAGAATTCATTAAGTATACCGGTTTGGAATGCCCAAACACTCACCTTCGATCCTACTGCAACAAAATGGCGAAGTAATCCAGGGATGATAAATTGCTAATCTATTTCTTTCAAGATAGCCTAGCGGGATCCGCTTTAAGCTGGTACATGAGGTTAGACAGCATCAGGATCAAGAGCTGGAGAGATTTGGTGGAGGCTTTCCTTAAACAGTACAAGTTTAACCTAGAAATTGCTCCAGATCGGACAAGTTTAATGTCAATGGAGAAGAGGAGCCAAGAGTCAGTAAGGGCCTATGCACAAAGGTGGAGGGATGAGGCAATGCATGTCCAACCCTCTTTAATAGAAACAGAGATGGTGAGCTTGTTTGCTAATACCTTCAAGGCACCTTATTATGAGCACCTAATGGGTAGTTCCTCTCAACATTTCTATGATGCGTACGCATAGCTGAAAGGATAGAGCAAGGGATTAAAGCTGGGCGTATAGTGGTGCCAGTGGAAAAGAAGGGTTTTATTGGAAGAAAGAGAGAAGACGATATTAACAACTTGGAAGGTGGGTATAAGGGCAAGAAAGTAGATTCCCACAATCCATAAGTACCTACCTCTCAATTCTCACACATGAACTTTAACCAACCTTTTTCCCCTAATCGAACAAATAACCTGTCAAACAACCAAAATCACTACCAAAGACCCTATACAAGATACCCTTTAGAACAACTGCCGCCACTACCCATGCCTTTAAAGGATATGTACGCCAAACTGTTGAGCATTGGGCACATAGCTCCTATCCCTACACTACCATTACAACCACCATTCCCAATTTGGTACAAGCCCGAGTTGACTTGTGAGTACCATGTGGGTAATCCCGAGCATGGGATTGAAACCTGTTACGCTTTCAAGAAAAGATTGTTGGAGCTTATTAAGATAGGATGGGTATCCTTTGAAGACAAGCCCAATGTTAATTCAAACCTGTTGCCTAAACATGCCTCAAGTAGTAGTTGAATAGGCATGATAGAAGTTGGAAATCAATGCAAGGTGTTGAAGGTGTCTATGGAAAAGATGTACGACATGTTAGTACGATCAGGATTTCTAGAGGCAAATGTGGAAAGCCATTCGGAGGGAGGTGGCTATTGTGAGTCCTATGGAAGAGATGGACACCATATTGAAGATTGCATCGAGTTTCGTGAAAAGATTGCAATAATGTTAAAAATGGGGCAATTGAGAATTGAACCCATGGAGAGCAGGGGTGAGGTGAGTATGATGGAAGGTCAAGATGAGATGACAGGAGTATGCAGGATCCAACAAACAGCTAATGGGCCCCCAAGGCTAATCTTAGTTAAACCGTCCTACACAAAAGGGAATCACAATGCCATGCCTTATAATTATGGATATGCCTCCAACGTTCGAGCTCCTCTTCCTTTGTTCCAAACCGAGATAAGTGGTTTGACCAGGAGCGGTCGTTGCTTTACGCCTGAGGAGTTGAAGAAGGAAAAGGGTAAAGAAGTGGTAGATCTGGACAAAGCACTAGAAGTTAATAAGCCGGTAACGGAAGAGGAGTCGAATGCATTCTTAAGTTGATCAAGCATAGCGAATATTGCATAGTAGATCAACTAAAGAAGACTCCAGCTAGGATCTCCCTTATGTCTTTGATACTCAGCTCTGAGCCGTATCGAAACGCCTTGCAAAAGGTATTGAATGAGGCATATGTACCCCAAGACATTGAACATAAAACCATGGAGCATCTAGTGGGGAGGATCCATGCAACTAATTACCTGTACTTCACGGCTGATGAGCTTGATGCTGAAGGTACCGGCCATAACAAGCCTTTATACATTACGGTTAGGTGCAAGGACTGCCTCATAGGGAAAGTACTCATTGATAATGGCTCGGCCCTTAACGTGTTGCCAAAGCACATTTTGGAAGAAATGCCGATCGATGAATCCTATATAAAGCCGAGTACTATGATGGCCAGAGCGTATGATGGCTCACCTAGGCCAATAATTGGGACTTTAGAAGTGGAGCTATATGTGGGACCACAAATGTTCCTAGTAACACTTCGAGGTTATGGATATCCACCCTTCCTATAGTATATTGTTAGGAAGACCTTGGATTCATGCGGCGGGGGCGTAGCTTCGTCATTGCACCAATGCCCGAAGTATATCATGAATGGGATGTTGGTAACTGTCAAGGCCGAGGAGACAATATCCATGATAAAGAATGTGGCTGTGCCTTTTATCGAAGCAGATGATTGCAAGGATAACAATATCCATGCCTTTGAGATTGTGAACACTGACTGGGTGCCGGAGAACACAGTGCTAAGAAGGCCAAGGATCTCAGAAGCGGTAAGGATGGCAACTCAATGCTTCTTGGAACGCGGGATCCCATTTCAGTATAACCCTATCACCGGATACCAGAAGGTGTTAATTCGGCAAAGATGACATGTGTTGATCAAAGATTTGGGCTAGGATATAAACCTAACCAAGAGGATTATCAGTGGGCTGCTGGTCGGAGAAGGGCAAGAAGGATGGCTAGAATTAAAGGAAGAGAGCCTGAGGAAGAAAAGCTAGAAATCCCTCCTCTTAGCATGTCATTCCCAAAAGCCACATACATAATACAACATGATAAAAGAGCTGAAAGCCTTGGTCAAGAACTGTCAAACATGGGCATAAATACCTTGGGAGAAAATAAGGTGGAAGAAGATGACATGAAGACAGTAGCAAGAAAGGGAGATGAAGCACTCCCACAACTGACGGTCTACACCATAGAAGAAGTCTCCGCCAAGACCTTTGTGCGCAAGTTGGCTCCGGACGAGAAGTTTCAGAACTGGGTGATCCAAGAAGCTCCAGTAGTTTTTAAAATGTAAACCCACTTTGATTGTCTTAACATGCTTTTGTCATTGCTTTGTTTGGTTTTTTTTATTTTCTCTAGTCGACAATCAAGGCTCAATTGTCAGCCAGATTTCATGTTTATCATGGAGCCTACCTTTTCTTTAAATAAATTGTGAGATCATGCACTTTTCACAAATTGCCTTCTTTTTTTTATGCATTTACACCAAACACTTCCCGCTTTCAAGAATCCGAAAGCGGATCTCCTACAACATCACATACATTTAGCATCAAGAATAAATGGCCAAACTTGAACGAGCATGTGATAGCTATGGAAGAAGAAGAGTGGGATGAAAGCAATATCAGTGAATTCACCAGGCTAGTAGAACAACAGGAACAGACTTGGAAGCCTATCGCCGAGGAACTCGAAACCATCAATGTGGGCAGTGATCAGCTTAAGAAAGAGTTGAAAATAGGTACCTTAATTACTTCTGAACAAAGGATAAAAATGATCACCCTATTACAAGAATATTCAGATGTCTTTGCTTGGTCCTATGAAGATATGCCTGGTTTGGATACAAATATTGTAGTACACAAGATACCGTTGATGTGAAGGTTGTAAGCCAGTCAAGCAGAAGCTGAGGAGGGCCCACTCGGATGTCTGGATCAAGGTCAAGGTAGAACTCGAGAAGCAATGGGATGCCGGCTTTCTAGAAGTAGTTAGATATCCACAATGGGTATCTAACGTTGTTGTGGTGCCTAAGAAGAAGGGGAAGATTAGAGTTTGTGTGGATTTTCAGAATTTGAATAGAGCTAGCCCTAATGATGATTTTCCTCTACCACACATAGATGTTTTAGTGGATAACGCTGCCCGAAGTTCCACTTATTCCTTTAGATTCATCCTCGTAGCTATTGACTACTTCACAAAATGGGTAGAAGCTAATTCATATGCCCAGGTAACACAGAAGGTAGTGAAAAAGTTTGTAGAAAAAGACTTGATTGGCCGATATGGTCCTCCGGAAAAGATAGTGACAGATAATGCACAGAATTTCAATGGCAAAATGATAGTGGATCTCTGTACTAAATGGAAAATCAAGTATTCGAATTCTTCACCATACCGACCAAAGATGAATGGCGCAGTAGAAGCCGCCAACAAGAACATCAAGAAGATTATTCAGAAAATAGTAGTCACATATAGAGATTGGCATAAGATGTTTTCATTCGCTCTTTATGCATACCGCACTACAGCCAGGACCTCGACAAGGACTACCCCATATTCTCTGGTGTACGGTATGGAAGCAGTGATGCCTGTGGAAGTAGAAATCCCGTCGTTAAGAGTGTTGATGGACTCCGGATTAGAAGAGGCCGAGTGGGCCAAAGTGAGGCACGAGAAACTGAACCTGATCAGTGAAAAGAGGATGGCTGCAATATGTCATCACCAACTTTACCAGAAACGAATGGCCAAGGCATATGATAAGAAGGTTAGACCGCGGTTGTTTCGAGAAGGGGATCTAGTATTGAAGAAATTATTGTCGTTACCCGGAGACGATCAAAGCAAATGGGCACCAAATTATGAGGGTCCTTATTTAGTAACGAAGGCATTCTCAGGAGGAGCACTGAAGTTAGCCAGAATGGATGGAGAAGACCTAGCTCGACCTGTGAATTCGACTCGTAAAAAGATATTATGCTTGATGTAGGCTCCTAAATCAATAAAACAAAGTTTGGCCATTGACTTCTTTCTCTTTTGCATTGATCTCACAACAATCATTTTTGCATTAATCCCAATAGTGCATGTCTTGTTGTTATCGCACCTAAAAAGTTTAGCATCGGCTGAACGAATTTCTTCTTTATACAAAAGCCTAGACTAGAATCACACCCCTACACTGGGGGCAATACGAGATGTTTTTATGAAAAGTTTTATGTGTTTAAAATCGGACGGAAGTCTATAAATTTGAAAACCAAGTTAAAGCATGTGACAAAAGCATGACAAAGAGGCAATGGCAAGTCATACATTTTGAGAACAAGGCAACTTGATAAGGAATCCAGTATACGACTTCAAAAGCAAGAGAGCTTCGTGAACTAGAAGAAGATGATGGGGCCTATGTTTCAAAACCAGGTACGAATGCATGCATGGCATCTAATCATAAATCATTGCATTATTTCAGCTAAAGTTTTGAAACCCTGCCATCAGGAAGAACGACATCGAGCAATCGGTAAAAGGGAATCGCCAGATAGGATTCCAGGTTGACCGATTTACAAAATAGATTTTTTAGTTTTTGATTAAAGGAGATCGCCAGAAGGGATCTCATTATTTCAGCTTTGAATAAAAGGAATCGCCAGATGGGATTCCAAGTTGTTTGAGATCGCTCGAAGGGATCTCGTATTTCGATATTGGTCAAAGGAGGTCGCTAGAAGGGACTTCGTATTTCAGCTTTGAATAAAAGGAATTGCCAGATGGGATTCCAAGTTGATGGAGATCGCTAGAAGGGATCTCGTATTTCGCTATATGGAGGTCGCCAGATGGGACCTCATATTTCATGTTTGTTAAAAGGAATCGCCAGATGGGATTCCAAGTTGATTAAAACAGATCGCGAAGGGATCTCGTATTTCGATATTCATCAAAGGAGGTCGCCAGATGGGACCTCATATTTCATGTTGAATAAAAGGAATCGCCGAGATGGGATTCCAAGTTGAAGGAGATCGCCAAAAGGGATCTCGTATTTCGCTATTCGGAGGTCGCCAGAAAGGACCTCATATTTCGTATGAATAAAAGGAATCGCCGGATGGGATTCCAAGTTGAAGGAGATCGCGAGAGGGAACTCGTATTTTGCTATTTGGAGGTCGCAGATGGGACCTCGTATTACATGTTGGTAAAAGGAATCGCCAGATGGGATTCCAAGTTGAATAAAGGAGATCGCCAGAAGGGATCTCGTGTTTCGCTATTTGGAGGTCGCCAGATGGGACCTCGTATTACATGTTGGTTAAAAGGAATCGCCAGATGGGATTCCAAGTTGAAGGAGATCGCCAGAAGGGATCTCGTATTTCGCTATTTGGAGGTCGCCAGATGGGACCTCATATTACATGTTGGTAAAAGGAATCGCCAGATGGGATTCCAAGTTGAATAAAGGAGATCGCCGAAGGGATCTCGTGTTTCGCTATTTGGAGGTCGCCAGATGGGACCTCGTATTACATGTTGGTTAAAAGGAATCGCCGAGATAGGATTCCAAGTTGAATAAAGGAGATCGCCGGAAGGGATTTCGTGTTTCGCTATTTGGAGGTCGCAGATGGGACCTCATATTTCGTTTGAATAAAAGGAATCGCGAGATGGGATTCCAAGTTGATGGAGATCGCCGGAAGGGATCTCGTGTTTCGCTATTTGGAGGTCGCCAGATGGGACCTCGTATTACATGTTGGTTAAAAGGAATCGCAGATGGGATTCCAAGTTGAATAAAGGAGATCGCTAGAAGGGATCTCGTGTTTCGCTATTTGGAGGTCGCCAGATGGGACCTCATATTTCGTTTGAATAAAAGGAATCGCCAGATGGGATTCCAAGTTGAAGGAGATCGCGAAGGGATCTCGTATTTCGCTATTTGGAGGTCGCGCGATGGGACCTCATATTTCGTTTGAATAAAAAGAATCGCCGGATGGGATTCCAAGTTGAAGGAGATCGCCAGAAGGGATCTCGTATTTCGCTATTTGGAGGTTGCCAGATGGGACCTTATATTTCGTTTGAATAAAAGGAATCGCCAGATGGGATTCCAAGTTGATTAAAACAGATCGCCAGAAGGGATCTCGTATTTCGATATTCATCAAAGGAGGTCGCCAGATGGGACCTCATATTTCATGTTGAATAAAAGGAATCGCCAGATGGGATTCCAAGTTGATTAAAACAGATCGCCAGAAGGGATCTCGTATTTCGATATTCATCAAAGGAGGTCGCCAGATGGGACCTCATATTTCATGTTGAATAAAAGGAATCGCCGAGATGGGATTCCAAGTTGAAGGAGATCATCAGAAGGGATCTCGTATTTTGCTATTTGGAGGTCGCCAGATGGGACCTCATATTTCGTATGAATAAAAGGAATCGCCAGATGGGATTCCAAGTTGAAGGAGATCGCCAGAAGGGAACTCGTATTTTGCTATTTGGAGGTCGCAGATGGGACCTCGTATTACATGTTGGTAAAAGGAATCGCCAGATGGGATTCCAAGTTGAATAAAGGAGATCGCCAGAAGGGATCTCGTGTTTCGCTATTTGGAGGTCGCCAGATGGGACCTCATATTTCGTTTGAATAAAAGGAATCGCCAGATGGGATTCCAAGTTGAAGGAGATCGCCAGAAGGGATCTCGTATTTCGCTATTTGGAGGTCGCCAGATGGGACCTCATATTTCGTTTGAATAAAAAGAATCGCCAGATGGGATTCCAAGTTGAAGGAGATCGCCAGAAGGGATCTCGTATTTCGCTATTTGGAGGTCGCCAGATGGGACCTTATATTTCGTTTGAATAAAAGGAATCGCGGATGGGATTCCAAGTTGATTAAAAGCAGATCGCGAGGAAGGGATCTCGTATTTCGATATTCATCAAAGGAGGTCGCCAGATGGGACCTCATATTTCATGTTGAATAAAAGGAATCGCCAGATGGGATTCCAAGTTGATTAAAACAGATCGCGGAAGGGATCTCGTATTTCGATATTCATCAAAGGAGGTCGCCAGATGGGACCTCATATTTCATGTTGAATAAAAGGAATCGCCAGATGGGATTCCAAGTTGAAGGAGATCATCAGAAGGGATCTCGTATTTTGCTATTTGGAGGTCGCCAGATGGGACCTCATATTTCGTATGAATAAAAGGAATCGCCAGATGGGATTCCAAGTTGAAGGAGATCGCCAGAAGGGAACTCGTATTTTGCTATTTGGAGGTCGCCAGATGGGACCTCGTATTACATGTTGGTAAAAGGAATCGCCAGATGGGATTCCAAGTTGAATAAAGGAGATCGCCAGAAGGGATCTCGTGTTTCGCTATTTGGAGGTCGCCAGATGGGACCTCCTATTTTGTTTGAATAAAAGGAATCGCCAGATGGGATTCCAAGTTGAAGGAGATCGCCAGAAGGGATCTCGTATTTCGCTATTTAGAGGTCGCGAGATGGGACCTCATATTTCGTTTGAATAAAAGGAATCGCCGGATGGGATTCCAAGTTGAAGGAGATCGCCGGAAGGGATCTCGTGTTTCGCTATTTGGAGGTCGCAGATGGGACCTCGTATTTCATGTTGGTTAAAAAACAAGAAAAAGAAGGGAATCGCCATATGGGATTCCAAGTTGATTAAAGGAGATCGGCAGAAGGGATCTCGTATTTCGATATTGGTCAAAGGAGGTCGCTAGAAGGGACCTCATATTTCATTTTTGTTGAAAGGGAATTGCCAGAAGGGATCTCAAGATGACTAAATTTTGATCATAGTTTTTTCGGGGCTGAGGAGGATTGCTGTAAAAAAACATGTTTCAGATCAATCAAGCTTCGACCGAGATCCGTTTTGGGAGTTCCGTTTTAGGTTTATCTTTATAAAACTTACTACGCAAAAACCCTGCTCCGTAAGCATTATAAAGAGGGGGCATCTGTTGTAACCCATTTTTGGGTCGCCCCACAAAAATATAAATATATAGCCGGAAGAAATTAGAAAAATAATAAGAGGTGGGAGCGCTCAGAAAAGAATCAGAAAAATTGATGAAGGAGGTTCAGAAATACAAGGAGTGAAATTTTTTACAGGATATACTTGAATGATGAGAGCCCTGTTAGAAAAGAAAAATTAATTTTGAAGAGAAAAGGCGAAAATTGGATGTTTATAGACTCAATTGGATTTTATTGAAGGTTTAATTGAATTTATAAAGGATTTGATTGCAAGAAAAATTAATTTTTAAGTCAATTTAGGCTTTAATTGGAAGAAATTAAAGTTCTGGGGTCGAATTATAATTTTTGAGAGTTGATTTGGTTAAATCAGGGGTTAAATTGAAGAAATTGAAAGTTTGTTGATCAATTGAGGATCAAATTGCATAAATCAGAGACCAAGGACTGAAGTGAAACACGCGGCCAACTATGGGGGGCGGAGATAGAAATACTGTTCCTCTTTCTTCTTCCCCTGAATATGCAGCGGGGAAGAAGGAAAAAGAAGCTTTTGTTTAAATTTTGTCGGGGCCTCTCTCGCCTGGAGCCCACCGACCAACCCGAGGCCCCATGCCGTTGGAGCCAAACCTCGACAGTAGCACCCAATGGCCGACCAGCCGCCGCGAGACCCGTTCCCATGCGCAACAGCAAAAGCCACACTCACTTGCTCTATAAATGGCACCCAACACAGCAGCAAGAGAAGAGGAAAAAAACGGGAAAAAAAAACAGAGGAAGAGAGGAAACAAGATAGGAAAAGAAGGGGAGAAAACGGGGAAGCTCCGAAACATAACAAATACACCAACACGCCAACACCATTGATTTGTTACCTTCACCTTCCCACCTCCCCCGAACCCGAGAGGAAACACCGAAAAGAGGAAAGAAAGCAAAAAACGAAGGGAGGGAGCTGCTGCAGGAGAGAGGAAAGAACAGATTCTGTCACCGGGCTCCTCGCCACCGACCCCCTCTCAACAGCCATTCCACCACATTAACTCAACAGAACACCGGCCTTTTTTTCTTTCCTCACAAAACCCACGGCGGTCTTCCCCTTATCCTCTCCAGCTCCCACACCGGACTACCTCTTCATCCCAGCCATGCCCCGCCACCAGCACTTCCACGAAGACGTTGCAGAGAAGGAAGAACATTGTTGACAGCAGAAAACACCGTCAGCAACAGAAGGAGAAGACAAAACAGGGGCGAACAGAGGAGAAAGAGAGGAGAGAAACTGGAGGAAAAAACCCGAAAGGAGAGAAGACAAGATAGAGAGGTAAAGGAAAACACAGGAGGACAAGACAGATAGAAGAGGGGAGAGACAGACAGAGGGGGAGACGATAGAGACAGGAGGCAGAAGGGAAAGGAAAACACACAGAAAAAAATAAACAGAGGAAGAAAGAACAAGAAAAAGGAGAAACAGGGGCAACATGAGGGAATAAAGTCTCGGAAAAACACACAGGAGCCGGACCAAGCAAGAAGAACCCGGCGTGAGAACGTCCACCCAAGAGAGAAAAATAAGAAGAAAACACATCACCATCGCCTTCTCCTTCCCCCACCCGGGAAAAAAAAAAAGGAAAGAAACTAGAGGAGCAAGAGAATAAGCGAACAGCCGGAGGAAGAAGAAGCGGGAACAAATTGAGGAGAAAAAGAGAAAAACAGCCACCGCAATGCCACCGCCCGTCGCCACCCAACGCCACCGTGCCGGAGACAGCAGCCCACGATCACTCATTCCGTGTACCTCTCCTCTCCCTTTTTCTCGTCCCCTCTTCCCCGTTGTCTTCCCTCGCATGCAGAACATGAATTCACGTTCGCAAAGCAATGGAAATATAATTAGCCTGGTTACTGTGCGCTGCACAGTAACCAGCTAATTATAAGCACCTGGTTGCTATGCGCGGTTACTGTATTGGTTACTATGCGCGGTAACTGTACTCATGTACAAGGACCCGATTCTGTAGTTTCAGCTGGAATATCAGCCCATACCTGCCTTCGCTTCGGGGGTGCCCGCCTAAGAGAAATACCAGATTTTTGGTGGGCCGAGAGCGGCCCAACACATTTTGGGGTTGAGTCCGGCCCAGTTGGTTGGGTCGGCCCGGCCCAGCCCAATTTAATATTATATATTATGTATATTATTTGTTTTTGTATTATATATATATATATATATATATGGAAAAAAAATTAAGAAAATTCTGCAAAAATTATTTCAAAAAATATGTGATTTTATTGTAATTTTATTACTGTTTTTTGATCAATATCGGTTTGTATTTTATACTGTAAAGATACAAATCCGGTATTAAAATATCCGGTTTTCGTCAAGATATAAAAAAAATAAAATAATTTAAAAATGTTTTGTTTTCATGCATACGGCCTAGTCTCTCCAAATATATATATATATATATATATATATATATATATATATATATATATATATATTATAACATCGTATTTTCACACAACAAAGGAAATTTCAAAACAATATATGTATTAGCATGCATTTTGGCTTTAATAACCAGTTTATTCAAGTCATGAGAACTAGGCCAATATTTCAAAAATTCTAAAAAAATCTTTTTGTCTTATTTTAGTATATGGGATTATGAATTTAAACATAAAACGTATTCCTGATATTAAAAATATGGTTTTTTTACATAGACATTAGAACGGTTAGGTTTTACCCGATAAGATAAGGACCTCCTTATTGAGGAGGACTTTTCTTGAACCATAGACGGACCAACATACATAGACGTTAGAACGGTTAGGTTTTACCCGATAAGATAAGGACCGCCTTATTGAGGAGGACTTTTCTTGAACCATAGACGGACCAACATACATAGACGTTAGAATGGTTAGGTTTTACTCGATAAGATAAGGACCTCCTTATTGAGGAGGACTTTTCTTGAACCATAGACGGACCAACAACTAGGAAACACAACGGGACCTTGAATTTTATCGACAAATAAACAATGCGGCTTACCTTAGGTAGGGCGTATTTGGGGTGCTAATACCTTCCCTTTACGCAACCAGTCCCCGTGCCCGATCTCTGAGACCAGTTAGGGTTCCTAGTGACCAAAATACTAGGTGGCGACTCCCACACCATTTTTCATTGCTAAGAGACAAAGAATTCCTTGTCTCCGCATATTTACCAGATATCTTATCCCCCCCTAACCATTGAGGGTGGACGATCGCCGCGACGTCGCGCACCCGCGACAAAAGTGTAAAGCCTTTTTTTTATAATGTAATATTATGGATGATATTTTGGAACATGAAACATTTTGCCACAATCATCGATAGATATACTGACGGCATCAGTCCCGTCTATATTTTACCAAGAGTTGCAAAACAATTACAGCCCATGCCACAATCACCGACGCGTTTCCCGACGAAATCACTGATGGACAATAACATCGACATTTAAATCATCGAAGGAATTCTATTATTTCAATGGAGTCAGGTTTCTAGACATCCTGAGTGGAAACCTAATATTGATGCATGATTTCGACGATTTCAGGTAGGTGTTAACTTCTAATTTCCAACTTATTTTTAATAAATTATTTTTATAATTTTATATCTTGTACTATTTTTGTTTTAAATGAATTATTTATACACAACACAAATTTGAGTGGGATAGTGCAAACAACAATGTTGTGAGGAGGATATGGGAGAATCACGCGGCAACTAGGTAACAATGAAAATAATATAATTTTTTGTTTTATACTTTTATGTTCTAAATTCTAATTTGTTACTATGGAAGTGGGTTGCTTGATTTTTGGTATGACACGTAAAAAAAAGCAAAAAGATATGCGAGAGATAACGGTCTAGAAGGCTGGAATGAGGTGGCGATTTGGCGAGAATTCAAACTGTCACTCATCTCGAGGGATATATGTACGCAATTTATTGAGCACGTGACATCTGAGCGGTTTGCACGACGCTCACAGTCCGGTGCCAACAACCGTAACCGGTAAATTTATGGTTCGATGACCACGCACACCGGCAGTTCGTCTCGTTCAGTGCACATGCAAAGCGGATGGTAAGATTAATTTAAATGAAATATATTGTTAATTAATTTGTTGTTGCTTATAAATATATTTAAGCAATTTATTGAGCACGTGACATCTAAGCGGTTTGCACGACGCTCACAGTTCGGTGCCGACAACCGTAACCGGTAAATTTATGGTTCGGTGACCACGCACACCGGCAGCTTTGTCTCGTTCAGTGCACATGCAAAACAGATGGTAAGATTAATTTAAATGAAATATATCGTTAATTAATTTGTTGTTGCTTATAAATATATTTAACTTGCAACTTTTTTTTCCTTACAAGCTACATCTCTTGGACGTGAGCCAAGCCCAATGGAGCTGTTTGTAGAGACACACGTGCGAAGTTAAGACCGCCAAAAGGGGTGCAACAGTTCGTGGACAACCGTGCTCAACACTTCATGGTATGTTCGTTCAATCATTTTATTTCGTAAGTTATTATTTTCTTGAATTGAATATGATGATTTTTTTTAATTTTCAGGAGACCTATAATAGCGAGTTGAGGGAGAGATATGGGGACGATCCTTTGACCCATCCGAATTTCGATCTGAATTTGTGGATAGAGGTAGGATCCTCTGGTGGACCCGATAAAAATCAGGTCTACGGGCTCTCCAACACCACGGTCAAAAACTTGCGAGCAGCCGGTAGTGACTCATTCGTTGGCAGCTTTCCATCAGTATCAAGCACCCAGTCTGAGGAGTTCATGGCCTTGAAACAACAATATGAATGACTCTTGATGGATTATGATCAGCTCCGTCAAATGGTCACGTACATTAGATCAAGGATGGGTGATGATACATGTGCAGCTCTTTTTTTGCCTTACGGTTAGGGAACAACCGACCTCCTCCCCGCTCCTCCTCCAGCCTCCGCCGTTAATCTAGTTTAATTTTGTTTTTAAAACACATTAAATTTGTAATGAATATTTGGATGAATATTATTTAACATTATTTTTATATTTTTAATGTTTAATACAATTTTATTTGGTTAATTAGTTTTTTTTACTATTAATAAATAATTTTTTTTTAATATTTTAAATCAATAACGACAGCCTAACAGACATAACCAAGTCATCGGTATTTTACCGAGAATTGCAAAAAAATTACCACCCATGCCACAATCATCGAGAGATATATTACATAGGTGTTTACCGTTGATATTACCGACGGATATATTCGTCGGTATTATACAGAGAGTTCTGAAATATTTACTGTCCATGCCACAATCACTGATAGCCAGTCCGTCAATGATTTACTGTTGGAAATACAAACGAAATAAGTCCGTCAGTAAAGTTCTCGTGGGAAAATTTTTTTTGGCGTGCTTCCCTTGTTTGTAAGACCGTAGGTGTTTGGGTTTTTTTATTCTGATCGAAGTAGCGACGGACATTGGAATTACCGACGATTAATATTCCGACAGATGTATTCAGTCAGTAAAAATATTACCAACGAATTGTTTGTCTTACACCGACGGAATGCATCTGCTGGTAAAACTGTTTAACAAGGTAGTGGTAATCGTTAATCAGAATTATGTTTTGATGTTCCGACAACTTATAAAGTGCAAACTCCATTACAAAATTATTAGTTCAGAACTACACAAACCCAAATTTTAACAATAATAATCCAATTCATCATTACGTAGGAATAATAAAGCTAAACAAGATAAAATCCTAGAATGTCGATTTTACGGAAGCTATAGTCTGTATGAAAGTGAGGATAAGCAGGATAGCTGCTGCAATAGTTGCCGTACCTCTCCAAATATTGGGGAAATATACGAGTTTCAAGGTTGCTTTCGTACGGTTAAAGCGACTCTCGTAGTGCTGATTTATCTTTTCAGAGATATCACCAAAACAAGCGTAACTGTCACCAATATTTTCGCAAAGATGGTTAATTATATTTGAAACTGCGGCATCGTTACCTAGCCGGTGGATAATGATTCCCTTTCGGACTAGCAAACCCACGTCTTCTGCACTGTCGATAAGATGGTCCATAAACTTAATATAACTGCATACGTAAGCTTCAGACGGGTAGCAGCACTGCTCCAAGGCCATGATATTTCGTACAAGACGTTCGAAGCTGTGATCAACTTCCAACTGTGGAATTTTCAACACTCCTTTCTCAAATTTTATGTTGACCAAGCATCTGTCTTGGGTGACCTGCAGAAACTTCACTCCTGCCTTGCGAAGCATGACCGCGCTGTATTTCAGCTTGGTAGGATAAACACTATAACTTCGCTGAATGGCTCCATTCAACATCAAATTCCTTAGTAAATCAGTGAAATGCCTGCTTCCCTTCACACTCGGGCTGGTTTCTCCCCCTTGTGAAAACTTGTGCTTTCCAAAATGAAACTTTGCAAGATCAAGAAAAGGAGTGGCTGTACCATCCTGGCTAGGGGGATTGACCTGGTCATATATTTCCTGAATAATGAAGAATGGTAGTTGGTTTTCAAGTAGCATCAAGTCTTCTCGGATGTCAAATGTCATCCTGGGCTCAAAATTCTTAGGATCGTTATAATCGTAATCCTTTGACTCCAACAAAAACTGAATGATGAAGACAGCATCCAGCAGGATCATCTTTATGAAATCACGGCTCTCGATTAATTTGAATTTCTCTGAATAACAGTGTCGGAGACGCTTTTCTTGGTTCTCAATGCTGATCAAAATATCAATAATTTTCTTCTTATCCATCCCAGCCCGTTCAGTAAGCTTTTTGAAATATTTCAATTTCTCCTTTTCCATGGCCCGTTCAGTATTTTCGCGGTTAAGAGGACCTATTGAAATCAGTAGTGGAGAGTAGGCTTTCGAATTTACGTTTCGAAGCGGTTCGGGCACCCTGTAGATGCAGCACTCGGAAACGTTCCGTTTAAAGGACATCTGTTTCACCTCAGAATCCAGCTTTGCCAAAATATCTTTAGCTTTCTCTCTCTCTCTTTTTTGATAATAATCAGCATTTGTAGCCATCTCAATGCCTGAAGAACTTCCCACATAAATATATTTTCCCTTGTTTGGAGTACTTGCCTTCTCCTCTTCCATATTTGATGCTCTTGCCTGTTCAATATCGTTTTCCATGTTTGAAGCACTTGCAGTAAACTTATCCTTTTCCAGTCTGCATGTTGGCTGAAACAAACCAAGAATGAATGGAAGGTATACACAGTTCGGTTTTGAATATGACAAATTTTCAAAACTTTTTCACTATAACAAATTTTCTCCTTCTCTACCCCCTCTCACTTTAAATCATCCTTTTCTCTATTTCTCACTTGGTATAACATTAATTAGCCTAAATAATTAGCTAGATTTTGTTCATGTATATAATCAAATTTCACGCCATCAAATAAAATTGATTCCTACCAGTAATTAATTAAGCTCATTAAAGGTATTTGAAACAGTGATAATAATTGTTTTTTAAAGTGTTTTTCACTTTAAAATGTATTAAAACAATAAAAAAAATTAAAATTTATTTTTAATATCATCATATCAAAACGATTTAAAAAAATAAAGACGGAGGAGAATTTAAGGTTGTTTTAGAATTTGAATAAAGATTTTTTGAAATTCAATTCTTTTATTTAAGGTGTTATCAACTTTTTCAAAGTTGAAACCATCTAAATAATGATTTTTTTTTTTATTTTAAAAACTCATGCATGCAATAAAACAAAATGTGTTTTTTTCATAACAAAAAAGAAATGAATGAATAAGGAATGATATTTTTTTATTAAAGGAATATGTTTTTTTTTATTCATTTAAATCATTTAATTTTTTATGAATATTTATTTTAATTAACTTATGTTTTGATTTATAAAAGAGCGATATTTATGTTTAGTTTGATCCATGTGGGATCATCAAGCCCATATAAAGAGAGAGGGGTTCAGCCTAATTTCTTAGGAGTTCTTAATATTTAATGTGTTTTATATGGAGAACAAATATAGAAAGAAAATATTAGGTTCCCAAAAATAGTATTTGGGTGATCTATCTAGCTTTGATCAAATGCTACGATATGTGTCTGCAGAGCTTAAAAAACTAAAACATAATTAAGCAAACGAACTTTTAAAAAAATAAAAATAAATGGAACTACATACACCGAACCACCTATTGTCTGCAGAGCTTAAACCAAATCCAAAACATAACATTTCAAAAAACTAAACATTTCAAAGAACAGAACAAGTTAGTGCTGACCTCAGGACGGAGATCAGAGGACTGTGTCTGTATATAGGGTCCCAAGCAGCGAGCCTCTTTCCTATATAGATATTGCAGCACCTCTCTCTCTCTCTCTCTCTCTCCAAGTCTCTTGCCTTGTCTACCCAAATGCATATGACAATGGCTATAATTAAGGGACTTAATTCTATACGCTATCTAGATTCTTGCTTGACAAGGGCGTATATAAGAAAGTCCCAAGCAGCGAGCCTGATCTTTCCTATATATATATTGCAGCACCCTCTCTCTCTCTCTCTCTCTCTCTCTCTCTCTCTCTCTCTCTCTCGCTCTCTCTCTCTCTTGCCTTGTCTACCCAAATGCATATGACAATGGCTATAATTAAGGGACTTAATTCTATACGCTATCTAGATTCTAGCTTGACAAGGGCGAATCTAGGAAAGTCCAATAGCTTGACAATTGCTTGAATTCTATTAAAAAAACAGACCGGATCTAGTTTAGTTCTTTTATAAAAGAAAAGAAAAGGAACTACATACACCCTGCACCCTTACAGGGGGGAGGTACACTTTACAGATAGAATGCTTATCCTTATATTGAATCAACTAATGTCTGCCGAGCTTAAACCAAATCCAAAACATCGTAAGTATGTTGTTTGTAAGCTATAATTTAATTTATACGCATGCAGTTTTATATAATTAAAATAATCTTGTAATAGAAATTAAAACAAAATCCTAACATACATCCTAAATATATATTAAATATTAAATTTAAATTGAGTATAAAGTGCTAACTTGTTGAAGTATTTAGATTTTAATTTTGTTGAAAATTTATTATTGTTCAGTATTATATCCCTTCGTCTTTAAGGTGTTAGGTTTTCCAAAATATATATACGAATCAAAAACAATAAAATAAAATAAAATCAAAAGTCTCAAGATTCCGTTAAACAATTTAGAGTTGTTTTAGGATTTGAATAAAAAATTTTTGAAGATCAGATCTTTTATTTAAAGTGTGATCAACTTCTTCAAAGCTGAGTTAACATAAATCACAAGTTGACCAAGTTTATGATTTTATATAGCATTACTAGTAAATAAACAATTAACAATTAACAATTTTTTTCACAAAAAAGCTTTTGTTTTTTTTTTTTACTTATTATAACCCAATTTCAACCCATATATTTTGTATGTATTTTAAAATTTAAAAAAATCCAAAAAATATATTTTTTTGTAATTTGAGTTAATTTTAATCATATTTTTGTTTTCTTTATTTTTATTTAATTTTTGTGTGTCAAAAAAATCTTGAAAATCATAAGAAATTCAAAAATAAAAAATAATCAAGGTTGAAATTGAACCAATAATTGAGCATTATAGACAAAAAAGAAAGTTTGAGAATTTTTGAGTTTCAATTAAGGGTTAAATTGAAAAGGGAGTTGATAAATAGGGTTAATTTAGCTAAGTTTTTTCAAAAATTGAAGTTCAAGGATGATTTTAAAATAAAATTAAGTTAAAATGTCAATTAACAAAAATTGAGAGTTAGATTGCTTAAAATTGCATAATTTTAGAAAACCAAGGGATAAATTAAAATTGAAAAGATAAATTAATTCAATTTATAATTTAAATTGAAAAAAAAATCAAGATTAGACATATTTTCTGTTTTTATTTATTTATTTTTCAGGAAGATTGAATAAAAAATCAAGGTTGTCAATTCCATTCCATTTCGCTCGAAATGGCCGAAACATTTCATACCAATTCAAAAAATGAAACAAAAAGAACAATTTTCATCTCATTTTAAATTTCAATCGTTTTCGAATTTTTCGACTAAATTTCTCATTGGAATGTTCCGGTTTCATTCCACATGTTCCGTTCAGTCTTGAAAAGTTGTTGAATTAAATTGAACTTGGTTTAATTTAATTAATTAAACCATCCAAGTATAAAAAGCTTTTTTTCATTACTATTTTCAATAATAATGATATTAATAATAATATTAAAAATTATTAGTACTATTTTCATTAAAAATGATATTAATTTTTTAAAATTAGATTTATCACTAATATATATGGTTTATATCCATGTTGTTTTTTTCATGTTTATACTTTATAGGAATTTGAGAAAAATAAGGGATGTTTTAGATCCCATTAGCCTTGATAACATTGATCTAATTTTATATTTAAAATATTTGTGTTAAAACATTTTACTTTCATAATATTTTGTTTAAGTTAAATTACTTTAAGTTAAATATCTATTTAATCTTAAATATTTAGAAATATTTTAAATTTTAAAATTATATTTATTTGGCATTGTGTTTGTATTATATAATTTATAATTAATTTATCTTAGTTGAATATATATATATATATATATATATATATATGTATATATATATATATATATGTATATGTATAACAACCTCAAAACGAGACGCAAATAATTCAAAACTAAAATATTTCACTTCAATTAAAAAAATAAAACTCCTCCTGAAATAGAATTGATAACTTTGTAAAAAATAGCGGAAGAAGGGCTGGCTGGTCTTGAGAAATAAGGGCTTATGAGGTTTATATATAGCACGTGAGCACCATGCTCCTTCAATGCAATTTTTTGCAGATAAATCACGCGTGAAGTACTTGTGCTGCACGTGGTCCAAGTTGTATTTTCAAGTGATTCCAGGTATATTTTTTACCCTGATGGTCGATTTCGATTTCATGTATATTAATCCTTTTGCTTAGTAAAAAACTGAATATATTTTTTACTGACATTCTCATATAATAAAAATAAATAAAAAATAATTATAAATTATGAAAAAAATATCATAATATAAGATATGGCCAAAGTCCAATCCCATTAAAACCCATAAAGTTAATATTATGCCTAAAGCCCAACTTGCATCATTAATATAGGCTAAAAAGCTTAATTTTTACTATCTTCTTGGATTAAATGTCCACTTCAAAAAAAAAAACAACTTAATTGACACTTATATCTAAATTTTAAAATTAAATACGGGTTAGGTTTATTTTTAGTAAATTTAATAAAAACAATTTCAGGATTTAATGTGAACATTTTTGATGAGTCTTCTATTTTTAGAGAGTGATGTTATTTTCTGATGTATTTAAAAACCAATGTCAAACTTTTTTCATAAAACAATCATAAATTTTAAAAAATAAAAATAAAAAGTTAGGATAATTAATGGCAATAAAAATGATAAATTTAAAATAAAACACATAGTAAAAATACTTTTTCTTAATAAATGATACTTTAAGGGTGATATTGTTTTTTTTTTAAGTATAACTAACCTAATTTTTTATCCATGTTTTGATAAATTTTCAAAAATAAAAAATAAAAATAATAAGGGTTTATATGTGGCGATAACAAAGAGCATCAGGGTTAATATTAAGAAAGTAATATGTCAAGGAGATAATTATTGAATCATATATAATTACTGCAATATAAAATACCATAGATATATGATTTGATTCATGTTGGTTATTGTTGTAACCCATTTTTGGGTCTCCCACAGGATATATATATAAAAATATATATATATAGCCAAAGGAGGTTAAGAAAAAATAACAGGAGGCAAAAGCGCTCAAAAAATGGTCGGAAAATTGGTCAATGAGGTTAAAAATACAAAGATTATATTTTTGACAGTATATTCTTGAAGGAGGAGAGCCCTGTTGAGAAGGAAAATTTGAAATTTGAGGAGAAAAGCCCAAATTTGGATGTTTATGGACTTAATTGGATTTTTAAATGATTTTATAAGGGATTTGATTGCAAGAAAAATTGATTTCTAAGTCAATTTGGGCTTTAATTAGAAGAAATTTAAGTTCGGGGCCAAAATATATTTTTTAGGAATTTATTAGGTCAAATCGGGGGTTTAATTGCATAAATATTGAAGTTTAAGGGCCAATTAGGGACTTAATTGAAGAAATCCGAAATCGGGGACCAAATTGAAGAAGGCGCGTAAGTATAGGGGCTGGAATTAATTGATTCAGGGGCCTAATTGAAGAAATTGGAAGTTTATTGATCAATTGAGGGCTCAATTGCATAATTCAGAGGCCAAGGACCAAAGTGAAAAACGCGGCCAAATATAGGGACGGGGATCGATTTTGGCAGGGATGCAATTGAATGAACAAAAGATGATTGAGGGCTGATTTGAAATTTGGCGCGTTTTTGGCGCCACATTTAAATGAAACGGCGCGTTTTATCCAAAACGACGTCGTTTCATACAAAAAAAAAAAAAGGAACGTGCCGTTTTGAACAAGCCTTTGTTCCCCTTTCTTCTTCCTCCATGGACGCGATGCGAAGAAGGAAGAAGAATGGTTTTTTTTCTTTAGACCAACCTCTCTCTCCTCAAGGCCACCAACCCGAAGCCCAACACCTGTGGACCACCGGCCGGGGTTACCGGCCGACCACCCGCCGCGCGCCTACCGTAAAACGAGGAAGCTGTACCACGCGCCCGCACCCAAATGGCCGACCGACCGCCGCGATCTTTGCTCCCCACGTGCAACCATAAAAAGCCCCGCTACTTGGCTCTATAAATAGACCCAAAAACACCAAAGGAGAAGGAAGAGGAGACCGGGAGAGAGGACCGAGAGAGGCGAGAAAAAAAAAAAAAAAAAAAAAAAAAAAAAAACAGACCGAGAGAAGAGAGTGAAGGGAAGAAAGAAAAAGACCAAAACATTGGAAGAGGAAGGAAAAGTTGAAAACTGGAGTGAAACCAAACCGGAGGGTCACCGGAAACACTGTAAAACAGAGCACCGCCACTGCCGCTTGGAGCCGCCGTCCGTGAGCCAAGACGCCGCCACCGGCCTCCGCCACGCCCCGCCATAAACGCAGCAAGCCACCGCCTCCGCGCGGTAACCCTTCGGCCTCCCCTTTTTCCGACGTTTAATTTCTTTTTTTTTCTTCGCATGCGTAACGTATAACGTTCGCATGCGGGGGTGGCGGGGAAATAATTCCCCCCCCCGCCCGTTTTGGTGCGGGCCGGGCGGATCCCGGCCCGGCTCCCGTCTTTCCCGGCAGTGGTCCGGCCCAGAAGAGAATAATAGTACTTGGGCCGAAATCGGCCCAATCCATTTTGGGCCGAGATCGCCCAACACCTTTGGGGCCGAGTCCGGCCCGGCCCAATTGGGTGGGCCGGACCCCCAGCCCATTTAATATTATATATTATATATATTATTTTGTTTTTTTGTTTTTTATTTATATATATATATATATATATATATATATATATATGAAAAAAAATTTAAGAAAATTCTGAAAAACTTATTTCAAAAAAATATGTGATTTTCCGTAATTTTATTATTATTTTTGATTAATATCGGTTGGTATTTTTATACCGTAAAGATACAAATCCGGTATTAAAATACCCGGTTTTCATCAAAACATCAAACATTTTCAAAATAAAAAATGTCTTTTGCCTTCAAAATTTTTCTAAATATCTTTAAGAATATTGTTGATTTTTCTGAATATTTTTATCAAAGTGGATTAATATTTGGTTGTATTTTTATATCGTAAAGATACAAATCCGGTATTAAAATACCCGATTTTCGTCAAGACATAAAAAATAAAATAATTTTAAAATGTTTTGTTTTCATGCATACGGCCTAGTCTCTCCAATATATATATATATAAATATTATAACATCATATTTTCATACAACAAAGAAAGATTCAAAAAACAATATATGTATTAACATGCATTTTGGCTTTTATAACCGGTTTATTTAAGCCATGAGAACTAGGCCAATATTTCAAAAATTCTAAAAAAATCTTTTTGTCTTCTTTTAGTATATGGGATTACGAATTTATACGTAAAACGTATTCCGTTTAAATATGTTTTTTTTGCATAGACGTTAGAACGGTTAGGCTTTACCCGATAAGATAAGGATTTCCTTATTGAGGAGGACTTTTCTTGAACCATAGACGGACCAACAACTAGGAAACACAACGAGACCTTACATTTTATCAGACAAATAAACAATGCAGCTTACCTTAGGTAGGGCGTATTTGGGGTGCTAATACCTTCCCTTTACGCAACCGGTCCCCGTGCCCAACTCTCGAGACCGCTTAGGGTTCCTAGTAACCAAAATACTAGGTGGCGACTCCCATTCCATTTTCTACCAACAAAAGACAATATTTTTTGTCTCCCCACACTTGCCAAATAGATACCACACACATCCTAGATTTTTAAAAGTGGAATATTTCGCCGCGACGCCGCGTACCCCGCGACAGAATGGCGACTCCACTGGGGACGTTGTGGACTAAGCTTTGTTTTTGTCTCGATTTATTTGTGTTTTCATGTGTTTATTGTTAATTTGCCTTTCCTTTTGTTATCTCGCTTATATGCTTTAAATATTTTTACGCAATATTGTTCATGCATTTGTATAGAACCGTCACATGCATCACATGCTTTAATTTTGAGAAGCACACACAAGCTTTAAGTTAGGTGGGGGAGTAGCGATCCGCCCTATGACTATTGGTCGGGGTTCGGATGCGTGAAACACCCAACTCATATCTAAGTGCCTGCTCGGTAATGGTGGGTATACTTACCTTAACTATTCCTTGCAACGCCCCCATACTGTCTTTACGAAGAACGTCACTGGGCAGATATGAGACCCTTCGAGACCAGATAGAAAACCTACCCGCTCTCACGTAATACATAGAACTTGTCCTTAGGATATCTATCTTACGTTCATTCGCATCATGATTAATAATGCTAAATTCATCAATCCAGGTTTTTGAGCCGAAATCATGACTAAGTACCTATCTTTCCGAGAGTTTGGGCAAGAATCGAGTTGACTCAAGTAGTGAAGGAAAATGTCCAAGAATCGATGCTAGTAGGTTGCCTTGCATTACCAAGATAAATCACATGGTAAATGACTTGGGGAAGTTAGTGTCTATTATGGAATATATTGATGAGACTATTTTTGAAAGGCAATATGGGAGAATTGCACAACTAATGAGGTTACCCGTACAAGCAACAGCAATCAAAGCCCTACTGAATTTTTGGGATCCTAGTTATCGGAGTTTTACCTTTGGGAACATTGATATGACACCGACTTTGGAGGAATATGAAAGGATTCTAGATTTTCCGAACAACAGCCACAGGATCTACCTAAGGCGAAGATTTGAAGACACAGCTTCAGAAGTAATCAATTTATTAGGCTTGGGGAAGATCAGCCAATCTAGAGTCGCCGAGGGGGGTTTTAAATGGAAGGTCATTGAAGCCCGAATGCTGAAGAAGGCAAGTTGGGAGAGGAACGATACAGGTTGGTGGCCTTCACCATTTTTGGGCTAGTATTATTCCCCTCCGAGATCGGAGTCATCGGTTTGGAAGCGGCAAGTGTCTTCGTAGAATACGAGCGTGACCGGATCAATCCCTCGTCAGCCATTTTGAGAGAAACCATGCTATCACTCAACCACCGTAGAACACATGGAAAAGGAGCCATGAGATGTTGCACCCCCATGTTGTATTTATGGATTATCAGTCATATCGAAACACCAAGGGACATTTTTAACAACTTTTGGTGGTTTGACCTTCGACCGTTAAAGGTTACCATGGATGAGACTTGGAAGAATTGGGATGAGAAAGCATGGATAGATAAATATGCAAAGCATTGCCAAGAAGCAACTTCAAATGGAAAGCACCATGGATGAACAACGCCATCCGCACAATGAGCTGTGGAAGCAAGATATGGGTTCCTTTGATTGGTGTAACCGGGTACATCGATTCTGCGCCCGCCTTAGTAACAAGGCGGTTGGGTGGAATGCAAGTATGCACCAAGAACTCAGGGTTAGGCCGATTTCGTCGGTTTATTCAAGCACCAACCTTTCCTCGAGGAGATGGAACTTATCCGACAAGATTAGGAAAGACCCCCGATGGTGAAAAGGCAAGAAGGGAGCACATTTGAAACATCATTCACGGAACTATGCGGTTTGGAGGAACGAAGAGCTTTCTGAAGTGAGGGATTTCTCAACACCAAAACATCCAGAATCCACAATTGAGCAACAAAAAAGGAAAAGGACTGATATTGAGGAAGAGTTGAGAAAACAGCTAGAACAATGTAGAATCGATCTCAAGAAGAGCAAAGGGCAAAGAACGATCGTTAGAAAATCAATTAGAAGAAGAAAACACGATGAGGGTTTTTTTGAACCAAGAAGCTTGGAAAAACGGGATAAACAATTAATGTCCTTAAAGGAGTGGCGAAAAAGGCCGAGGTAGCTGAAGAAATAACAAAAGCGGTTTAGGCTGAGTTAAGGGATCGAATAAGCGAGTATGATGAGCCGTCTAACAAAAACGGGCTCATACAAAAAGAGTTGGCTAAGGTTAAGAGATCAACCAAAGGCAAGATGAGTGTCGATAAAGAGATGATGGATTCCTTGGAAAAGGGAAGGAGCCTGCTTTTAAAGAAGCTAGAAGTTGAAAAAGAGAAAAATCGGCTAGCCCATCTCGACATAGAAGAGGAAAGAAGGATCAGAGCTCAATATATGATGCAATTGGAGGAAGAGAGAAGTTCAAGAAAGGCGGCGAGTCGATATGAGAGATTACCGGAAGAGAGCCGAGTCTTCGAAAGGAAGGATGATGGCTTTACAATCGAAGATGGAGATACGAGAAGAAGAGTTAAAAGAGATGAGAAGCCACTACTTCGAGATGGAAGAGGAGCTCGAGAAGGCTAAGCAAGAGCGTCAAGAATGTCAAGACTACATGGACACGGCTTTACGGTTCAAATTAACTCCAAAATAGCCGAAATTGGATATCGAAAAGGAAGAACTACAGAGGGTAAGGGATAAGTTGGCCTGGTCGAGAGGATATGGTCCGAGTGTTGGAAAGAAGTAATGAAGCCCTAGGAGCCAAGAACGAAGTGATAATTGCAGATAACACCGTTTTCCATGATAAGATAAGGCACATAACGAAGGTGTCGAGCAAGCGACCCGCTATGCGGAAAGATTGCAACAACAAGCTACCCAAGTTGGAAATGACGCTTCAAAGTACCGAGAATATATGGCGGCCATCACCGTTTTATTGGGGATTTAGCTAATAGAGGAAATGCCTTTTAAGGGTAGCGAGTGTATAACGCCTGTTTTGCAAGCATTGTACGAACAATTTCTATTTATAAGAAGGCCATGACCTATCTTTCTTTTTCTAATATGTTTGGTGAGCTACTATGATAAGAACTTGGCAAACCCTCCTTTACAGTAATCGGGTCAACTCAGAAATCTTGCCTAAAGGATTACGAAAGTCATGAGTCGACTCTAAAATATACATTGCACGAGCATCATATTTTCATCAAGCATTCATTTTTAATACATCATATGCACGCCGGATCGTGAAACATAGGTCCTACATCCAAAATCCACAACACCCGGTCTCGAGCAAGAATGGAGAACGAAGAGAGAGCTCACTTAGAGTCACATTATCGACCGAGTTGGAGTCTCGTGAAGAATGAAGTTTCTAGGCTAACCGACTTACTCGGAGCGGCTTCTAAGAGCTAAGAATGGGGAGGGAACATCAGCACAACAACTTGAAGGAGCACCCGGCAGTTCACATTCCTCAAACATCTCAAAACCGGGGGGCAAACTCGGCCAATGGACAGGCGGTTTGTGCCTATTACTCCTATTCTACCAACTCATGCTCCGATCACCGTTGACTTAACAGCGGAAGGAACCCCGGATAATAAGTCTCCCGGTCGATGGACCGGGACAAGTTGTTTGCTTTGGAAGAAAGATTAAGGGCGGTTGAGGGTAATGACTGGTTTGACCCTATGCGAGCAAATGAAGTATGTCTCGGTACCAAACATCGTGGTACCAAAAGATTTCGAGGATACCGAGTTCATTAAGTACACTTGGTTTGGAATGCCCAAACACTCACCTTCGTTCATACCGTAATAAAATGGCGAAGTGATCCGCGATGATAAGCCGCTAATCTATTTCTTTCAGGATAGCCTCTCAGGGTCCGCTTTGAGTTGGTACATGAGGTTAGATAATGTCAAGATTAGAAGTTGGAGAGACTTGGTGGAGGCTTTCCTCAAACAGTACAAGTTTAACATGGAAATCGCTCCTGATCGAACAAGTCTAATGGCAATGGAGAAAAAAAGTCAGGAGTCGGTAAGGGCTTATGCGCAAAGATGGAGGGATGAGGCAATGCATGTCCAACCCCCTTTGATAGAAACAGAAATGGTGAGCTTGTTTGCCAATACCTTCAAGGCACCTTATTATGAGCACCTAATGGGTAGCTCCTCTCAACATTTCTATGATGCGGTACACATAGCTGAAAGAATAGAACAAGGGATCAAAGCTGGGCGAATAGCAATGCCAGTGGAAAAGAAGGGTTTTATTGGAAGAAAGAGAGAAGGTGATATTAACAATTTGGAAGGCGGGTATAAGGGCAAGAAAATATATTCCCACAATCCACAAGTACCTACCTCTCCATTCTCACACATGAACTTTAACCAACCTTTTTCCCCTAATCGAACAAATAACCAGTCAAACCACCAAAATCAAAGACCCTATATAAGATACCCTTCGAACAACTACCGCCACTACCCATGCCTTTGAAGGACTTGTACGCCAAACTATTGAGCATTGGGCACATCGCTCCTATCCCTACACTACCATTACAACAACCATTCCCAATTTGGTACAAGCCCGAGTTGACTTGTGAGTACCATGCGGGTAATCCCGGCATGGGATTGAAACCCGTTACGCTTTCAAGAAAAGATTGTTGGAGCTTATTAAGATAGGATGGGTATCATTTGAAGACAAGCCCAACATTAATTCAAACCCGTTGCCTAAACATGCCTCAAGTAGTAGTGGAATAAGCATGATAGAAGTTGGAAATCAATGCAAGATGTTGAAGGTGTCTATGGAAAAGATGTACGACATGTTAGTACGATCGGGATTTCTAGAGGCGAATGTGGGAAGCCATCCGGCGGTGGGTGATTATTGTGAGTTCCATGGAAGAGATGGACATCATATTGAAGATTGCATCGAGTTTGGGGAAATAATTGCAAAAATGTTAAAAATAGGGCAATTGAGAATTGAACCCATGGAGAGCAGGGGTTGAGGTGAGCATGATGGAAGGTCAAGATGAGATGACAGGAGTATGCAGGATCCAACAAACGGCTAATGGGCCCCCAAGGCTAATCTTGGTTAAACTATCCTACACAAAAGGGAATCACAACGCCATGCCTTATAATTATGGTTATACCTCCAACGTTCGAGCTCCTTTTCCTTTGTTCCAGACTGAGATAAGTGGCTTAACCAGGAGTGGTCGTTGCTTTACGCCTGAGGAGTTGAGAAAAGGAAAGGGTAAAGAAGTGGTGGATCTAGACAAAGCACTAGAAGTCAATAAGCCGGTAACGGAAGAGGAGTCGAATGAATTCTTGAAGTTGATCAAGCATAGTGAATATTGCATAGTAGATCAACTAAAGAAGACTCCAGCTAGGATCTCCCGATGTCCTTGATACTCACCCGAGCCGCATCGAAACGCCTTGCAAAAGGTATTGAATGAGGCATATGTACCCCAAGACATTGAACATAAAACCATGGAGCATCTAGTGGGGAGGATCCATGCAACTAATTACCTATACTTCACGGCTGATGAACTTGATGCTGAAGGTACCGGACATAACAAGCCCTTATACATTACGGTTAGGTGCAAGGACCGCCTCATAGGAAAAGTACTCATTGATAATGGCTCGGCCCTTAACGTGTTGCCAAAGCACATTCTCGGAAGAAATGCCGATCGATGAATCCCATATAAAGCCCAGTACTATGATGGCTAGAGCGTATGATGGCTCGCCTAGGCCAATAATTGGGACTTTAGAAGTGGAGCTATATGTGGGACCACAAATGTTCCTAGTAACACTTCAAGTTATGGATATCCACCCTTCCTATAGTATGTTGTTAGGAAGACCTTGGATTCATGCAAGGGGCAAGAGCTTCGTCATTGCATCAATGCCTGAAGTATATCATGAATGGGATGTTAGTAACTGTCAAGGCCGAGGAGACAAGTATCCATGATAAAGAATGTGGTCTGTGCCTTTTATCGAAGCGGATATTTGCAAGGATACCAATATCCACGCCTTTGAGATTGTGAACACCGACTGGGTATCGGAGAACACAAGATTAAGAAGGCCAAGGATCTCGAAGCGAGCAAGGATGGCAAGTCTATGCTTCTTAAACCGCGGGATCCCATTTCAGTATAACCTTATTATCGGGATACCAGGAGGGGTTAACCAGGCAAGGATAAAAAGCGCCGCTCAAAGATTTGGGTTAGGGTATCAACCTAACCAAGAGGATTATCGGTGGGTTCTTTGGTCGAAGAAGGGCAAGAAGGATGGCTAGAATTAAAGGAAGAGAGCCCGAAGAAGAAAAGCTAGAAATCCCTCCCCTTAGCGTGTCATTCCCAAAAGCTGCATACATAATGCAACATGATAAAGAAGCCGAAAGCCTTGATCAAGAGCTGTCAAACATGAGTATAAATACCTTGGGGGCAAACAAGATAGAAGAAGATGATATGAAGACAGTAGCAAGAAAGGGAGATGAAGCACTCCCACAACCGACGGTCTACACCATAAAAGACGTCTCGACCAAGACCTTTGTGCGCAAGTTGGCTCGAGACGAGAAGTTTCAGAACTGGGTGACCCAAGAAGCTCCAATAGTTTTCAAAATGTAAACCAACTTTGTTTGCCTTAACATGCTTTTGTCATTGCTTATGTTTGCTTTTATTTCCTCTAGTTGACAATCAAGGCTCGTGATGTCGCCTAGATTTTATGTTTGTCATGGAGCCCACCTTTTTCTTTAAATAAATTGTGAGATCATGCACTTTGCACAAATTGCTTTCTTTGTTATGCATTTACATCAAACACTTCCCGCTTTCAGGAATCCTGAAAGCGGATCTCCTACAACATTACATACATTCAACATCAAGAATAAATGGCCAAACTTGAATGAACATGTGATAACTATGGAAGAAGAAGAGTGGGATGAAAGCAATATTAGTGAATTCACCAGGCTAGTAGAGCAACAGAATGACTTGGAAACCTCGTGAGAGGAACTTGAAACCATCAATGTAGGCAGTGATCGGTTCAAGAAGGAGTTAAAAATAGGTACCCTAATTACTTCGAGCAAAGGATAAAAATGATCGCCCTATTACAAGAATATTCGAGATGTCTTTGCTTGGTCCTATGAAGATATGCCTGGTTTGGATACAAATATCATAGTACACAAGATACCATTGGAGGAAGGTTGTAAGCCAGTCAAGCAGAAGCTGAGGAGGGCCCACCCGGATGTTTGGATGAAGGTCAAGACAGAACTCGAGAAGCAATGGGATGCTTGGCTTTCTAGAAGTAGTTAGGTACCCACAATGGGTATCTAACATTGTTGTGGTACCTAAGAAAGAGGGGAAGATTAGAGTGTGCGTGGATTTTTGGAATTTGAATAAAGCTAGTCCCAAGGATGATTTTCCTCTACCACACATAGATGTTTTAGTGGACAACGCTGCCCGGAGTTCTACATATTCCTTTATGGATGGTTTTTCGTGGTACAACCCGGATAAAAATGGCTCCGGAGGATAAGGTGAAAACAACTTTTGTCACACCTTGGGGGACATTCTCTACAAGGTCATGCCATTTGGATTGAAGAATGCAGGAGCAACCTATCAAAGAGCAATGGTGACTTTGTTCCACGACATGATGCACAAAGAAATTGAGGTGTATGTAGACGACATGATTGCCAAGTCTAAAAGGGGAGAAGATCATGTTGAAGTTTTGAGGAAGTTGTTTGAGAGGTTGAGGAAATATGAACTAAGGCTTAATCCGCAAAATGTTCATTCGGAGTTAAATCGGGCAAGCTGTTAGGATTTGTGGTAAGTGATAGAGGTATAGAGGTGGATCCAGATAAAGTGAGGGTCATCCAAGCCATGCCATCCCCCAAGACGGAGAAAGAAGTAAGAGGATTCTTGGGAAGGTTAAACTACATTGCTCGGTTTATAGCTCGTTAACAACAACGTGTGAACCTATATTCCGACTACTAAGGAAAAAGAATCCGGAACCTGGAATGAGGAGTGTGAGGAGGCATTCAATAAAATCAAGCATTATTTACAAAATCCACCTTTCCTGGTTCCTCCAGGTATCGGAAAGCCTCTAGTATTATATCTCACAAGAATCGAAGCTGCCATGGGATGTGTATTAGGACGACATGATGAAACCGGAAGGAAGGAAAGAGCCATTTATTACTTAAGCAAGAAATTCACCGAATGTGAGTCTAGATACACGGAGATAGAAAGGCTTTGTTGTGCATTGGTGTGGGCGGCAAAGAGGTTGCGACATTATATGTTATACTATACCACTTGGTTAATTTCAAAGGTGGATCCTCTCGAGGTATATTTGTAACAAGCCCTTTCTCTCAAGTCGAATTGCAAGGTGGCAAGTTCTATTAGCGAGAATATGACATAGTATACATGACAAGGAAAGCCATAAAAGGAAGTGCAATCGCGGACCATCGGCCGATAATCTTGTTGAAGATTACGAACCTTTGGATTTTGACTTCCACGATGAAGATATATTGTCGGTAGAGAAAGAAGAAGAGAAGACAGATTGGTGGACGATGTTTTTTGACGGTGCGGTGAATGTATATGGTAATGGGGTCGGTGCGGTAATAATCTCTCCCGATAAGGAACGATATCCGTTCGGTAAAGCGCATTTCGAGTGCACCAACAATACAAAGTGAGTATGAAGCTTGTATCCTCGGTTTAGAAGCGGCATTAGAGTTGAAGATAAAGAAGTTAGATGTATATGGAGATTCAATGTTGATTATTTGTCGTGTTAAAGGGGAATGGCAAACCAAGGAGGAAAAGTTGAGGCCGTACCAGGAATACCTATCCACGTTAGCAAAGGAATTTGAAGAAATTAGATTCACCCATCTGGGAAGGGAGGGGAACCATTTTGCGGATGCTTTAGCCACATTAGCTGCTATGACTACCATTGATCTCAAGTGCAAGGTACAACCGGTACACATTGACATTAGAAATGACCCAGCTCACTTGTTGCTTAGTTGAAGGAGAGATAGACGGACAACCTTGGTATTATGATATCAAGAACCTTGTGCAAAATCATGAATATCCGGTGGGAGCTTCCAAAACGGATAAGAAAACCTTGAGAAGGTTGGCTACGAGACTTCTATTTAGATGGAGAGATTTTGTACAAAAGATCATTTGATGGAATCTGCTAAGGTGCTTGAATGAGGCAGATGCTAGAAAGGCATTACGAGAGGTCCATGAGGGGATTTGCTCAACCCATGCTAGCGGGCATCGATAGCAAGGAAAATCCAAAGGGCTGGTTACTTTTGGATGACACTAGAGAAAGACCGTATCGACTATGTCGGGAAATGTCATAAATGTCAAGTTTACGGTGACAAGGTCAATATGCCGCCGGCTCCGCTATTTAATCGATATCTCCTGGCCGTTTGCAATGTGGGGAATCGACGTGATCGGTCCTGTTAACCCAAAAGCTAGCAATGGTCATAGATTCATCCTCGTAGCTATTGACTACTTCACAAAGTGGGTGGAAGCCAGTTCATATGTCCACGTAACACAGAACGTAGTAAAGAGGTTTATAGAGAAGGACTTGATTTGTCGATATGGTCCTCCGGAAAAGATAGTGACGAGATAATGCACAAAATTTCAATGGCAAAATGATAGCAGAGTGTGTACTAAATGGAAAATCAAGCATTCAAATTCTTCACCATACCGACCTAAGATGAATGGTGCAAGTAGAAGCCGCCAACAAGAACATCAAGAAGATTATTCGGAAAATGGTAGTCACATATAGAGATTGGCATGAGATGTTGTCATTTGCTCTTCATGCATACCGCACTACGGTCGGGACCTCGACGGGGACTACCCCATATTCTCTCGGTGTACGGTATGGAGGCAGTGATGCCTTTGGAAGTGGAGATCCCATCGTTAAGAGTGTTGATAGATTCCGAATTAGAGGAGGCCGAGTGGGCCAAAGTGAGATATGAGCAACTGAACTTGATCAGCGAAAAGAGGGTAGCTGCAATATGTCATCACCAACTTTACCAGAAACGAATGGCCAAGGCATATGATAAAAAGGTTAGACCGTGGTTGTTTCAAGAAGGGGATCTAGTATTGAAGAAAATATTGTCACTGCCTGGAGACGATCAAAGCAAATGGGCACCGAATTACGAGGGTCCTTACGTAGTAAAGAAGGCATTCTCGGGAGGAGCGCGAAGTTGGCTAGAATGGACGGAGAAGACCTAGCTCGACCCGTGAATTCCGACTCTGTAAAAGATATTATGCTTGATGTAGGCTCCTAAATCAATAAAGCAAAGTTTGGCCATTGACTTCTTTCTCTTTTGCATTGATCTCACAACAATCATTTTTGCATTAATACCAACAGTGCATATCTTGTTGTTATCGCACCTAAAAAGTTTAGCATCGGCTGAACGAATTTCTTCTCTATACAAAAGCCTAGACTAAAATCACACCCCTACACTGGGGGCAATAAGAGATTTTTTCATGAAAAGTTTTACTTGTTTAAAATGTACGGAAGCCTATAGATTTGAAAACCAAGCTAAAGCATTTGACAAAAGCATGACAAAGAGGCAATGACAAATCATACATTTTGGGAAAAGGACTACTCGAAGAAAGTCAGAGGCAACACGAGAGATGAATCCAGCATACGACTTCAAAAGCAAGCTCAAGCAAGAGGGAGTCTCACGAACTAGAAGAAGAGGATGGGGCCTATGTTTCAAAACCAGGTACGAATGCATGCATGACATCTAATCATAAATCATTGCATATATGCTTTCTCGGATCATTACGGGAGGAGTTCTTAATACATTCCAGCAAGATTGGAGACGAAGAAAGAATCATAGTGGGTGATAGCAAAGAATCACGGTTTCGAACCGTAGTGGATTCCGGAACAACAAGAAAAACAAGAAAAAGAGAGAAAATGAAAAGTTCGAACCCTACCATCGGGAAGAACGACATCGTATTTCGGCTTTGAATAAAAAGGAATCGCCAGATGGGATTCCAGGATTGAAGGAGATCGCCAGAAGGGATCTCGTATTTCGCTATTTGGAGGTCGCCAGATGGGACCTCGTTTTTTTCATGTTGGTTATAAAAGGAATCGCCAGATGGGATTCCAAGTTGATTAAAAGAGATCGCCAGAAGGGATCTCGTGTTTCGCTATTCGGAGGTCGCCAGATGGGACCCCGTCTTTCATAAAAGGAATCGCCAGATGGGATTCCCAGTTGATTAAAAGAGATCGCCAGAAGGGATCTCGTGTTTCGCTATTCGTAGGTCGCGGATGGGACCCCGTATTACATGTTGAATAAAAGGAATCGCCGGATGGGATTCCAAGTTGTTTAAAGGAGATCGCCGAAGGGATCTCATGTTTCGCTATTCGGAGGTCGCGGATGGGACCCCGTATTACATGTTGAATAAAAGGAATCGCGGGATGGGATTCCAAGTTGAATAAAGGAGATCGCCGGAAGGGATCTCGCATTTCGCTATTTTGAGGTCGCGGATGGGACCCCATATTTCGTTTGAATAAAAGGAATCGCCAGATGGGATTCCAAGTTGAAGGAGATCGCCGAAGGGATCTCGTGTTTCGCTATTTGGAGGTCGCGGATGGGACCTCGTATTTTCATGTTGGTAAAAAAAAAAAAAAAAAAAAAAAAAGAGAAAAGGGGAATCGCCGGAGGGGATTCCAAGTTGATTGAAGGAGATCGCGAGAAGGGATCTCGTATTTCGATATTCATCCAAGGAGGTCGCCGAAGGGACCTCATTTTTCAACATTGGCTATAAGGAATCGCCAGATGGGATTCTAAGATCTTTTGTTAAAGGAGATTGCCAGAAGGGATCTCGTATTTTGATATTGGTTAAAGGAGGTCGCCAGATGGGACCTCATATTTCATGATTGCTAAATGGAATCGTCGGATGGGATTCCAAGTTGAGATTGCTATAAAAGACAAGTATCGGATCAATCAAGCTTCAACCGGATCGATTCCGGAGTTTTGTTTTGGGTTTATCTTTATAAAACTTACTCGCGCAAAAACCCCGCTCCGTAAGCATTATAAAGAGGGGGCATCTGTTGTAACCCATTTTTGGGTCCCCCACAGGATATATATATAAAAATATATATATATATAGCCAAAGGAGGTTAAGAAAAAATAACAGGAGGCAAAAGCGCTCAGAAAATGGTCGGAAAATTGGTCAATGAGGTTAAAAATACAAAGATTGTATTTTTGACAGTATATTCTTGAAGGAGGAGAGCCCTGTTGAGAAGGAAAATTTGAAATTTGAGGAGAAAAGCCCAAATTTGGATGTTTATGGACTTAATTGGATTTTTAAATGATTTTATAAGGGATTTGATTGCAAGAAAAATTGATTTCTAAGTCAATTTGGGCTTTAATTAGAAGAAATTTAAGTTCGGGGCCAAAATATATTTTTTAGGAATTTATTAGGTCAAATCGGGGGTTTAATTGCATAAATATTGAAGTTTAAGGGCCAATTAGGGACTTAATTGAAGAAATCCGAAACCAGGGACCAAATTGAAGAAGGCGTGTAAGTATAGGGGCTGGAATTAATTGATTCAGGGGCCTAATTGAAGAAATTGGAAGTTTATTGATCAATTGAGGGCTCAATTGCATAATTCGAGAGGCCAAGGACCAAAGTGAAAACGCAGCCAAATATAGGGACGGGGATCGATTTTGGCAGGGATGCAATTGAATGAACAAAAGATGATTGAGGGCTGATTTGAAATTTGGCGCGTTTTTGGCGCCACATTTAAATGAAACGGCGCGTTTTATCCAAAACGACGTCGTTTCATACAAAAAAAAAAAAAGGGACAGAACGGTGCCGTTTTGAACGGCACTGTTCCCCTTTCTTCTTCCTCCATGGACGCGATGCAGAAGAAGGAAGAAGAATGGTTTTTTCTTCTTTAGACCAACCTCTCTCTCCTCAAGGCCACCAACCCGAAGCCCAACACCTGTGGACCACCGGCCGAAGTTACTGGCCGACCACCCGCCGCGCGCCTACCAGAAAACAGGGAAGCCGTACCATGCCACCCGCACCCAAATGGCCGACCGACCGCCGCAGCCTTTGCTCCCCACGTGCAACCATAAAAGCCCGCTCCTTGGCTCTATAAATAGACCCAAAAACACTAAAGGAGAAGGAAGAGGAGACCGGGAGAGAGGACCGAGAGAGGCGAGAAAACAAAAAAAAAAAAAAAAAAAAAAAAGAAAAAGACCGAGAGAAGAGAGTGAAGGGAAGAAAGAAAAAGACCGAAACATTGGAAGAGGAAGGAAAAGTTGAAAACCGGAGTGAAACCAAACCGGAGGGTCACCGGAAACACTCGTAAAACGAGCACCGCCACTGCCGCTTGGAGCCGCCGTCCGTGAGCCAAGACGCCGCCACCAGCCTCCGCCACAGCCCCGCCAGAAACGCAGCAAGCCACCGCCTCCGCGCCAGGTAACCCTTCGGCCTCCCCTTTTTCCGGCGTTTAATTTCTTTTTTTCTTCTCTGCATGCAGAACGTATAACGTTCTGCATGCAGGGGTGGCGGGGGGAAATAATCCCCCCCGCCCGTTTTGGTCTGGGCCAGGCGGATCCTGGCCCAGTCCCGTCTTCTCGGGCGGTGGTCTCGGCCCGAGAAGAGAATAATAGCACTTGGGCCGAAATCGGCCCAATCCATTTTGGGCCGAGATCGGCCCAACACCTTTGGGGCCGAGTCCGGCCCATTAATTGGTTGGGCCGGACCCAGCCCATTTAATATTATATATTATATATATTATTTTGTTTTTTTGTTTTATATATATATATATATATATATAAAAAAAATTTAAGAAAATTCTGAAAAACTTATTTCAAAAAAATATGTGATTTTCCGTAATTTTATTATTATTTTTTATTAATATCGGTTGGTATTTTTATACCGTAAAGATACAAATCCGGTATTAAAATACCCGGTTTTCATCAAAACATCAAACATTTTCAAAATAAAAAATGTCTTTTGCCTTCAAAATTTTTCTAAATATCTTTAAGAATATTGTTGATTTTTCTGAATATTTTTATCAAAGTGGATTAATATTTGGTTGTATTTTTATATCGTAAAGATACAAATCCGGTATTAAAATACCCGATTTTCGTCAAGACATAAAAAATAAAATAATTTTAAAATGTTTTGTTTTCATGCATACGGCCTAGTCTCTCCAATATATATATATATAAATATTATAACATCATATTTTCATACAACAAAGAAAGATTCAAAAAACAATATATGTATTAACATGCATTTTGGCTTTTATAACCGGTTTATTTAAGCCATGAGAACTAGGCCAATATTTCAAAAATTCTAAAAAAATCTTTTTGTCTTCTTTTAGTATATGGGATTACGAATTTATACGTAAAACGTATTCCTATTTAAATATTTTTTTTTGCATAGACGTTAGAACGGTTAGGCTTTACCCGATAAGATAAGGATCTCCTTATTGAGGAGGACTTTTCTTGAACCATAGACGGACCAACAACTAGGAAACACAACGAGACCTTAAATTTTATCAGACAAATAAACAATGCAGCTTACCTTAGGTAGGGCGTATTTGGGGTGCTAATACCTTCCCTTTACGCAACAAGTCCCCGTACCCAATCTCTCGAGACCAGCTTAGGGTTCCTAGTAACCAAAATACTAGGTGGCGACTCCCATTCCATTTTCTACCAACAAAAGACAATATTTTTTGTCTCCCCACACTTGCCAAATAGATACCACACACATCCTAGATTTTTAAAAGTGGAATATTTCGCCGCGACGCCGCGTACCCCGCGACAGTTATGGAAAACAATCAATGCAATATAAAATACCATATATATAAGACTTGTTGGTGCTAGTTGTAGAAGATAATCTCTACAATAATTATTGCAATATTTCCTTGAATAGTACGTGTAGAAATTTATATATAAGTAAACCTCTAGCCATATATGTTGTAACCCATTTTTAGGTCCCCACAAATAAATATATAATAATAATAAAAATAAAAAAAAACTGAAAAGCTGTTGTTTTGACACCGTTCCTCTTCCCGCCCGTCGCTCCCAAAACTTAGAGCCCCACGCCCTTTAAACAAGAAACAATGACCGCATGCCGCTCCCAAAACTTAAAGCCCCGCGCCCACTAGCCGACCAACCGCCGCGTGCCCCGCTCCCCATGCGCAGCAATGTCCCCGCTCCCCCGTCGCCTATAAATGCCGCTTCTTAGCAAGAAAAAGAGGGGGGGTTTTAGAGGGAAGTGAGAGAGTTCAGTTTTGAACGAGAAAGAGAGAACCAAACCAGCCCCCTCCATTTTGATTTTCTTCTTTCGGGCGCCGCCCCCGCTTGTTTTTCTACCGGAATCAAAGCAGCCACCCCCTTGCTTGCACATTGATCCATCTTCTTTCTCCCAAAGACCGAACCGTAGCACAAGACGCCCCCGAGAGCCCCGATTCTCTTCCAATTTCCCCCCTACACACATCCTCATTTTCCTCTCCCCGAACCGTCTCCCTCTCATTTGGCAACAAGAAAAAACCAGAGAACAAAAGTCCCCCTCTTCTCTCGCTTTTCTCCCCGAGGCCGGCCATTTCGAGCCTCTCCTCGCCATCCCTCTATTGGCTGCAGCCCTGTCGCCAACGCCCTCATCATCTCCTCCATCCCAGCAGCAGCAGCAACACCAGGAGGAGGAGGAGCGACAACAACACCACCAACCACACCAGCTCATCACTCCTTCGTTCCAGCGACCACACCGAGAGGAGGAGCAGGCGCAAAGAACTCCACCAACCGCACTAGCAACCGCACGTACGAGGAGGAAAGGTGGCAAAGCAATGGGAAGAGGAGGAAACACGGTTCCGGTGCGATTAGGCACTCCCTCCACTCGACTATGGGATTTCTGCCGGGGAATGGAGTAGCACTATATCTCGATAGCCAATGGACGACCGATGCGGCCCAACAACCCATTCCCGTTCCGACTTCTTCCCGAGCAAGGTGGACTTTCTGTTTTGAATGGGGTGCGCTCCCGCTCCAGCCGCCAACCCTTCACTCTCCTTCCTCCTCTTCACGCTAACAGCAGCTCATTACGGAGAAGATGGAGGAATAAGAGGGGAGGCCAAAGGACAAGAGAGAAGGAGCAAAAACCGAGACTCCAAGGGCGCCAATCTTTTGCCATGCCGCCAGAAGACTTTCTTCCACCGGTGAACGAGACGACAACACCGTGAGCGCCATAAGCAAGAGCAAGACATCAACGAGGATCCTTCCTCCCAAAGCGGCGACAACAACGGCCCCGCGAGAGCAGAAACAGAGGAGAACATAGCGATAAAAAAAAGAGAAGAAAGGCCGACCGCTGCCCGCCCATCCTCCGGTCGGCCAAGAACCTCCAAGAAGCACCGCCTTCGAGCCACCACAGTCGCCCTCCGACCCTTATCTATGTTTACTGTTCATCGTCTTGCATGCAGAACGTGCACTATGCACGTTCTGCAAGCAAGAAAATAATTGCCCGGTTACTGTGTGCACAGTAACCGACTAATTAATTAACGGGGTACTGTTCACTTGCATATTTAACGTGCACTGTGTTCACTAATTAATTACTCGTACAAAGTGAATGTGAACCGATCATGTTGTTTCGGGTCGGGCCGAGTCCAGCCTGTAGAAAGTAGGCCCAATTTATTTTGGGCCGATTTCGGCCCAGCTTTCCCTTTTGGGCCGGGTCCGGCCCGTTCGAACAAAAATTCTTCAAAAATTATTTCAAAAAATATGTGATTTTCTCGTAATTTTATTAATGTATTTTGATCAATATCGGTTTGTATTTTTATCTTGTAAAGATACAAATCCGGTATTAAAATACCCGATTTTCATCAAGACATAAAAAATAAAATAAATTAAAAATGTTTTGTTTTCATGCATACGGCCTAGTCTCTCCAATATATATATATATATATATATATAAATATTATAACATCATATTTTCACACAACAAAGGAAATTTCAAAAACAATATATGTATTAGCATGCATTTTGGCTTTAATAACCAGTTTATTCAAGCCATGAGAACTAGGTCAATATTTCAAAAAATTCTAAAAAAATCTTTTTTTCTTCTTTTAGTATATGGGATTATGAATTTATGCATAAAACGTATTCCTGATATTAAAAATATGGTTTTTTTTTACATAGACATTAGAACGGTTAGGTTTTACCCGATAAGATAAGGACCTCCTTATTGAGGAGGACTTTTCTTGAACCATAGACGGACCAACATACATAGACATTAGATACGGTTAGGTTTTACCCGATAAGATAAGGACCTCCTTATTGAGGAGGACTTTTCTTGAACCATAGACGGACCAACAACTAGAAAACACAACGAGACCTTGAATTTTATCAGACAAATAAACAATGCAGCTGACCTTAGGTAGGGCGTATTTGGGGTGCTAATACCTTCCCTTTACGCAACCAAGGTCCGTGCCCAATCTCTCGAGACCAGCTTAGGGTTCCTAGTGACCAAAATACTAGGTGGCGACTCCCATTCCATTTTTTTTTCACTGCTAAGAGACAAAGAATTCCTTGTCTCCCTATATTTACCAGATATATAAACCCCCCACACTTTGTTTGAGGGTGGACGGTCGTCGCGACGTCGTGCACTCGCGACAGAATGGCGACTCCACTGGGGACCTTGTGGACTAAGCTTTTTTTTTGTCTGATTTGTTTTTTTATTTTCATGTGTTTATTGTTAAATATAGAATTGTCTCATGTGTATATGCTTTAAATATTTTTACACATATTTTTACACCTATTATTCATGCATTATATTGAACTGTCTCATGCATCACATACTTTGACTATTGAGAGCACACACAAACTTTAAGTTAAGTGGGGGACTAGCAGCTTACCTTATGACTGTTAGTCAGGGTTTAAGTTTGTGTAAACCCCAACTCTTCGCTGAGTGCTTAGACTGGTAATAGTTGGTACATGTGTCATCTCATTGCCTACAAGCCCCCATATTGCCTCCACGAGGGCAATCACTGGGACAGCAAGAGATCCTTTTTAGAGACCAAGTAGTAAACCTACCCTATGTCTCACGTAAAGGAACTAGAACCTACCTTTAGGTTGTATGCTCCATAATCTCTTTTGCATCAAAACAAGTCTTAACCTAAAGGCATTTTGAATCCCAGGACTTGTGAATGAAATGGCCATCATTGCTAAATTTTCCATCATAAAATATGAAATGTCACAATTGACTGAAGGAGACTGCCTTAGAAGCAATGCTAAGAAACTGTCACCAATCAAGAACCTGAATTGCATTATGAATGAGGTGAACAAGTTAACGACTCACTTTCGAATGTGGATAAGGATGCATTTTTAGTAGATACGGACGTTTGATGGAAATTGCAAGGGTAGAAGTTTTAAGCCAGCGATGCGAACCATAGTTCATTTTGGGGATCCAGACTACTGGTGTTTTTCTTTTGGAAGCATAGACCTACGTTCCACTATGGAGGAATATGGAGTTGACTGAGTTTCCAAACAATCAGATCGGATTTATTTGCCTTTGAGATCTGACAAGATCATCCTCAAACTGTCAAAACTGCTCAGAATCTCCAACTTGGAAAAGTTTTTGGAAAAGAATGCTACCAGACTAAAATGGAGGATGCTAGAAATTAAGCTGGAAAAGAAGTCAGGATTAGAAAAAGAGAGATTGATTGCCTTGGGCATAGTTGGTCTAATGGTGATTTCAAGTGGATAGCCCCAAGGGTAACGACAGTGAAAGTCCTAATGAGTTGTGGACAGAGATGTTGGGAGCCTTGGTGGGGATTACAGGCTATGTGAGTTATGCTCCTGCCCTGATCATAAGGCAACTTGGGGGCATGCAGTTTGTTCCAAGGACTATAGGAATTGCTCAATTCTTGGGTTTGCTCAAAGATCCTATTGCACAAGAAGTTTTGGAGATCATCAAACGAGATTGGAAGCATCTGGTTTTGGTTGAGACAGAAGGTTTAAAGGATCCAAGTGCAAGTGAAGGATATGCCAGCTTCAGCCATGCCTTATGTAGGAGTCAAATCTCCCCAAATTATAAAAGAGCCTATCAAGAGAAAAAAGGACAATAATGAAGAGGGGTTGAGAAGACAAAGCAATGTTGGAAGAAATGATTGCTAGAAGGAGATAAAGGAAGAGCATTTCTGGATGAACAAACACAATCTAGAGATGTGAGAATAACAAAGCTTGAGTTAAAGCTAAGTGAAGAGAAGATTATTAGGAAAGAAGTGAGAAGGAGCTAGGAGGGATGAGTTTTGATTGGATGCAAAGTTGCTTTGAACTTGAAGCATTGGAGATTGACTTTAAAGATTGCCGAGGAAGCGCAGAATATTACCAAGAAAAATTTGCACAAGTTCAATTCGAACAGATGGATAAGATTAGGAAGTATGAGGATTTGAACAAGAAATATAGAGTTGGAAAACCGTTTGACAGAGATTATAAAGGAAGAGAGTAAAGGAAAGGTTTTAAGGCTATTGAAGCGAAGTTAACGGTTAAGAAGAATGAGATAAAAAGTTATGGGGATAAAACTTGACAAGGAACGCGAAAAGGTGAAGTATTTGGACAATAAACTAGCAGCAATGGAAAAATACAGGGATCAAATCGACGCTAACAAGACCGCTTTGAACAGAACCAATGTGTTGCTCATAGAAAAGATGACCAAAACAGATGAGCAAATGGACGAAGTTGCTGCACATGCTCGGATTATTAGAATCAATGCGTGAAGAGTGGGAGGGGACATCATTCGCTAGCGCCGAAGCCTAGCTAAAATTGATGCCTTTCTAGGGAAGATTAAGAACCGCGGCTTTGCCTTTTTACCTTTGGCTAGAGAGTTTGTGGAGGAAAGGTAATAAACTTATCAAGCATTAGTGAAAAGGGCGTTGACCTATCTTTTTATGCAAAATCTGTCTCTTGGTGAACATGATTCAAGCAAACGACTTGAAAAGCAGTACTCCTAGCAATGTGATAAGAGAGCCTATGTTTATAAGGTGGTGGCTGTTATTCGTTCACAAGAAGGTTGTATCCATACCTAATATACAAAGCATTCTTATGACAATCATGCATTATGTCATGCATTTTCTTATACATCTATGCACGCATCAGACCTAGAAACATAGATCCTCCTTCTAGTCTACCACACCCGTTCCAGAACAAGGATGGAGAACAAAGAAAGAGCTCATTTAAAGTCACATTACCAAGACCGAGTTAGAATTCGTAAAAAATAAAGTTGCTCGGCTAACCGACCTACTCGAGCAACTTCTAACAGCTAAGAATGGGGAAGGAACATCAGCACAACCGCCTGAAGGTGTGCCAGCATCTCACATCCCTCAAACATCTCAAAACTAGGGGGCAAACTTGGCCAATGAACAACATTTTATGCCTATCGCCCCTATCCAGCCAACTCATGCTCCAATCACTGTGGACTTAAGAGCGGAAGGAACCCCGGATAATAGGTCTACTAGTTTGATGAATCATGACAAGCTATTTGCTTTGGAAGAAAGATTAAGAGCAGTTGAGGGTAATGACTGGTTTGACCCTATGCAAGCAGTGGAAGTATGCTTGGTACCAAATATCATGGTGCCAAATGATTTTAGGATACCAGATTTCATTAAGTACACCGGTTTGGAATGCCCAAACACTCACCTTCGATCCTACTGCAACAAGATGGCAGAAGTAATCCGTGATAATAAATTGCTAATCTATTTCTTTCAAGATAGCCTCGCATGATCTGCTTTGAGCTGGTACATGAGGATCAGGAGCTGGAGAGATTTGGTGGAGGCATTCCTTAAGCAATACAAGTTTAACCTGGAAATCGCTCGGATCGAACAAGTCTAATGTCAATGGAGAAAAGGAGCCAAGAGTCAGTAAGGGCATATACGCAAGGCACCATATTATGGGCATCTAATGGGTAGCTCATCTCAGCACTTCTACGATGTGGTAGACCAAGGGATTAAAGCTGGACGCATAGCTGAGCCATTGGAGAAAAGGGGTTTTATTGGATGCAAAAGGGAAGGTGACATTAACAACTTGGAAGTCGAGTACAAAGGCGAGAAGATGAATTCCCACAACCCACAAACACCTACCTCTCAATTTGCCCACATGAACTTTAGCAAACCTTTTTTTCCCTAATCGAACAAACAATCAGTTAAACAACCACCAAAGACCAAACACAAGATACATTTCAGAACAACTACTGCCATTACCCATGCCTTTGAAAGACATGTATGCCAAACTACTAAACATTGGACAAAAAGCTCATATCCCCGCATCACCACCGCAACCACCATTCCCAATCTGGTTCAAGCCCGAGTTGACTTGCGAGTACCATGCCTGGTAATCCGGGCATGGGATTGAAACCTGCTATGCTTTCAAGAGGAAGTTGTTGGAGCTTATTAAGATAGGATGGGTGTCATTTGGAGACACACCCAACATCAATTCAAATCCATTGCCTAGTCATACCGCAAGTAATAGTGGATAAAGGATTGGAAAACCTCGGTCAAGAATTGTCAATGATGAAGAAGGTGAGATCGAATGAGATGAAAAGAAAACACAGGTGGGGAAGGAAGATGAAGCACTGCCACAACTAATTGTCCACACACTAGAAGAAGTCTCCGCCAAGACCTTTGTGCGCAAGTTGGCTCAGGGTGAGAAGTTTCAGAACTGGGTGACCCAACAAGTTCTAGTAGTTTTTAAAATGAATCTTGAAAGCGGATCTTTTACAACATCATATTTAAGAAACTCACCGAATGTGAGTATAGATACATTGAGATAGAAAGGCTCTATTGTGTGCTGGTGAGGGCGGCAAAGAGATTACGACATTATATGTTACACCACTTGATGGATTTCAAAAGTGGAACAAACCCTTTTTCTCAAGTCAAATTGCAACATGGGGGTTTTATTTGCAGAATATGACATAAAGTATATGACAATGAAAGCCCTAAAAGGAAGTGCAATTACGGACCATTTGGCTGATAATGCTGTTGAAGATTACAAACCTTTGGGATTTGAGATTTCCCCTATTAAGAAATATTGTCAATAAAGAAAGCAGAAGGGAAGCCATATTGGTGGACTTTGTTTTTAATGGGGCAGTGAATGTATATGGTAACGGGGCTAGTGCGGTAATAATCTATCCTAATAAGAAGCAATATCCAGTTTCGGTTAAACTGCGTTTTGAGTGCACCAACAATACAGCTAAACATGAAGCTTGTATGCTCAGTTTAGAAGCTACATTAGAGCTAAAGATAAGATAGATGTATATGAGGAGTCGATGTTGATTATCTGTTAGGTAAAAGGGAATGGCAAACCAAGAAAGAAAAGCTGAGGTCATACCAGGAATACCTATCTACACTAGCAAAAGAATTTGAAGAGATTAAAATCACCCATCTAGGAAGAGAAGGGAACCATTTCGCGGATGCTTTGGCCACACTAGCAGCTATGACTACCATTGATCTCGAGTATAAGGTACAACCTGTACACATTGACATTAGAAATGACCCAGCTCACTTGAAGGAGAAATAGACGAAATGAATTTCTTCTTCATAAAAGCCCGGATCAGGATCACATCCCCACACTGGGGGCAATAAAAGACATTTCATGAAAACGGGATGAAAGCCCGTAGATTTGAAAAAAGATAAGTTAAAGCATTTGACAAAAGCATGACAAAGAAGGCAATGCCAAGTCATACTTTAAAAAAAAAAAGGGCTACTTGTAAAAAGTCGAAGACTTCTTCTCAAAGATATGATAGGGCAAAGACGAGAAATGAATCCAAGATACGACTTCAAAAGCAAGCTCATGTCAAAAGAGAGTTTCATGAAATAGAAGAAGATGATGGGACCTATGTTTCAAAACCAATTTTTTGGAAACATTGCAGGAGGAATCCTTAATGTAATCCAACAAGATTGTGGATGAAGAAAGGATCTTTGAGTTGATGATAGCAAAGAATCACGGTTTTGATTTTGGAACAACAATAAAGTGAGAAGAACCTATTAGGAAATCTCCAAAAGAAAATGAAAGGTTCAAACCCTGCCATCAGGAAGAACGACACCGATTTCAGCTTTGGTTAAAGGGAATCGCCAGATGGGATTCCAGGTTGACCGAGCTACAAATATAGTTTTTGGTTTTGCTTAAAGGAGGTCGCAGAAGAGATCTCATATTTCGGTTTTGGTTAAAAGAGGTCGCGAAGGGATCTCATATTTCGATTTGATTAAAGGAGATCGCCGAAGGGGTCTCATATTTCAGCTTTTGTCAAAGGAGGTCGCGAAGGGATCTCATATTTCAGCTCCGGTTAAAGGGAATCGCCGAGATGGGATTCTAGGTTGACCGGGCTACAAACATAGATTTTTTGGTTCGGTTAAAGGGGATCGCGGGATGGGATCTCAAAGTTAGCCCAACCACACACAAAATTTTGGTTCTCGGTTAAAGGGGATCGCCGATGGGATCTCGGGTTAGCCCAACCACACACAAGATAATAGTTTCGGTTAAAGGGGATCGCCGATGGGATCTCAAGTTAGCCCAACCACACAGATTTTTTGGTTCTGGTTAAAGGGGATCGCCAGATGGGATCTCAGGTTAGCCCAACCACACATAGATGTTTTGGTTTTGGTTAAAGGGGATCGCTAGATGGGATCTCAGGTTAGCCCAACCACACGTAGAATAATGGTTCCGGTTAAAGGGGATCGCTAGATGGGATCTCAAGTTAGCCCAACCACACAGATTTTTTGGTTCTGGTTAAAGGGGATCGCCAGATGGGATCTCAGGTTAGCCCAACCACACACAGAATAATGGTTCTGGTTAAAGGGGATCGCCGAGATGGGATCTCAAAGTTAGCCCAACCACACACAGGATTTTGGTTCTGGTTAAAAGGGATCGCAGATGGGATCTCGTGTTAGCCCAACCACACACGGATAATGGTTCTCGGTTAAAGGGGATCGCCAGATGGGATCTCAGGTTAGCCCAACCGTAACATCGATATTAGCTAAGGGAAATCGCCAGATGGGATTTCAGTTTGGCCAAACTACAAATATGGATTTTTAGTTAAAAGAGATCGTCAGAAGGGATCTCGGATGGAATGCCAAGTTAATCTAATCCAAGTTAGAGGTCGGGGATCGCCGGATTGGGATCTCAAGATGACTAAGTTTTGATCATTGTTTCGGGTTGAAGGGGAGCCGTCAGTAAAGACAGTTTCGGATAGATCAAGCTTCGACAATATCAGTTTCGGAAGTTCGTTTTGTTTATCTTTATAAAACTTACTACGCAAAACCCATGCTGCTCCGTAAGCATTATAAAGAGGGGGCATCTGTTGTAACTCATTTTTGGGTCCCTACAAATAAATATATAATAATAATAAAAATAAAAAAAACTAAACAATGTTGTTTTGACACTGTTCCTCTTCCCGCCGTCGCTCCCAAAACTTAGAGCCCCACGCCCCTTTAAACAAGAAACAATGATCGCATGCTTGCTCCCAAAACTTAAAGCCCCGCGCCCACTAGTCGACCAACCGCCGCGTGCCCCGCTCCCCATGCGCAAGCAATGTCCCCGCTCCCCGTCGCCTATAAATGCCGCTCTTAGCAACCCGTAAAAGAGGGGGGTTTTAGAGGGAAGTGAGAGAGTTCAGTTTTGAACGAGAAAGAGAGAACCAAACCAACCCCCTCCATTTTGATTTTCTTCTTCCGGGCGCCGCCCCCGCTTGTTTTTCTACCGAATCAAAGCAGCCACCCCCTTGCTTGCACATTGATCCATCTTCTTTCTCCCAAAGACCGAACCGAGCACAAGACACCCCCGAGAGCCCCGATTCTCTTCCAATTTCCCCCTACACACATCCTTATTTTCCTCTCCCCGAACCGTCTCCCTCTCATTTGGCAACAAGAAAAAACCGGGAGAACAAAAGTCCCCCTCTTCTCTCGCTTTTCCCCGAGGCCGGCCATTTCGCAGCCTCTCCTCGCCATCCCTCTATCGGCCGCAGCGGCCCGTCGCCAACGCCCTCATCATCTCCTCCATCCCAGCAGCAGCAGCAACACCAGGAGGAGGAGGAGCGACAGCAACACCAGGAGGAGGAGGAGCGACAGCAACACCACCAACCGCACCAACTCATCACTCCTTCGTTCCGCTGAGCCCACACCAGAGGAGGAGCGGCCCGCAAGCAACTCCACCAACCGCACTAGCAACCGCACGTACGAGGAGGAAAGGCGGCAAAGCAATGGGAAGAGGAGGAAACAGTTCCGCCCTGGCGATTAGGCACTCCCTCCACCGACTATGGGATTTCTCGCGGGGAATGGAGTAGCACTATAGCCGATAGCCAATGGACGAGCGATGCAGCCCAACAACCCATTCCTGCTGCCGACTTCTTCCCAGAGCAAGGTGGACTTTCTGTTTTGGATGGGGTGCAGCTCCTGCTCCAGCGCCAACCCTTCACTCTCCCTTCCTCTTCGGCGCTAACGCAGCCTCATTACGGAGAAGATGGAGGAATAAGAGGGGAGGCCAAAGGACAAAGAGAGAAGGAGCGTAAAACCGAGACTCCAAGGACGCCAATCTTTTGCCATGCCGCAGAAGACTTTCTTCCACCGGTGAACGAGACGACAACACCGTGAGCAGCCATAAGCAAGAGCAAAGCACATCAACAGGGATCCTTCCTCCCAAAGCGGCGACAACAGCCCCGCGAGCAGCAGAAACAGAGGAGAACATAGCAGAAAAAAAAACAGAGAAGAAAGGCCGACCGCCAACCCACCATCCTCCGGTCAAGAACCTCCAAGAAGCACCGCCTTCGAGCCACCACAGTCAGCCCTCCGACCCTTATCTCTCGTTATCGTTCATCATCTTGCATGCGTAACGTGCACCGTGCACGTTACGCAAGCAAGAAAATAATTACCCGTTCGTGTGCACAAGAATCGGCTAATTAATTAACGGGGTACTTGTTCACTTGCATATTTAACGTGCACTTGTGTTCACTAATTAATTACCGTACAGTGAAAAGAACCAAATCATGTTAGTTTCGGGGGCCGGGCCGAGTCCAAATGTAGAAAGTAGGCCCAATTTATTTTGGGCCGATTTCGGCCAGCTTTCCTTTTGGGCCGGGTCTCGGCCGTTCGAACAAAAATTCTTCAAAAATTATTTCAAAAAATATGTGATTTTCTCGTAATTTTATTAATGTATTTTGATCAATATCGTTTTTATTTTTATATCGTAAAGATACAAATCCGGTATTAAAATACCCGATTTTCGTCAAGACATAAAAAATAAAATAAATAAAAAATGTTTTGTTTCATGCATACGGCCTAGTCTCTCCAATATATATATATATATATATTATAACATCATATTTTCACACAACAAAGGAAATTTCAAAAACAATATATGTATTAGCATGCATTTTGGCTTTAATAACCAGCTTATTCAAGCCATGAGAACTAGGCCAATATTTCAAAAAATTCTAAAAAAATCTTTTTGTCTTCTTTTAGTATATGGGATTACGAATTTATGCATAAAACGTATTCCTGATATTAAAAATATGGTTTTTTTTACATAGACATTAGAACGGTTAGGTTTTACCCGATAAGATAAGGACCTCCTTATTGAGGAGGACTTTTCTTGAACCATAGACGGACCAACATACATAGAGATTAGATACGGTTAGGTTTTACCTGATAAGATAAGGACCTCCTTATTGAGGAGGACTTTTCTTGAACCATAGACGGACCAACAACTAGAAAACACAACGAGACCTTGAATTTTATCAGATAAATAAACAATGCAGCTGACCTTAGGTAGGGCGTATTTGGGGTGTTAATACCTTCCCTTTACGCAACTAATCCCCGTGCCCGATCTCTGAGACCAGTTAGGGTTCCTAGTGACCAAAATACTAGGTGGCGACTCCCATTCCATTTTTTTTTTCACCGCTAAGAGACAAAGAATTCCTTGTCTCCCTATATTTACCAGATATATAAACCCCCCACACTTTGTTTGAGGGTGGATGATCGCCACGACGTCGCGCACCCGCGACAATATACACAAGATAGGAGAGAGAAAAATTCATAAAGGGGCAATTTTTCAGAAAAGGGGAGCCAAACACAAAAAACCCTAAACATAAAAAAAAAACCCTAAACCCGTTTCTCTTCCTTAGCCGCAACCCCTCCTCTCTCGGGCAAAAAAAAAAAAGCCGCCACCTCAAGAATCTGATCCACCAGTGAATGCAGCAACATTGACTTGAAAAGATCACAACAAGAAATCCTATAAAGATCAGGAATCTAATCCACCCGTGAATGCAGCAACAGGAACTTCAACAGATCACAATCCTCCGTGAATGCAGTAACAGAAGAATGAATGGAACCTAAATTGAGGAAGATATGATCCTGTAATTTAAAACTGTACAGTTGTTACCGGCTAGAATAATATACATGTTAGAATCCCTTTGCCAATGTAATGCTATATAAGCAGTATGTGTACAGAACTGTCACATTGAGTAAAAACGTGTTATTCTCTCAAATACAAGTGTTTTGAATATTTTTATATGGTATCAGAGCTACAAAAAGACTAATGTCTAAATGTCTTCCTCAAATTCTCCTGCAACTCCAACTCACCCTTCTGTCATCTCCATCCCATCTGTTGCTACTGTCAAACTCAACCGTGACAACTTCCTCCTCTGGAAAGCACATCTTGTACCATATTTTAAAGGACAAGATCTCTTTGGTTATATTGATGGTAGCATTCCAAAACCACCTAAAATCATCTCTGTTTCTCACCCTGAAACTTCTGTTGTTTCTGAACGTGTAAACCTAGCCTACTTGCAATGGGTTTGTCAAGACAATCTCATCCTCAGCACCCTTATGACTTCTTTATCTGAACCGATTCTTCCTCAAGTTGTGAATTATACAACTTCCAAGGTTGTTTGGAATGCGTTGGATGATACCTTCTCCTCTCGATCTCGTGCGCGCATTCTGCAAATTCGCACACAACTTGCAACTGCAACGAAAGGCAGCAAGACAGCCACTGATTATTTTCATTTCATCAAAAGACTCACTGATGAATTAGTTGTTGCTGGACAACCACTAAATCATGATGATATCATAACATATATTGTTGTAGGTCTCAGCCATGAATATGATAGCTTTGTGGCCTCCATATCAACACGCACTAATAATATTACCCTTGAAGAAATCTATTCTCACCCCTGCCATCCAACAACCTTCTGCAAATGTTGCACAATGTCAATACACCTTTCCAAGGCATGGTGGCTTTCGTGACAGGGGGCGTGTTCATCGTGGTGGCTATAATTCCAGCAACAGAAACCATGATCAACCTTTTATTGTTTGCCAAATATATGGTAAAATCGAACACTCTACTAAGAAATGTTATTTTCAATTTGATTTATCTTATCAGGATGCACCTCCTCTACAAGCAAAACATGGACTACAAGCTCCCCCATGCGCGGACCAGTGGTGTACTGATAGTTGCTCAAAGGAGGCTAAGCACACTAAGACATAATATTTAACGTGGTTCGGCAAAACCGCATACATCCACGGGAGAAGTCAATATTATTAGAGACAGATAAAGAAAGGATTACAACACACATGGAGGAGGAGGATCACTTCACTCAAACTCTACTCCCATTGCTCTCACACTGCTGCACAAGGTAGTAGGGTTCTTTGCCCTTGGCAGCCCCTCACTTTCTCTCTTGTTCTCTTCACATTCTCTCAACCCTCTCTCACTCTTTTTGCTCTCTCACGTATGCCTCTATTTATAGGCATGAATGGTGCCACAGCTCCAGCTCTTCTTCAACAAAGGTGGCTGCCAACTCCAACTCTTTTTCAGCAATGGTGGCTGCCAACCTTTGACATCTTGGATGGGTGTACATGGTTGGTGCAACTCCAGCTGTAGCTGCTGCAATTGTCAATGGTTGTTGCACATTAATGGCAACCAACCCAACACTAACAATGCTTGGGAAATTGTATGGCATGCGGATACAGGAGCCACACATCACATTATAAATGATGCTAATAATTTGACTCTTCGAAAACCGATTATACCGGTGTAGACAGGTGTGCAAGTCGGAAATGGGCAAGGTTTGCAAATCTCAAAAACTGTGTCTTTCAAAATTTCCACTCCTTCTTCTACCTTTGTTCTTAATCAAGTTCTTCTTGTTCCTGAAATACAAAAGAATTTATTGTCTGTGCACCAGTTTTGTGTTGACAATGACGTGTATTTTGAGTTTCGCTCTTATCATTTTCTTGTGAAGGATTACTCAGGAAACGTCCTTCATCGAGGCTATCTTCATGATGGACTCTATCAATTCACCTATAAATCCAGCCTTCCTCAAGCTTTTTCTTGTGTTCGTTCCCATGAGTGGCATTGTAGACTTGGCCATGCATCTGCTCTAGTGGTCAATCAAATCATATCCACCCTTCCTTTCCCATAGAGAAAAATAAAACACACAATGTGTGCCCTGAATGTCAAATGGAAAAAAACCATGATTTGCCTTTTAAAACTTCTACGTTCGTTTCTTTGAACCCTTTGGATTTAATTTTCACCGATGCATGGGGCCTACATCCATGCCCTCCACATCCGGTGCTAAATATTATGTTAGCTTTCTTGATGATTATTCCAAGTTTCTCTAGTTATTTCCTATTAAACTTAAAAATCTGATGTTGAACAGGTCTTTTTAAACTTTCAAACATATGTTGAGAAACATTTTGAAAAATAAAATAAAAGCAATCCAATCAAACTGGGGTTGGGAGTATCAACGACTAAACACTTATTTCCACCAAAATGGCATTAACCATCGTCTAACTTGCCCACACACTCACCAACAAAATAGCTCTATTAAACACAAACATCGACACATTGTCGAAGTTGGTTTGAGCCTGTTAGCTCATTCGAATTTACCTATGATATATTGGGAAGATGCTTTTCAAACCGCTACCTATATCATAAACAGACTTCCAACACCTGTTTTAAATCGTAAGTCCCCTTTCAAAATTCTCTATCATAGAATCCCTGACCATCATTTTATGCGTGTGTTTGGTTGTGCCTGCTGGCCAAACTTAAAAGTATATAATAGGAATAAACTCAATTTCAAATCTAAAACCTGCATTTTCATTGGTTATAGTCTTTGTCATCAAGGGTACAAGTGTCTTGATCTCTCTACGGGTAAAATCTATGTTTCTCGCAATGTTATATTCAATGAAACCCTCTTCCCTTACTCACAAGACATTGACTCCATGAGTGATAAAAATTCTCCTTCAGCGTCTATGTCTCCTCCCCACCAAATCACTGTGCCACCATCCTCCTGTCCAACAGATTTGCAACCTAACCATATTTCTACATGCACACCATCTACTCCCTTTGTGTTGATTTCTGCAAAAATAGATTAAGCTCCACTTCCAGCAAACTCTATAGAAACAAAACCAGCTCCATCTCTAATTGTTTCTCAAGCTACGACTCCAGTTCAACTTGCTGATACACAGTCAGTTCTTACCCACATTCACTCTATGGTCACACGGTCTAAGAATAATATTCATCACCCTAGACAATCCAGTGACGACTTCATTTGCTATCCATTACCAAAAGCATTAACAATAAAACATGTTCCAACAGCAATAGAACCCACGTCATACAGCCAAACCTCCAAATCACTGCACTGGCGAGAGGCCATGAAAAAAGAATTCTTAGCATTACTACACAATGACACTTGGTCCTTGGTATCACCTCCCACAAAAGCAAATATTGTTGGATGCCGATGGATTTACAAAATCAAAAGGAAGGCGGATGGGACCATTGAGTGTTATAAAGCTCGATTAGTAGCTAAAGGATTTCACCAACATGAAGGAGTTGATTTCTCTGAAACATTCAGTCCAGTCATCAAGCATGCCACCATTCGGTTAGTCATTTCTATTGCAGTGTCATATAATTGGCCTATCAAATAGTTAGATGTGCAAAATACGTTCTTGCACAGCGATCTGGATGAAACTGTGTTTATGATTCAACCACAAGGCTATGTTCATCCTCAGTATCCAAATCATGTGTGCAAATTGCGCAAATTACTTTATGGTTTACGGCAAGCTCCCCGCTCTTGGTTCTCAAAACTTTCCACCAGACTCAGGTCCCTGCGTTTCAGTGAAAGTAAGGCAGATACATCTCCTTTTGTGCTTCATAAATTTAATTTTGTTATCTGCATTCTTATATATGTTGATGATATATTAATAACGAGCTAAAATGTATCTGTCATCAACAACATTATCTATTCCCTACAAGCCACCTTTGTTGTCAAAGACTTAGGCAATCTCACTTATTTTCTTAGCGTCGAAGCACTTTGGTGCACAGAAGGAATGTATTTGACTCAGTGTAAATATATTGTTGATTTTCTTAAAAGAAGCAAGATGGAGAACGCTAAGCCCTGCACCAGTCCAATGGCCTCCAATTATCGAATTAATTCTACAGATGGTACTCCATTTGAAGATATCATCCTCTACCACAGTGTAGTAGGCAACATGCAGTATCTTGCTTTTACGAGACCTGATTTAGCATTTTTTGTTCACAAAGTTAGCAAATTTATGCACAATCCTCTAGACACTCATTGGCTTGTTATCAAACGTATACTCTGCTACCTCAAGCACTCAATTTCAACAGGTTTGTTCAACACCAGAAATGTTGATTTCACCTTACGAGACATTCTCCCATCCCGACTAGGCCGTAGACGAGATGACCGCGCATCGTTGGTGCCTACTACATTTACATGGGTTCCAACTTAATTTCTTGGAGTTGCAAACAACAACCTACAGTAGAGAAAACAAAGATTTAAGCCGAGTACAAAATAATTGCAAATGTCGCTGCAGAACTCACTTGGTTCAAATCAATACCTCATGAACTTGGTTTGCCCCCGCAAAATAGCCCAACTTTGTGGTGTGATAATATTGGCGCTACTTACCTCACATCCGATCCTATATTTCATGCAAGAACCAAACACATTGAAATTGATTTTCACTTTGTCTGTGACCAAGTTTGCAACAAAGAACTCGTGGTTCAATTTATCTCCAGCAAATATCAGTTAGTCGATGCTCTTACCAAACCTTTGCCGCTAGTAAAATTCAGACAGGTTCAACTCAATCTGAATGTCCGTGATCTACATCCAGATTGAGGGGGCGTGTAGAAAATCAAGTAATGGTTACTGAATTCAAGGATGAAGATCAGGAATCTGATCCACCCGTCAATGCAGCAACATTGACTTCAAAAGATCACAACAAGCAATCCTATGAAGATCAGGAATCTGATCCACTCGTGAATGCAGCAACAGAAACTTCAACAGATCACAATCCTCCGTGAATGCTGTACCAGAAGAATGACTGGAACCTAAATTGAGGAAGATATGATCCTGTAATTTAAAATTGTACAGCTGTTACCAGCTAGAATAATATACACGTTAGAATCCTTTGCCAATGTAATGCTATATAAGCAGTATGTGTACAGAACTGTCACATTGAGTAAAAACATGATATTCTCTCAAATACAAGTGTTTTGAATATTTTTATACATAGTAAAAATATTTTTTCCTAATAAATGATATTTTAACGGTGATATTGTTTTTTAAGTATAATTAACCTCTTACCTGAATCATTCAAACCAATAATGATTTTTAAAATCTCAAGTTTTATTTAATTGCTAGATAAAAACTCTTAATTTTTCATTTTTCACTGTACTCGCAACTACTTCCACAAATATAAGACATAACTGATTCAATATGTGTTTCCTAGATAATGGTAATATTTAACTATTTGTATTATGGACTATTTAAGTAATTGATACAATATTATAAATCAAGATAATGGTACTATATAACTATTTTCCTAGATAATGGTAATATATTTGTGTGCGTAAAAATCAAGATAAGCGAGTAATTAAATAAAAGATCAAGAACCATTTGAGGTCGACAAATAAATTTAATATATGAAATAACTGTTTGAAATTGGGTTTGAAACTGTGTTTCTAATAAATTAATTTATGGTATATTAGAAAATAGAGATATTCTACACTTCTATGATCAGGAAGGGGTGTTTTTGTATAATCTTAGAGAGGAAAGTTACGTTTTAGTTGGTTTTTGTACAATCCGATAATTAAAAAACATTACATCTTTCACAATTACATGAATCTATAGAAACTTCAATTGCATTTATGTAACTGTTCTAATAGAATGCAAAACATTTGTGGCAATCTTGTATGAATGCCCCAATTTATCAAAACAACAAATCCTCTGCAACTTGTTACTAAATTCTGGTGCATAGCATTCCCAAATTAACTCAGTCTAATGTTAAAATTAATTAAAGCAAGAAATTCTATAATGGCATGCAACATTTTGTAATAGTTGTGCCAAGCAAGAAAGAAACAGAAAAAAAAAAACTCCCATCCGGCAAAATGCATGAAGAATTCTCTAAGAAAATGGCCAAGTTAAGCATGAGTGGAGTGTTCATGCTGATGAGGTAAGGCAACAACTGTCCCACCAGTATTTCTTAACCCCAAAATTCGAAAACATGAAACATTGTTAGAACTATTTAGCTCACTGAGCTTCTTTAAATAACAATATTTTCTAAATGCGATCTGCAAGAAAGACACAAATTATATCACTTCCATATCGAAATAAAGGCACGGCTGAACAGCAATTGTAACAGCATTCGTCGTTATTACCTCTACTTCCGTGCAAAACTATAGATCGTTATCACTTCCTGCCTCTTATCTGTCGTTGTTCATATCTTTGATTTTCATGTTTTTGTCTAATTCATTGTTAGTTAAACTGGGGATATTGAAATGGAGATCATGCTTTAATTTTCCAGCTTCATTTAATCAGAAGATGATCTTAAAAGAAGAAAATATTGAGGGTGAAAGGACATCACATAGGGCACAAGTACAAACTCAATTTTAGGACAACACAACAAGAAATTGATACAATATTATTAGTTCAGAACTACATAAACCCAAAGTTTAACTGCAATTTTAACAATAATAATCCAATCCATCATTACGAAGGAATAATAAAACTAAGCAAGATAAAATCCTAGAATAATGATTTTGCGGAACTTATAGCCTGTATCGAAGTGAGGATCCGCAGGATAGCAGCTGCAATAGTTCCCGTACCCCTCCAAAAATTGGGGAAATATACAAGTTCAAAGGTTGCCTTCATATATACGGTTAAAGAGGCTATCATAGTGGGCATTCATCTTTGTACACATATCACCATAATAAGTGTAATTGTCACCAATATTTTCGCAAAAATTGTAAATCGTATTTGAAACTGCGGCATCTTCACCTAGCCGGTGGAGAATGATTCCCTTTCCGAATAGCAAACCCTCGTCTTCTGCACTGTCGATAAGATGGTCCATAAACTTAATGTAACTGCATATGTAAGCTTCACGATGGTAGCAGCACTGCTCCAAGGCCATGATATTTCGTACAGCACGTTCGAAGTGGTAATCAACTTCCAAGCGTGGTATATTCAACACTCCTTTCTCAAATGTTATGTTAAGCAAACACTTGTCTTCGGCGACCTCAAACTTGACTCTGCCGCGCGAAGCCTGATAGGCTTACTGGCTCCATTCAACATAAAATTTCTTAGTATATCAGTGAAATGTCTGCTTTTCTTTACACTCTGGTTGGTTTCTACCTTTTTTAAAAACGTGTAATTTTTAGAATGAGAGGTAACAAGATCGAAAAAAGGAATGGCTGTTGGATCTTGGCGAGCACGATTGTACTTGTCATATGTTTTCTGAATAATGAAGAAAGATTGTTGGTTTTCAAGTAGTATCAAGTCTTCTCGTATGTCCAATATCGTCCTAGGCTCAAACCTGTGAGATCTTCATCATTATTCGAATATTCCTTCATAAACTCAATGATGAAGACAGCATCCAGCAGGACCATCTCTATGAAATCACTTTTCTTCGTCGGTTTGAATTCCTCTGAACAACAGTCTCGGAGACGCTCTTCTTGATTCTGAATGCTGCTCATAATATCTCATATTTTCTCCTTATCCATCCCAGCCCGTTCAATAAACTTTTTGTAATATCTCAATTTCTCGTTTCCATGACCTGTCGTTTTGTATGGTCGCGGTGAAGAGGACCTATTGAAATCAGTAGTGGAGAGTAGGCTTGCCAATGTACCTTTTGAACCCGTTTGGACACCCGGTTTGAGTTTCACCGTGTTTGTTTCCAGAAAGTCCAATTTTTTCACACACGTGTATTTGTTATTAGAAAAATTAGTTAATAAAAAATATTTTTTGATTAATAAAAAATACTTTTTAATCAATAAAAAATTTAACTTGATTTTCAGAAAAGTATTTTTTTTTTATTTTGGATAGAAAATATTTTTTGAAAGTTGTGAAAAATTTAGAAATATCATATTATTTGCTGATTATATCAAATTTGATTCTCAAACTGTTGATTGTTTTATATATTTTGTTTTGACTATTTATTTTTCAATTTTATCCATTAGAATTTAATTTTTATATTAACTTTAGTCTTCATTTTTTTAATTGTTATTTGCTTTTCCCTTATCATTTTTTAATTGAAATTTTTTATCTATCAAATCTGATCCTCATTTTTTTGATTGTTACTTATTTTATTTGAAATAATTTATTAAATGTTAATTATTATTATTTTAATTTCTTCATCTTTTAATTTTTTTATTTTTTAGATTTGATCTCTATTATTTTGATTATTATTTATTTTATTTGAGATAATTTATGAAATTATATTTTTTTTTTCAATTTTATTCTCATTCAACTTTTTAATTTGTAAGATTTATTCCTCATTATTTTAATAAACTTGAAAAAATTAAACATTAATAAGTTATTTTTCAGTTTATTTTCCATGACATAACCAAACACTGAAAAATATTTTCCAACTTATTTTCTATTATACTACCAAACATCAGAAAATAATTCACTTTCTGGAATTTACTTTCCAAAAAAAAATATTCCAATTAGTATCCAGCTTTGCAAAAAGTTCTCCGGTCATCTTATTTTCTGAAGCACTTGGCTTATCCTCTTCCATATTTAATGCTCTTCCCTGTTCAATATCGCTTCCCATGTTTGAAGCACTTGCAATAAACAAACCAAGAATGAATGGAAGGCATATATATATATATAGTTTAATTTTTAGTTTTTTCCCCTTAGAATAAGGCAGTTTTTGAGATATATTTTACCAAACTAACATAGAAATTTCTATGTTATTTCACAAAATTAAAGCACCTTTTCCCATACAATTACATGACTACATTTGTCCATGTAAATTTTTAGAGCAGTGCTATAAGAAAATTTCATATGAACTGTAATAATAACTCCTTTTGAAAATGTACTCAATCGATTTAGTAATTATCACTTAACACGTGAATTTATATAAACATTTAATATAATTTGTTTGTACGCGTAGTAATTAATTTCTAAATTTTTAAATCCCGACTCTTTTATATAGTTGGGGAACAATATTATTGTTTTTTTATAAGAAAACTGTAAACTTGTTTTTTTTTTTTTTTGATAATCATCAATATATTGAAAAGGCCATAAAGTTAATAGCCAAAGAGAAATACAAGGATATAAGAAAAGAAAAAATTGATCTACTATAGCAGAGAAAAAAAAACTACCTAAGATTTCTTATTACACCACAATTTGATGACATCGGGAAGATCTTAAGAGGTCATTTCTGTATAAGTGAAGTTTGAATCCCGAGTATGCAACCAAATAGCAACCCGATGAAGGATGGTGGAGAAACAATCAAACAAGTTTATAGTTCTCTCCTCAAAAACAATTTTGTTCCTCAGCAACCAAATACCTCAAATAGTACTACTTGAAATTAGTCTCCAAGCTGATCTTTGAAATTTTTCATGTACCATTTCGGGCCACTGTAGAAGCAGCGAGTCAAGTGTTCTCGATAAACAACATTGGATATCCCACCAATCCAAAACCTTCATCCAAACACTCCTAGAAAAGTTACAATGTATAAAAAGATGCTCTGAGGTTTCCAAATCTGAGCTACAAAAGACACATGAAGCTTGTGAGGCAGACAAAACAATCCGTTGATGGAGAAAAGCTTTTGTACTAACTTTGTCCTGAACTGTCAACCAAAGAAACACCTGAACTTTCAAAGGGGCCCCTTTAATCCAAACATTTGCTTCAAAAACTCTATCATTTGTAGAGGAGGTATTGTCAATTAGGGTGCAATAGGATTTAACTCAGAAGCCTCCATCAGAATTACATGGCCATATAAGTTTGTCATCTTTTCCTTGTCGAATTATCGTTGGCTCCAGCATTGAGAGCAAATGATGATATTGTTGCTCTTCATAAGATAAGAGGTTTCTACACCAAACCAAATTCCATTGTCATTGATCATTCACCCATTGACCCATCTCATTAACCAAACCATTCTGAAAAGTAAAATTTTGATAAAGTCTAGGGAAAATATAAACTTTGTTTAATTGTGTTTTATTATTTTTATCAGGTTGTTGTTTGGTTGCATATTCTAGATTCAAACTTTATTTATATAGAAAATAATCTTTTAAAATCTTTTTATAACATCAAATTATGATATAATAAAAAATCTTAGATAATCCCTTTGTTTTTGTTGGAGCACATTAGTTTTTTTTTTTGCCAATGTACTTTTTGAACCAGTTTGGACACCCTGTAGATACAGCACTCAAAACCATAGTTTTAAAACCTCGCCCGGCCCGACAGGTCGATCCGGGATCCGGCCGACCCGGGGCTAGAACTGGGCTGAGTTGAAGAAAAAATCCGGTGTGACCCGGCTAACCCGACGGGTTGACTCGACAAGACCCGGTCAAAACCCGGTTGCAAACCCGTTGACTTTTCTTTTTTTACCAAAATGACATCGTTTTGATATATAAAAAAAAGAACTGACCTAGCCGATCTAATGACCCTGTCAAAACCCGAAACCCGAGCTTTGGACCGGACCGGCTACCGAGCCGGGTCTTAAAACAACGCTCAAAACAGTCCTGTTGAGAGGGCAACCGTTTCACCTTAGTATCCAGCTGTGCAAAAAGTTTTCCAGTCATCTTATTTCTGAAGCACTTCTCACATCAATATCTTTACCCTTGTTTGGAGAACTTGGCTTATCCTCTTCCATATTTAATGCTCTTCCCTGTTCAATATCGCTTTCCATGTTTGAAGCACTTGCAATAAATTTACCCTTTTCCAGTCTGCAAATTCGGTGAAACAATCCAAGAATGAATGGAAGGTATATAAGAAATGAACTCTCCAGATCTTTTGGTATTAAATTATGGTGTAATAAAAAAAATTTAGATAGTTTTTTTATTTTTATTATAGCGGATATGTTTTCTATTAAATTTTTTTTTATATTCATGTATTTTACTTTGACTATTAATTTTATGATCTTTTTAATATATTCTCGATGATTATCCATAAAAAAAAAGCTTTTATTATCAGTTGTTTATTCCTTTACTAAATACTTAACAACCACTTTTCAATAAAATTATGGAAACATTAAAAAAAAAAGTCATGATCTAGAAGGAACATATGTTAAACCATGCATGAAATCCTCCTAATCAACTAATAAGTTAATTACGTTATCCAATTTCTTTTTATGGATGATGCACTTCAATCACCTAAATTCCATCCAGTTGCATCACACAAAGGCTATTAATTTATTTATCACAACAAATTAGTGCCAAAAGGTTGTGTGTCGTTTGAAGTGGTAAGTAATTAATTTATTCCGCATGATTTTTGTACTTTTTGAGTCAATTCCCGACAAAGATAGTTTTTGAAATTTAGCAAACAGATGGACACAATAAGGGATTATTTTTAAGAAATAATCGTTATTTCATTTAAATTAGTTTGAACTTTTTTATAATTGAATAAAAGTAAAATAACCATAACTTTGAAAGTAATTCCAGCATTCATCTTGTTGTGCACTTTATCAATTATCAAGCAATATGATTTGATACACAGAACTGTGATGCAAATATTAAAATTCATTAAACATGTTGATAAATTAGTTGATAAATATCTAAATTAAAAGTAAAATTTGGTTAAAGTTAGGGATTGCATGTAGACCACAAGAAGGTAACTAATTAAGAATAGCACGAGGAAAACGAAAGTATATGACAGGCAAGAAGGGCAGCCATTATCATCTTGTTGTGCACTTTATCCCTATCTTATTGTGTATGTTTCCCATCAACGGTGGGTCTTAGCATGACCACTTTTTCTCTTTTGTTTTTGAGAATCAAGACAACCTTCTTCACATACACGCATATGGGTTTATATTTCACTTTTCTTTTCTTTATGGATGTATATGACCACTTTTTTCTTTTTTCTTTTTTAAGAATGTATGAGTTTAATAAGATGAATCAAGACAACCTTACCTTATCAACTCTCATGATCTGCTTTTCACAAAAAAATAAAGTAAAATAAAATAAAATATCACATCACATATGACATAGTATTTTTATGGCGTTGAGAAAAAGAAATTTGAGACCTACAATATGCATTTTGTAAGTTAGATAGATACATTAAAAAGCAATTTTATAGTGATTTTTTTCTAAATGATCACACAGTCACACTCTCTACGTGCGGGATTAAGAGTTTTTTTTTCTAACAAAAACAAAAACCTTTTAAGTGTTGTCAATGTGTGTTTTCTAGTATATAAATTTTTTTATTAGAAATCAAAAACTTTATCTTTGTATTTAATAAAATAAATCAAGAACTATATATTTTAATAAATATTAAATAAATTGTTAATGCTAACTAAAAATTGAGTCGAGAAATTAAAATATAAATATGTATTAAGATATTTAATCTCATGTTATGAGTAGCTCTTTAAAATTATTTTATTTGATTATAAGACAATAAAATTATTTTTTATAAGAAAAGAAATAATTTAAATTCTATCGAAACAAAATATTTTTAATTAAAATGTCTTTAAAATATTTGTTTTATAGACAAGAACTTATAAAAATCATAAAAGCAAGCTTGAATAAATAAAGTTTATTTTAATAATTTTAATGTGAATATGTTAAAAAAAAATAAGAACAACACACTAATCGCCATTTAAAAACAAATTGAGTTAGACTATGCTCATTATTTTATTTTTAAACTCTTGATCTGTCAAGTTATATGGACTAATGTCAACGCTTTTCTATTTTCAACCATTTTTCAATGTAATTGAAATTGGATTTTTTTCTTAACGGTTTGGAAGGAGAAAAAATGATTTTTAAGTTATTTTAGGTTTTTATTAGAAGAAATTAAAGTTGTATAGTCAAATTATAATTTTTGAGAGTTGATTTGGTCAAAACAGGGGCTAAATTGAAAACAATTGAAGTTTATTAATCAATTAAAGGGCAAATTGCATGAATCCAGAACAAAGGATTGTTTTGCAAATGACGTCAAAATCAATGAATTCAATTATAATTTATTCAGGGGCTTGATTACAAAATTACAAAAACATCAATGACCAAATCAGAAGTATCCATTTGAATTTTAAAATGGCGTCGTTTCCTTAGATACTATTCATCGCCATCTTCAAAGCCGTTTCAGCAACAAAAGCCACAGATTGCTTCAGTTATGGGGAACGTTCCACAGCTAATGCACGCCGGTCGTTACTATGTTCCTGCAATAACGGATGCATCCTCTGGCTATAAAAGCCAGAGGAGAGACGGACAGAAGGAAGAAGAGGGGAAAACACGGGAAGAAAGACAAGACGGAGGGGGGAAGAGGATAAGGAAGAGAAATAGAGAGGCAGAAAGAAAAAATGGGGAGGCAGAGTGAAGAAAGGAAGGAAAGAGTACAAAAAAAAAACGAGGAGAGGAAGCAGTGTTGGAACAGCCCTTCCACACTGTCATCTTCGTCTGCAACTGCAAGCAGCAGGTTCCAGTACCAAGGAGAAAGACGAGACAGAGAGGGAGAAAAAGAGAGCAGGGAGAATAAAAAGAAACAGAGGGAGACATGAAGGAGAACTGGGCAACATAGGGAGACGATAATAGAGGAACAAACGAACAGAAGCAAGAAAAAACCCAACAGCAACCAGCCTCCATCGTTGCTGTCCCTTGACCTTCGGAACCAGATGCAAGGGAATAAAACAAAAGAAACAGAAGCCAAGGAAGAAACCCAGAGAGAAAGTCCAGAATAATAAAAAGAACGCAAGACCAGAATTGTCATCATCTTCAGTTTTTCTAGAAACCAGGTGCGTTCGTCTTCATATTCTCTTAAATCTACAAATGAGCATATACACTATGCGAAGGTAATTTAATTACCTTTGCACTGTTCATGCACTCGTGAAACAAATTCACGTGTGCATGGTCTCTCAGCCAGCCGGGTCACTGGCTTAGGCCAGTGACCAGGTTCGAGTTGCTAGGTCCAGCCTAACCACATGGTTTGAGTTGAGCTCAGCAAAAAAAATTTCAAAAATTATTTTAAAAAATCTGTGATTTTACCGTTTATTTTTCTGCTGAATTTTGCTTAGTATTTGTTTGTATTTTTATACTATAAAGATATAAATTCGGTATTAAAATACCCAGTTTTCGTCAAAACATTTATATATATTCATGCATCCGGCCAAGTCTCTCAAAAATAAAAAATCATATTGTATTTTCATACAACAAAGAAAAATTCAAAAACATGTATTAGTATGCATTTTGGCTTTAATAACCAGTTTATTAAAGTCACGAGAACTAGGCCAATATTTTAAAAATTCCAAAAAAAAAATTATCTTATTTTCTATTAGTATCTGGGGTTAAGACTTTATACATAAAACGTATCCCGAATATTAAATTTTTTTGTTGACGTTAGAAAAGTTAGGTTTTACCCGATAAGATAAGGATCTATTTACCGAGGAGGACTTTTCTTAAACCATAGATGGATCAACAACTAGAAAACACGATAAGACTTTAGATTTTATCAGACAATAAAACAATATAACTTACCTTAGGTAGGACTTATTTGGGGTGCTAATACCTTCCCTTTACGCAACCAGTCCTCATACCCGATCTACGAGATCAATTAGGATTCCTAGTGACTAAAATATTACGTGGATATTCCCATTCCTGCTTTCCACATGTAAGAGACAAGAATTTCTTGTCTTCCCATATTTATCAGATATATAGATAAAATAAAATATGAGAGTGGATATTTGCACCAAAATATTACGTGCAACATTAATCTCCAATTTGGGGGCTGCCTTCCTGCTCTGGCTGGCTTTGTTTCCTTTGTCTTTTGGGCAGTTCTCACGATCTGCTTCTCGGTGTGATCTTTAAAGGGTTGTTTCATCCTCTTTCGCTGCTGGTGATGACCTTTTTTGGTTTGGATGGTGTTGCTGCTGTAGTCTTTTTTGTTCTTCTCAGTCTTATTTCTCTTCTGCTGCGGTTTCTCTGTGCTTGATGCCCCTGCTGGCTTCATCCATGTTGGTCGTCACCTTTATTATGTTGGCAATATTTAAGGATTTTGCTCTTCTCGACTTGTTAGAAGGGTGTGCTCCATCTCTGCTGGTACTTTGTTTGTGCATGTTCAATGCTGAGGTTCCCTTGATGCCTACTTTGATGCAGCATGGCCCATTGTTCGGGATTTGTGAGCTAGTAGCCTCTCAGCAATAATAGTTGATTTTGTACAGTTATTTTGCTTTTGGTTAGGTAGAGCACCTTATTGTTGATTAGGTTCCTAATCTACCCAAGCTCATTTTCTGCTTGGTTGTCTATAATTTTTGCTGGCGTGGACGTTTATTTCTTAGTAAGGGAGCATGTTTCCTTTTTATAAATCCTTGTATATTAAATTCGTTGGTTCTCCATCCTTTATATTTTTTATCTTTAATATATTTATATATTTTGATAAAAAAAAATTAATTAAAGAGCTTTGTCTAATTAATTTATTTATAATCTCATTGATTTTTTTTAGTTTTAAACTATATCAAATTTATTTGTTTTACATGAAAGAATATTTATTTTACTTCGATGATCAATAAATTTATAGAAATGAATATGTAAAATCTTGAATTGAGCTAATTACATATCAAGTTATTATTAATTTTTAGAATTATTGTTTCTTTAATTTTTCATATTCAAATCCCTCGTTCTTTCTATTTCAATATATTATAGAAAGATTAAATAAAATTTTCTTTTAGTTGGACCTATTTTCAAAATTACAATATTATTTTATTTGTAATAGTTAATCAGAAGTATGTTTTGATGTTCCGACAACTTATGAAGTGCAAACTCCATTACAATATTATTAGTTCAGAACTACACAAACCCAAATTTTAACAATAATAATCCAATTCATCATTACGTAGGAATAATAAAGCTAAACAAGATAAAATCCTAGAATGCCCATTTTACGGAAGCTATAGTCTGTATGAAAGTGAGGATCAGCAGGATAGCTGCTGCAACAGTTGCCGTACCTCTCCAAATATTGGGGAAATATATAAGTTTCAAGGTTGCCTTCGTATGGTTAAAGCGGTTCTCATAGTGGCGACTTATATTTCTAGAGATATCACCAAAACAAGTATAATTGTCACCAATATTTTTGCAAAAATGGTTAATCATATTTGAAACTGCGGCATCGTCACCTAGCCAGTGGAGAATGATTCCCTTTCGGACTAGCAAACCCACGTCTTCTGCACTGTCGATAAGATGGTCCATAAACTTAATGTAGCTGCATACGTAAGCTTCACGCGGGTTGCAGCACTGCTCCAAGGCCATGATATTTCGTACAAGACGTTCGAAGCTGTGATCAACTTCCAACTGTGGAATTTTCAACACTCCTTTGTCAAATGTTATGTTGACCAAACATTTGTCTTGGGTGACCTGAAACTTCACTCCTGCCTTGCGAAGCATGACCGCACTATATTTCAGCTTGATAGGATAAAAAATATAACTTCGCTGAATGGCTCCATTCAACATCAAATTCCTTAGTAAATCAGTGAAATGCCTGCTTCCCTTTACACTCGGGCTGGTTTCTGCCCCCTGTGAAAACTTGTGCTTTCCAAAATGACACTTTGCAAGATCAAGAAAAGGAATGGTTGTACCATCCTGGCTAGGGGGATTGACCTGGTCATATATTTCCTGAATAATGAAGAATGGCAGTTGGTTTTCAAGTAGCATCAAGTCTTCTCGGATGTCAAATGTCATCCTGGGCTCAAAATTCTTAGGATCGTTATCATGATCCTTTGACTCCAACAAAAACTGAATGATGAAGACAGCATCCAGCAGGATCATCTTTACGAAATCACGGCTCTTGATTAAATTGAATTTCTCTGAATAACAGTGTCGGAGACGCTCTTCTTGGTTCTCAATGCTGATCAAAATATCAATAATTTTCTTCTTATCCATCCCATCCCGTTCAGTAAGCTTTTTGAAATATTTCAGTTTCTCCTTTTCCATGGCCTCTAGTCTTATATTTTGGCGGTTAAGAGGACCTATTGAAATCAGTAGTGGAGAGTAGGCTTCCAAATTTACGTTTCGAAGCGGGTCGGGCACCCTGTAGATGCAGCACTCGGAACCGTTCCGTTTAAAGGACATCTGTTTCACCTCAGAATCCAGCTTTGCCAAAATATCTGTAGCTTTCTCTCTCTCTCTATTTTGATAATAATCGGGATTTGTAGCCATCTCAATGCCTGAAGCACTTCCCACATCAATATCTTTTCCCTTGTTTGGAGTACTTGCCTTGTCCTCTCCCATGTTTGAAGCACTTGCAATAAATTTATCCTTTTCCAGTCTGCAGGTTGGCTGAAACAAACCAAGAATGAATAGAAGGTATACACAGTTCGGTTTTGAATATCACAAATTTTCAAAACTTTTTCACTATAACACATTTTCTCCTTCTCTACCCCCTTTCACTTTAAATCATTCTTTTCTCTCTATTTCTCACTTGGTATAACATTAAATAGCCTAAATAATTAGCTAGATTTTGTTCATGTATATAATCAAATTTCACGCCATCAAATAAAATTGATTGGTACCAGTAATTAATTAAGCTCATTAAGGGTATTTGAATGAAATAGTGATAACGATTTCTTTTCAAAATGTTTTTCGCTTTAAAATGCATTAAAATAATAAAAAAATTAGAATTTATTTTTGATATCATCACATCAAAATAATCTTAAAAAATAAATACGATTTAAAAAAAATTATTTTTTATTAAAGTAATATGTTGTTTTCTTATTCATTTAAATCATTGATTTTTTTATGAATATTTATTTTAATTAACTTACGTTTTGATTTATAAAAGAGCGATACTAATAAAAATGACATTTTTTCTCAAACAAATGCATGAATTGAAAGAGAAATTCTCACCAGAGAAATAGATGTTTTCTTCAAAGAACTTAAAACATTTGATTTTATTGGAATATTTGTTTTAATTACCATAGAATTCAATAAAATAATTTCAAAAAGGCAGCAACACTTAGGCAAATTAACTAGTAGTAATCTCAAGTTGAACCTCCGATTCAATAACAAGTTCAGTGACATTAACATCAAAATTTAAGACATCACATTTATAGAAAAATGCATGCTAGAAAATGTTTAGTTGGTTTCCCTCGAATTTTGCAAGATAACCTATATATTTATGTTTAGTTTGATCCATGTGGGATCATCAAGCCCGTACAAAGAGAGAGGGGTTCAGCCTAATTTCTTAGGAGTTTTTAATATTTAATGTGTTTTATATGGAGAACAAATATAGAAAAAAATGTTAGGTTCCCAAAAATAGTATTAATTGGGTGATCTATCTAGCTTTGATCAAATGCTACGATATGTGTCTGCAGAGCTTAAAAAACTAAAACATAATTAAGCAAACCAACTTAAAAAAAAAAAAAAAATGGAACTACATACACCGAACCACCTATTGTCTGCAGAGCTTAAACCAAATCCAAAACATAACATTTCAAAAAACTAAACATTTCAAAGAACAGAACAAGTTAGTGCTGACCTGATCAGGACGGAGATCAGAGGACTGTGTCTGTATATAGGGTCCCAAGCAGCGAGCCTGATCTTTCCTGCATATATATTGCGCAGCAACTCTCTCTCTCCCCCCCTCCCTCCAAGTCTCTTGCCTTGTCTACCCAAATGCATATGACAATGGCTATAATTAAGGGACTTAATTCTATACGCTATCTAGATTCTAGCTTGACAAGGGCGGATCTAGGAAAGTCCCTTAACTTTAAAATTATTTCTAAGAGATCAAGTATATTTGTACATAATAATCCCTGTAAAAATATTAAATCTTCATTTTAGCCCTTTAATGTTGAATCCTGGATCCATCTTTCTTATATCCATTTTCTTCACTTATCCACCATTAAATTACTGATTAATTGCTCTAAACAACATGGGATTCCTGTTTGCATAAAGTTTAGGGTTTTGTAGGGTTGAAGGAAGGATTATACCTAAAGTGAGCTCCAGGAAATTAAGTGCATTTCTTTTCATTTCTTTTTTTGGTGCCTGCATTATGAATTAATAATTGTACCTTTAGCTTGCTCTCTTTTGAGTTCATGCATATCCTCTCATTCCCTTTGAATGCAGGTTTGGAATTGGGATAAATATTAATTATTTTTTAAATTTTTTTTTATTTATAAATAAATTAAAATAATATATTATTTTTTATTTTTTAAATTTTATTTTTAATATTAATGCATTAAAATAATATAAAAATAAAATGCACGGTACCTTAAGATAATAAAGTACAACATCAATGAAACTAAGTGGATGGCTGTGATGACAAGACAAAGGATTGGTCTAGAAATGCATGAAGGAGACCCCAAAATGAAAACAATTAATGTTTGATAATCTTATAATTATATTCCTCCCTCGTACTGTAAACAATTTTTACAGATAGAATGCTTATCCTTATATTGAATCAACTAATGTCTGCCGAGCTTAAACCAAATCCAAAACATCGTAAGTATGTTGTTTGTAAGCTATAATTTAATTTATACGCATGCAGTTTTATATAATTAAAATAATCTTGTAATAGAAATTAAAACAAAATCCTAACATACATCCTAAATATATATTAAATATTAAATTTAAATTGAGTATAAAGTGCTAACTTGTTGAAGTATTTAGATTTTAATTTTGTTGAAAATTTATTATTGTTCAGTATTATATCCCTTCGTCTTTAAGGTGTTAGGTTTTCCAAAATATATATATGTATCAAAAACAATAAAATAAAATAAAATAAAAAGTCTCAAGATTCCGTTAAACAATTTAGAGTTGTTTTAGGATTTGAATAAAGATTTTTCGAAGATCAGATCTTTTATTTAAAGTGTGATCAACTTCTTCAAAACTGAGTTAACATAAATCATAAGTTGACTAAGTTTATGATTTTATATAGCATTACTAGTAAATAAACAATTAACAATTAACAATTTTTTTCACAAAAAAGCTTTTGTTTTTGTTTTACTTATTATAACCCAATTTCAACCCATATATTTTGTATGTATTTTAAAAATTAAAAAAATCCAAAAAATATATTTTTTTGTAATTTGAGTTAATTTTAATCATATTTTTGTTTTCTTTATTTTTATTTAATTTTTGTGTGTCAAAAAAATCTTGAAAATCATAAGAAATTCAAAAATAAAAAATAATCAAGGTTGAAATTGAACCAATAATTGAGCATTATAGACAAAAAAGAAAGTTTGAGAATTTTTGAGTTACAATTAAGGGTTAAATTGAAAAGGGAGTTGATAAATAGGGTTAATTTAGCTAATTTTTTTCAAAAATTGAAGTTCAAGGATGATTTTAAAATAAAATTAAGTTAAAATGTCAATTAACAAAAATTGAGAGTTAGATTGCTTAAAATTGCATAATTTTAGAAAACCAAGGGATAAATTAAAATTGAAAAGATAAATTAATTCAATTTATAATTTAAATTGAAAAAAAATCAAGATTAGACATATTTTCTGTTTTTATTTATTTATTTTTCAGGAAGATTGAATAAAAAATCAAGGTTGTCAATTCCATTCCATTTCGCTTGAAATGGCCGAAACATTTCATACCAATTCAAAAAACGAAACAAAACAGAACAATTTTCATCTCATTTTAAATTTCAATCTGTTCTGAATTTTTCGACTAAATTTTTACCGGAATGTTCCGGTTTCATTCCACATGTTCCGTTCCAGTCTTGAAAAGTCGTTGAATTAAATTGAACTTGGTTTAATTTAATTAATTAAACCATCCAAGTATAAAAAGCTTTTTTTCATTACTATTTTCAATAATAATGATATTAATAATAATATTAAAAATTATTAGTACTATTTTCATTAAAAATAATATTAATTTTTTAAAATTAGATTTATCACTAATATATATGGTTTATATCCATGTTGTTTTTTTTATTTTTATACTTTGTAGGAATTTGAGCAAAATAAGGGATGCTTTAGATCCCATTAGCCTTGATAATATTGATCTAATTTTATATTTAAAATATTTGTGTTAAAACATTTTACTTTCATAATATTTTGTTTAAGTTAAATTACTTTAAGTTAAATATCTATTTAATCTTAAATATTTAGAAATATTTTAAATTTTAAAATTATATTTATTTGGCATTGTGTTTGTATTATATAATTTATAATTAATTTATCTTAGTTGAATATATATATATATATATATAACAACCTCAAAACGAGACGCAAATAATTCAAAACTAAAATATTTCACTTCAATTAAAAAAATAAAACTCCTCCTGAAATAGAATTGATAACTTTTTAAAAAATAGCGGAAGAAGGGCTGGCTGGTCTTGAGAAATAAGGGCTTATGAGGTTTATATATAGCACGTGAGCCACATGCTCCTTCAATGCAATTTTTTGCAGATAAATCACGCGTGAAGTACGTGTGCTCCACGTGGTCCAAGTTGTATTTTCCAGTGATTCCTGGTATATTTTTTACGCTGATGGTCGATTTCGATTTCATGTATATTAATCTTTTCGCATAGTAAAAATCTGAATATATTATTTTAGTGACATTCTCATATAATAAAAAAATAAATATAAATTATGAAAAAATATCATAATATAAGATATCTAGGAAAATAAATGGGCCAACGTCCAATCCCTTTAAAACCCATAAAGTTAATATTATGCCTAAAGCCCAACTTGCATCATTAATATAGGCTAAAAAGCTTAATTTTTACTATCTGATCCAATGTCCACTTCAAAAAACTTAGTTGACACTTGTATCTAAATTTTAAAATTAAATACAGGTTACGTTTATTTTTAGTAATTTTAATAAAAAAAATATTTTCTATTACATGAATAATTAAAAAACATTACATCTTTCACAATTACATGAATCTATAGAAACTTCAATTGCATTTATGTCACTGTTCTAGTATTATGAATTCATCAATAGACATCAATACAATGCAAAACATTCGTGGCAATCTTGTATGAATGGCGCCCCAATTTATCAAAACAACAAATCATCTGCAATTTGCTACTAAATTCTGGTGCATAGCATTCCCAAATTAACTCAGTCTAATGTTAAAATTAATTAAAGCAAGAAATTCTATAATGGCATGCAACATTTTCTAATAGTTGTGGCAAGCAAGAAAGAAACAAAAAAAAAAAAAAAACTCCCATCCGGCAAAATGCATGAAGAATTCTCTAAGAAAATGGCCAAGTTAAGCATGAGTGGAGTGTTCATGCTGATGGGGTAAGGCATCAACTGTCCCACCAATATTTCTTAACCCCAAAATTCTATAATTGTTCATGGTTTTAAATATCCCAACCCGTAGCTTGGCCATTTCCAGTAGAGGTATCATGTGGCCATGAGCCATGGATGGAGAGAGAAGAACATTTAGCTCGTTTATAACTTCACTGGCCATATGGCCTTGTGAACGAAGGAAGATTTCATATAACAGAATTAAATGGTTGAATTACAAGAGAAACTACTAGAATATGTGATGAAGATATATATATATATATATATATATATATAGACAAGAAGAGGAAGAAAGGTTTGGACTATTTTCTTTTTCTACCTTCTATGATCAGTAAGCCAATTTATTGGCATGATGAGGGGATCATATATGTAATAGAGGCCCGCCGTGGGACAATAAAAATTTGGTTCTTTTTCTACCTTCTAAGATCACTTCCTGCCTCTTATCTGTCGCTGTCCATTTCTTTGATTTTCATGTTTTTGTCTAGTTCATTGTTAGTTAAACTGGGGATATTGAAATGGAGATCATGCTTTAATTTTCCAGCTTCATTTAATCAGAAGATGATCTTAAAAGAAGAAAATATTGAAGGGAAAGGACATCACATAGGGCACAAGTACAAACTCAGTTTTAGGACAACACAGCAAGAAATTGATACAATATTATTACTTCAGAACTACACAAACCCAAAGTTTAACTGCAATTTTAACAATAAAATCCAATCGACCATTACGAAGGGATAATAAAACTAAGCAAGATAAAATCCTAGAATAATGATTTTACGGAAGTTATAGTCTGTATCAAAGTGAGGATCAGGAGGGTAGCAGCTGCAACAGTTCCCGTACCTCTCCAAACATGGTTGAAATATACAAGTTCCAAGGTTGCCTTCATACGGTTAAAGAGGCTATCATAGTGGTCATTCATCATTTCACATATATCATCATAATAAGTGTAAGGGTCATTAATATTTTCGCAAAGCTTGTTAATCATAACTGAAACTGCGGCATCGTTACCTAGCCTGTGGGTAATGATTTTCTTTCCGACTAGCAAACCCACGTCTTCTGCACTGTCGATAAGATGGTCCATAAACTTAATGTAACTGCATACGTAAGCTTCATTCTGGTACAAGCACTGCTCCAAGGCCATGATATTTCGTACATCACGTTCGAAGTGGTAATCAACTTCCAAGCGTGGTATTTTCAACACTCCTTTCTTAAATGTTATGTTAAGCAAACATTCGTCTTCGTCTTCAGCGACCTCAAACTCGACTCCTGCCGCGCGAAGCTTGAAAGCACTATGCCTCAGCATGATAGGATTACTGGATCCATTCAGCTTCCTGGCTCCATTCGGCTGCCTGGCTCCATTCAACATAAAATTTCTTAGTAAATCAGTGAAATGTCTGCTATTCTTTACACTCCGGTTGGTTTCTACCTTTTTTAAAAACGTGTAATTTTTAGAATGAGAGGTAACAAGAGCGAAAAAAGGAATGGCTGTTGGATCTTGGCGAGCACGATTGTACTCCTCATATATTTTCTGAATAATGAAGAAAGGTAGTTGGTTTTCAAGTATTATCAAGTCTTCTCGTATGTCTAATATCGTCCTAGGCTCAAACCTGTTAGGACCTTCATCATTATTCGAATATTCCTTCATAAACTCAATGATGAAGACAGCATCCAGCAGGACCATCTCTATGAAATCACTTTTCTTCGTTGGTTTGAATTCCTCTGAATAACAGTCTCGGAGACGCTGTTCTTGATTCTGAATGCTGCTCATAATATCTCTTATTTTCTCCTTATCCATCCCAACCCGTTCAATAAACGTTTTGTAATATCTCAATTTCTCGTTTTCCATGACCTGTCGTTTTTTATCGTCGCGGTGAAGAGGACCTATTGAAATCAGTAGTGGAGAGTAGGCATGCCAACGTACGCTTTGAACCCGTTTGGACACCCTGTAGATACAGCACTCAAAATAGTCGTGCTTAGAGGACAACCGTTTCACCTTAGTATCCAGCTGTGCAAAAAGTGCTCCAGTCATCTTATTTTCTGAAGCACTTGGCCTATCCTCTTCCATATTTAATGCTCTTCCCTGTTCAATATCGCTTCCCATGTTTGAAGCACTTACAATAAATTTATCCTTTTCCAGTCTGCAAATTCGGTGAAACAAACCAAGAAATTTCTATGTTATTTAACAAAATTAAAGCACTTTTTCCCATACAATTACATGACTACATTTGTCCATGTAAATTTTTAGAGCAGTGCTATAAGAAAATTTCATATGAACTGTAATAATAACTCCTTTTGAAAATGTACTCAATCGATTTAGTTAATTATCACTTAACACGTGAATTTATATAAACATTTAATATAATTTGTTTGCATGCATAGTAATTAATTTTCAAATTTTTAAATCCCGACTATATAGTTGAGGAACAATATTATTGTTTTTTAGAAGGAAACTATAAATTTATTTAATTTTTTTTTATCATTTTTATCTGGTTCCTGTTTGGTTGCATAGTTGAGTAACAATATTAGTGTGTAGAATTTGGGTAATGGGATACGATAAATGTTAAATTGATATAATTGAAAAGGAAATGGATGATCCATGTTGGTGGGACCAATATTAGGTGTAATAAAAAGAGAGAGGAAGTTAATAAATAATGGTCTGAAAGGAAAGACAAACTTATGTAGTTGGCTTTTTATAAAGTATAATGTTGGTGGGCCTGTTCTGGTGCTGGAAAAAACAGTAAGTTTTTCCTTTCATTTTACAGTCTACTGATAACCTCCTCTCGATCCAACATATAACTCAACTTTCATCTCCCTCTTTCACTACAACACATTTTCTCCTTCTCTACTTGTCTTCTTCTGACTCGTTAACAATCTTCCTATATATTCAATTGCTTAATTAAATTGTATTAAAAAATGGAACTACACACACCATGCACTTGTATAGGGAAAATGTAAACTTTATGGATAGAATGCTTATACATATATTGAACCTTGTAATGTCTGAAGAGCTTAAACCAAATCTAAAACATCGTTCGTAAATTTTCAAAGAACAAAACTAGGTAGTGCTGACCTGAGCGGGATCAGTGGACACTCTCTGTATAGATATGGTCCCAAGCAGCGAGCCTCTTTCCTATAGATTGCGCAGCTCCCCACACTCTAAGTCTCCTGCCTTGCCTACCCTAATGGTTGCGCGACCTCTAGATTATCGTGGTAGGAAAACGTGGATGTCGTTGAGCTTTCTTCTGTGTCATCAGTAAATCGTCAGCTCATGACATCAGTAAACGAGTAGGTCATTTTCACTTTTATATGTTTATAGTCATTACCATATGCATTGATGTTCACATTTATATATATTTATAGTCATTGTCATATGCATTTATTAGAAAAACTGTATTAACTTATTTTTTTAGGAATTGTATTAATATTTTAGTCTTTTTTCTAATTTGAAATAATGTTTTTTATATCTTAGTATTGACATATATTTTGCACTATCATATACAAAAAAAAAAAATTCTTATATGAACTTAAGTCTTTTTAATTTGACATGTATAATTTTTGAAGGAAAGATAATATATTTAATATTTAAAATTTTAATTTTTTCAATACATGTAATGATTAGTAGAATTTAAGGATTTTTATCATATAAAATGTCTCTACACATAGTTAGTGCTTTAATAATAATAATAATAATACCTACAAATTAAAATCCCAAAAATATCAGTGAGAAGATCAAATTAAAAAACAACAAGCGATTGAAAAAAATCATCCATTGATTGTGCAAATCAATCTTTGATATTGTCAAATAAAAAAGATTGAATATTTGTTTAATCTTCGATTTCAATACTAAAATCCCTAAGTTTTTTAAATCAATAAAATTTTATTTTATTTTATTAAATTGAGCATCAATTGAGTAACGAAAAAATATTCCACTAACACCACAAGGTCTCCATATATAGGCATAAAAATAAATCATAAAGACCAATCCTAGAACAACACAATGTTAAAAGGCTAAATAAAAAGAAGAAATTGTGGAACCAAAAAAAAAAGGAAACTCAAGGATAAAAAAAAATCTTTTTATTGTGTAAATTCACATTGAAATCTCTCCCATGCCACAATAAATGAATAAATAAATGATACCTCTTAGATTATTTTTTTTAATAGTTTTATTGTCATATGTATTTATGTTCACATTTTTATATTTATGTCATTGTTTTATGTATGCATTTATGTTCACAACAGCTAGAGATATGTTAGAAAAACTACATTAACTTATTTTTTAGAAATTGTATTAATATTTTAGTCTCTTTTCAAACTTGATTAAAACAAAATCAACTTATATAACTTGATTAATACAAAATCAAACTACATAAACTTGATTAATATTTTAGTCTCTTTTCAAGCTAGAGATAATTTTGTGTCAAATTTCTTGTCAAATCAAATTATGTTAAAGCTTTCAAGTTTATATAAAAATCTTGATTAATACAATTGTTAATTAGAGGATTTGTAAATCTAATTAAAAAGCATATAAGAGAGATTTTACCATTTTTATATCCAATTTTATTTTTTTAATTTGATTCATCATTTTTAACTTATTTTTAATACACAAAATTTATGTATAGTGTTAACTAGCTAGTGAATACTAATCTCTTCTTAATCTAAACCGATGACAAAATTGTATTCTTTCGACAAATTCATTTTATATCAAATAATATTATAATTTATTAAAGAATCATCTTAACCCTGTAACTTAAGTTATTAGATGAAATTTCAAGATATAATTTATATTATTTTCTAACATATTCTCTCAAGTGAAAGTCTCTTTAAACTTAAAGTTTACACAAACTCATACTATATTGTGCTTAATTTTCATCACATAAATAGAGATGATGAAATTTAAACTCATGAACACTTAGTTATTAAAAATCAGATACCATATTAAAAAACTATCTTAACTCAATAATTTAAATTATTAAGTAAACTTTCAATATATAATTTATATTATTTTTATTGTCATATGCATTTATGTTTATCGCCAGCTCTTGCGTTTTCTTTTGCGATCTGTCACTTTTACATTTATATATATATTGACTACATGCATTTTATGTCTCATTCATTTAATTTTATAGTCAATGCCACATGCTTCGATGTAATTCTTTGCCCGCACAGAGATATATTGGGAAACAAATTTAACCTATTTTTTAGAAATTGTATTAAAATTTTAGTTTTTGTTAATAAAGATAGTATTTTTTTTTTACATATTAGTATTAGCATATTTTTTATATATTCATATATATAAAAAAATATTTTCCTTATGCAAAGTTAAGTCTATTTAAACTTGGTACCTAGAATTTTTTAAAATAAGAAAATATGTTTATATATCGATTTTAATATTTAATTTGCATCTATGTTCATATTTATGTAGCTGACATTTTTTTCATCCACCTGACTAGTGGTAGGAAAAACGTAAATCTCATCGGTACATCGCCAGCTCATAGGTTTTCTTCAGTCATATGCATTTATATATTCATCGTCATCGTCATAGTCATTTACAGCTACTACGTTAAATTTATTTATTTATTTATTGTCAGTATCATATTTATGTTTATGACAGATGACAGATAGATATATATTAGAGAAACTGGATTAATTTAATTTTTAGAAATTATATTAATATTTTAGTTTTTTTTTAATTAAAGATGATATTTTATTATATCTTAGTATTGACATATATTTTGTTTTGTCATATAAAAAAAATATACTTTTTTTCTTGTATAAATTTAAGTCTCTTTTAGTTTTAACATGCATAGTTTTTTAAGATAAGATAATATGTTTAATAGTTACTAATAAAATCCTTTCATTACATGTAATGATTAACAAAACTTAAGGATATTTTTATCATATAAAATGTTTCCCCACGAAGTTTATGTTTTATCAATAACAATAACAATAATAATAATAATAATAATAATAATTTTATATAAAAAAAACCTCGAATAACCCTTTTTTATTTTTAATGATGAAGCTAGGTTTCACTAGCTGTTTTTTGTGTGCGTATAAATCAAGATAAGCGAGAAAATAAAGGTCAAGAACCATTTGAACGAAAACTAATTATTTTTATTTATAGGTGTCTTGAATGTGTTGCGTTAGTAATTTACTGTCCTATTTGTTGTTTAATTTCATGTCTATATCGATCTAAAACTAACTGTGTTCTAATTATCATAACTTATTTTTTAGACTCCAAAATTATTTGTGTATTTTTTTTATTTAAAAAACATAAAATTAAAACCAGAAAATATTTTTGAGGCACAAGGAAATAAGGTTTAAACCATAGAAAATCAAAAAACTAAAAGAACAGCTAAATTGAGATATTTTGACAAGATAGGCTTAGAGAAAACTTGATTTGAAGCCAAAAGTTTAAGTTTTATATTCTATGTCATAATCCATTTTTGGATTACTTCCTCAAATTTATATTTTTTTTCATTTTTAAAATAAAATCAAAATAAAAGAGATTGACGATATAAAAAAAGCTGGCTAAGAAAGGATTTTAAATATGCATAAAATCAAGCTGCAATTTTAAATGAAGTTGTAAGCCTGATTGTACACTGTTGTACTCCAAATTGGAAAGACAATGCACATTCAAGGTCAAATTAAATGATTATGGACTACCCTACATAAAAATTAAGTCCAAAGAAATAATTTTATTTTGAATAAGCTAATTTGATTTAATCATGGATCAAATTAAAAGTTTAATTATATTTCACAATTAATTTGGGTCCAATTAAAGTATTTAATTAGGTGCAAAGACTTAATTATACTTTAAATGAGTCAAATTAATTTTATTAGAGACTTAATTGGAGAAAACTTAAGTTTGAGAGCCTGATTTGAGCTTAATTAAGAAGATTGAAATTTTAGAGGACCAAAATTTAATTTTTATCAAGTTAAATGATTCAAATCAAGGTTAAAATCGCAAGAAAAACAAAGTTTTGGGGTCAATTGAGGGCTAAAATAAAAAAATTTCACAGCCAATGACCATTTTGAAAAAGACGTCGAACTCTAAGGACAAAATTGAATGAAATCAAGGGTGAAATTAAAGAGATTTGAAAGTTTAATGGTCAATTAGAGGCTAAATTAAAGAAATTCAAGACTAAGGACTAATGTGAAAAAAGGTGCTAGAATTGGGGTTGATATTGAAATTCGGCAAAGATAAAATTGCGTAAAATTATATGTTTGAAGACAATCAGGGACGTAATCGATAGAAATCATAAATCTAATGACTAAATTGAACTTTACCAAAACGGCATCGTTTTGATTATTGTTCATCTTCTTTTTTATTTTGCTTGAAAAAGACTGTTCAAGGGGCTACATTTCAGGGGCATTTAACATTTTATCTTTCCATCAAATTTGACAAAACTTGCACAAAAATTATGGTTTGACATTTAACTACACCTCTGTATGGTTTTTTCTGGCCGATTAACGCCACAATGGTCATGGCACCAGCTCAAAGAGACCAACTCAAGTAGCTTTCAACTGCCAAATCTAACAAATCATGATGACAACTTTGAACCAATGATTAGGATCCTTCTAGTTCGAATTAAAGGCCAAGATTTGACACTAATAAAGACAAAATGTCCCTTTTCCAACCCCTATATATAGGACTGGATTCCATGTCTTGAGCATGAGGAAATTGCAGGCCAAAGTTAAGGAAAAATCAGTTTTTCCCTTGTTTTTTTTGCCATTATCATCTTCATCCTCTCTCCTCGCCGCCTCTTCAGCCACCACAACCTCAGAACCATTCTAAACAACTACAACACAACCTCCTCCATCAACCCATCTCCTCGCCGACGACAAGAACCACCATAGCCAATCTCCCCTTCTTCCTCTTCACCAAAGGTTTCTTTTGCACCGCCAGCTCTTCCACCAACGTTTCTTAAGCAACCAACAAGACCTCTTCATCACGACGACCCCTACGCCAGGTAACCTTCCCCCTCCCCTTTTTCTTCTTCTTCTTCTTTTTCTCCAGCTCGCCTAACCACTATATGCAATTTTGATTGCAATGAAAATAATTAACATGGTCGATAAGCCGAACCAGCAAATATGTAGGCCCCCTAGTGGACCTGCTTCAGCCCAACAGATATGATTAGGCCTGGTCCAACCCAATGTAAAAAGAGAGAGAGAGAGAGAGAGAGAGGTTAGGTTTGTTGGGTCGCCCATCAGCCAAGCCAGACCATATAATAATATATTAAATAAAAAATATTAATATAAAAAGAAAACAAAACAATCTAAAAATTTCAAAAACTCCTTTCAAAAAACTTTTTTGACTTTCTCGCATGTGTTTTCTACCAATTGTTTTCAATATTAGGCCATAGACTTACACTGTAAGACAGAAACCTAATACAAAATACCTGATTTTCTTCAAAATTTCCAAAAACAAACCCTATTTCAAAATCAAAAAAAATATTTTCATGCATTCGACCAAAGCCTAAAAGTTTTCCAAATATATTTTTATGGGAAAAAAATGTATCCTTCTCATGTTTTTAAATGCAAAAAAGAATATTATAACTAGTTTATGATTATCCGTTAGGGTTCGGTCAAATATAAAAAATCCTTCACTAATCATTTTGTTCACTTTATATTTAAAGTATTAGGATTTAGCTGTAGACTTTAATATTTGGACGTATAAAATTACATTGTAAAGTATACCCTCAGGTATTAATGATACAAAGTGCAAAATAAATCCAAAATACTTTATTGGGGATGCCTTGTCTTGTTGGACTAAGCTTTGCCTGTTTGATTGTTTGCCTGTCTATTTTTATTAGTCTGTTTAATTTAATTTTAGCACGTATTTTTTACTACTTTAGCATTTTTACTTCTTGTTCATGTATAAGTACATCGGGTTTAGATTATTACTCTTATGTATTTTAATTTTGCGAATAAATCCAATTATAAGTTAGGTAGGGAGTAGTGGTTTGCCTTATGACTTTCAGTCATGGTTTAGATTCGTGAAACATCCAACTATGATCTGAGTATTTACTCGGTAATGGTCATCACACCATGCCCCAACCATTTCTTGTAAACCCTTATATTGTCTTCATATAAAGTGGTCACTAGGCAATTTATAGATCTTTTTGAGACCAAGTAGAAAACTTACATCTCATTTAATGACCTAGAACCTACCTTTAGGGTACAAGCTCCTTAATAATTCATTTTGCAAACCTGATTAAAGTCCTGAACTTTGCAGGATTTTTTAGCTAAGATTATGAATTCTATTATAACCCAATTTTTTAATTCTAAAAAAAATGAATGAATAAAAAATAATTTGAAAATTGAGTCAAGACAACACAAATTGAAAGTTTGAGAGCTAATAAGGATGAATTATAAATGCTGGAGTTAATTTGGTCAAAAAATAAAAGAATTGATAAGTTTATGGGCTTAATTAAACTTTGATTTAATTAATTAATGTAATCAATGGCTTAATTGAAAAAAATACTAAAGTATGGGGGTAATTTTGAAAGAATTAAAAGTTAAAGAGCCAATTAAGGACTGAATTGGAAACCAAGGACTATTTTGTAAATGGCACCAAAATCCAGGGGCAAAATTAAAAAAAAAAGGATTTTCCTAGGGCCCAATTGCTAAATGTAAGAGGTTTAGGGGTAAAATTGAAAATAGTCATTTACATGGATAAAACGGCGCCGTTTTAAATAACTGTTCATCATCTTCATTCCACTGATTCAGCAGAAACTTGTCGTGGGTCACGTCTTCTACCAGCTGCCTACTATCTCTCACCCACACGATGTATCTCTAAATTCCAGAATGGGTGAAGCAATGACAGGGCTTTTAGCCCCCGACTTTTCCTCAAACAAGTGCGAACGTGCAGGTCACGCATGATCATGCATTCTCTGGCTTTTAAAAGCCAGAGAGGGAAGGAACAACACAGAGATAACAAAAAGAAAACACACAGACCGGGAGCAAAATACGGAAAGAACAGAAAAGAAAGAAAAGCAGAGAGAAGATAGACAGCAAAATGAGAGGAAGAGAGAATTGACGGGAGAAACAGAAACAGAGAGACCAAAAGAAGAAAAGGCAGAAAGCAGAAAGGAGGCCAAAAACAGAAGCTTCGCCCAGCAACAAGCACTTGTGGATTCTCGTCCAAATCGCCTGCAAACCAAGTAAGCCGTTCTCGTTCCCTTCTTTCCGTAGCAGCAACTTAAAAAACGAAAAAAAAATAGAGAGAGAAGCCAGGTAATTGGGGCAGGCTAGTAACGGGCTGGGCCGCTGGGTCTCACCCAACTTGTATTGCTGGATTAAATCCAGTCCAATTATCTTTTATTTTTATTTCAAAAGGAAGGGCTGGAATTGGGCTGGGCCTCGGGCCCAGTCAGCCCAATCTCTTTTCGGTTAAAGGTGTGTTTGGCTAAATGAGCTTCTTTTCTAAATTAGAAAAATTTGGGGATTTTCGTTGTTTTATTTAGAGCTCCCTCGTGTTTTTTTTTTTGAATTTGTTGTACATTTGATTTGTGGAGTTTTTACTACAAAAATATGAAACTGATACGCAATATACGTCCACCTTTCCTTTTTCAAAAAAATAAAAATAAAATAAAATAAATATTTTTTTCCTTTTTTAAAATCCAAATTTTATGAATTTATTTACTTGGCATCAGAGCCAGGAATACCATACTATTTGGGTTACATGATATTTACTAACGCTACAGTTGAAAATATTCGTATGTGAATATTCATTAACGACAGAGTTAGGAATATTGTAGAAAAACCATAAAAATATAACAACAACAAACTTTTAGCAATTTAAGATATGACTAGCCTTGCAAACTGTCTCAGGTAGGATGTTTAACAGATGATAGTATCTTTTATTTCACATAAGTAGTCTCATAACATAAAATATATGTTGACCAGTTAGGGTTTATAGTAACTATAATACTAGGTGACGACTCCTTAAACAAGATATATTTTTTATCTAAGAACAAGATATCAGAAATTAAATATCGTTTATTTAAAGAGAACCTGGGGGTTAGTTAAGTATTTAAAGAGGTTAATTATTTGGTTGAGCTTGACGCCATCAGAAATGACTAGAAGCAACCTGTTTTAGTCTACAAAGAGGAGCAGCAAAAGGAGTTCTTAATTAGTTCTAATTACTCAATATGAAGGAATGACAGCTTATCCAAGATATTCTGAGGAGCGAAAGAATAAAGCTAGATGCAAGATACGTCATCTATCACAATAAAACTCAAATGAAAAGGGGTTTGTAATAAGAAGAACCTTTAAAAGAAGTTGGATAATGTAACACCCCATCCTCAAAAGAATGTTAAATACAAAAATACTATAATAATGTTATATTTAATTTCAACTGATTATAAGTTTTTGATCTTTTTATAATGACATTTGTTTTTTTTTATTATTATTATTTATACACATAATCATGCTTCTTTATTGATAAGCAATTCTATTGAAAATTTGACAAGGTTTTCTTTATATATGAACATACCAATTTATCAAATGTCTCATTCAATGTACAATCATTGTCATCACATAAACCATTCGTCTTAAAATTTATTCCATATTATCTTAACCACTAGTCAATCCCAAAGATCTTTACATTCCACTCTCTTCTCCACTAATTATCTACCATGACAATCTCATAGCTCTGCATATGATAGTTAATTCAGTGTTTCATACTCGCAGCAACACATTGATTTGGACTATCATTGACAATCCAGTGTTTCATACTACTTTAAGGGCAAAATTTGCCTGATCATAACAGGAGCAGAACCCGACAACCTAACATGATTTATGGGAGTAACTTGAGTGACAAGGGGACCAAAAAAAATTGGAGTGACAAGGATGAACACTCCCACAAATCATCCTGTGTTAATGAAGAGATGATGACTGATGAAGGAATCCTAATGGAAATAAACCGACCTCAAGATGTTAATTCATGATAACAAGAAAGTCACATTATAGAACAACATATCATGGAATCACATTATTTACTGTTCAAATTGGTCAAAGTAGCAGCCCCATACAACACCTTTGTCCTTCAATTTTTCTTTAAAAGGCCATCACACAGGGCACAAGTACAAACTCAATTTTAGGACAATACAACAAGAATTTGCTACAACATTATTACTTTTTCAGAACTACATAAACCCAAAATTTAACAACAATTCTTTGAGGAAATTAATTTTATGAGGAAGTTAACAATAACAATAACAATCCAATCAATCATTACGTAGAAGTAATAAAACTAAGCAAGATAAAATCTTACAAGAATGATTTTATAGTCTGTATCAAAGTGAGGATCAGCAGGATAGCTGCTGCAACAGTTGCCGTACCTCTCCAAATATTGGGGAAATATATAAGTTTCAAGGTTGCTTTCATATGGTTAAAGCGGCTCTCATAGTGGGCATTTATCTTTTGAGAGAGATCACCAAAACAAGTGTAATTGTCACCAATATTTTCGCAAAAATGGTTGATCATATTTGAAACTGCGGCATCATCACCTAGCCAGTTGAGAATGATTCCCTTTCGGACTAGCAAACTCACGTCTTCTGCACTGTCGATAAGATGGTCCATAAACTTAATGTAACTGCATACATAAGCTTCAAACGGGTTGCAGCACTGCTCCAAGGCCATGATATTTCGTACAAGACGTTCGAAGCAGTGATCAACTTCCAAGCGTGGTATTTTCAACACTCCTTTCTCAAATTTTATGTTGACCAAGCATTTGTCTTGGGTGGCCTGAAACTTCACTCCTGCCTTGCGTAGCATGACAGCACTATATTTCAGCATGATAGGGTTCAAGCTATAACTTCGCTGAATGGCTCCATTCAACATCAAATTCCTTAGTAAATCAGTGAAATGCCTGCTTCCCATTACACTCGGGCTGGTTTCTACCCCTTGTGAAAACGTGTACTTTCCAAAATGAAACGTAGCAAGATCAAGAAAAGGAATGGCTGTAGCATCCTGGCTAGGGGGATTGACCTGGTCATATATTTCCTGAATAATGAAGAGTGGTAGTTGGTTTTCAAGTAGCATCAAGTCTTCTCGGATGTCAAATGTCATCCTGGGCTCGAAATTCTTAGGACCTTTATCATCCTTTGACTCCGACAAAAACTGAATGATGAAGACAGCATCCAGCAGGATCATCTCTACGAAATCATGGCTCTCGATTAATTTGAATTTCTCTGAATAACAGTGTCGGAGACGCTCTTCTTGGTTCTTAATGCTGATCAAAATATCAATAATTTTCTTCCCATCCATCCCATCCCGTTCAGTAAGCTTTTTCAAATATTTCAGCTTCTCCTTTTCCATGGCCTCTAGTCTTTTATTTTCGCGGTTAAGAGGACCTATTGAAATAAGTAGTGGAGCGTAGGCTTTCCAATTTACGTTTCGAAGCGGTTTGGGCACCCTGTAGATGCAGCACTCAGATCTACGGAATTCAGAACCGCTCTGTTGAAAGGACATCCGTCTCACCTCAGTTTCCAGCTTTGCCAAAATATTTGTAGCCATCTCAATGTCTGAAGCATTTCCCACGTCAATATCTTTTCCCTTGTTTGGACTCCTTGCCTTATCCTCTTCCATATTTGATGCTCTTGCCTGTTCAATATCGTTTTCCATGTTTGAAGCACTTGCAGTAAATTTATCCTTTTCCAGTCTGCAGGTTAGCTGAAACAAACCAAGAATGAATGGAAGGGATACACAGTTCGATTTTGAATATCACAAATTTTCAAAACTTTTTCACTATAACACATTTTCAATTCTCCTTCTCTACCCCCTCTCACTTTAAATCATCCTTTTCTCTCTATTTCTCACCTGGTATAACATTAAATAGCCTAAATAATTAGCTAGATTTTGTTTATGATCAAATTTCATGCTATCAAATCTATTCATACTTGTAATTAATCCAGCTTATTTAAAGGTGTTTGAAATAGTTGTAGTTAATTATTTTTTAAAATATATTTTGTTTGAAAATATATTAAAATAATAATTTTTTTATTTTTTTAAATTTATTTTTTTTATCATCATGTTAAAAATTTCTAAAAATATTAATTTAAATAAAACAAATTCAAAATCTTTAAAAACTTCTGTTTAGACGATGTACCAAAAATTCTCTTAAAAAAACCTTTACGACTATTTACATTATTTCCCCAAAATCTTATTGAAATCTGTTCTTCCTGTTTAGTTGCTTATATTCTAATTAAAAACCAGACCTGATCTAGTTTATCGCTTCCTTTTTAAAAAAATATTAAAAAATAAATATGGTTCTTTGAAATGAAAACAAATAAAAATGGAACTACGTCCACCTAGACCTAGCTTTACAGCGGAAAGGTAAACTTTATGGATAGAATGCATAAACTTATATAGAACCACCTAAGGTCTGCAGAGTGCAGGGCTTAAACCAAATCCAAAAGATCGTCAGTAATCATTTCAAAGAACAAAACAAGTTAGTGCTGACCTGAGGGAGATCAGACGACAGTATCTAGCTTTGTGTATAGTCCCAGGCAGCGAGCCCCTCTCTCTCTTTCTTGAAGCCTCTTCCTCTTGTCAACCTAAATGGTTGAGCCCAATATACATATATATGCAAGGACGGGTGATTAACAATTCATAATAATTCATCAGGCATATGCATTAGAATTTGTTTGTCATGATTTTTTTTATAAATTGATTTGAGTTATTTTTTAATATTTTATTCTTAGAATAGTTATTAACATGTTTGGTTAGAAATAATTAACTTTTAACTTGGATTAAAACTTTGCTACACAATTAAGCGAAAATCTTGATTTATTAAAAAGTTAAATTTTTTAACTTTTAATGTTTATACTACAATATTTAATTAAAAAAAACTGATTTGAATCATTTTTATCAAATATATTTCTAATTAAAATCATTTTAACTTAGAAGAAATTTAAGAATAAAACATGAAATTATTATTCGATATTTCATGTGTGTTTTGTTTTCAATCCATACAGAGTTCATATAATCGTACAACAAGATATATTGAAAAATATAATAAAATAAATTATAGAAAATGCTTATAATCTTCTTGAAATAAATTTTTGATTTCCTTGAGTTATTTAATTTCTTGCTCTTTCTTTTTATTGATTAGGAAATAATCAAGAATATTTATCTTAATTATTTTCTTAACAAGATTATAAGTTATTTATGAAAATAATTCAAAGTTAAAATCAACAATCATAAAACATGTTCAATTGACTCTAAGTCAATAGACAATTTTGCTTTTAAAAAGACTTCTCTTACTTAATTATTGCAATATATAAATATATGTGCACATGGACACGGTATCATAAAATGATTTAAAAAAAAATTATTTTTATATTTTAATTCTTATAAACTGTAGCCATGTCAATTAATATGTGATGTGACTCTGTATTCATATTAAGTAGTTGACTTTTTTCCATCTACTTGACTTTTTTTTTTATTAATTTCCCTCTTTAAAGAAAAAGGGATCCACGAAAACATGCGAAAACATGCATGTCGTCAGTTCATGGCCAGCTAACCTTCATCATTTGTCGGTGTTTTATTTAAGTAAAAAAATCTATTTTTAACACGTTTAATTTTTAATATGCTCATTTAGTCGATGTTAATATTTTTAAAAAAATAAAAAAAAAATTAAAAAATCAGTACTCGCTATAATCCAAGTCAAAATAAAGTTAATCATTTTAGGACTCAACCCATGCCTGGACTATAGCTAGCAGAGCCTAAAAAATATATTATTAGATTTTTAGTAAATTCTAAGAGTATTTTTTATTGAATTAGATTTTTTACAAATAGTTCTTACTTTTATATATATTTTTAGATGATAATAATAATAATAACTAGTTATCCATCTTCTTTAAAGAAGTCTTTGGACACATGATTTTCTGCAGGCTTGTTATTGTTGCTGAAAAGTCTTGGCCCTGAACCATACCTTGCCTCTGGGTGGCCCGCTAGACATCCATACAGCTCATAACAAGTTTGGACCTAAGGGACTACTTCTCCACAGTAGGAACAATGAAGGTGTCCTCTTCCAAAGCGAGAATAATACCTATCTTGGTTAAACCAGCATCCTTCATTGAAATTTTCTTGCAAATTTTCTTGCGATTAGAGATCCTGTGACCTATATGAGCGGTCGAACTACTCGGACCTCCCTGTACCCGCCTATCCTCCACTGAAATCTCCAGTGGGCTTGTTCAAACTGTCATGGCGGCGGCGCTGCCACTGGAATCACTTGTAGCGTGCGTTGAGCTCAGTAGACGCTGCTTTTTTCTTCTTGAAAGATGGAGGAATATGTTTGGCAAACTAAAGAAAAGGAATTCATCCCGAGGATTTGTCCGCGAATAGTACTATAAGAATCATTTAATCCCATCAGAAATTACATCAATTTTTATTGATCTTATTGTGCTCCATGTATGTACTGTATAGTTGTAGGAAGCTAGTTCATTCCATAGACCTTCAATCTTGTGAAATGGGTAGAGATAGAGTTTTTCTTGTCGAATACAAGCAAATATCTCACTAAATCTCAAATATATGAGGTACGTTGCTTTGAGAAAATTGCTCACAAATTAAGATCTTCCCAAACTTCATGAGCAATAGAGTAATTAATCATATTGTCTAAAATTTCTATCCTAAAAGTGTTGATAATCCAGGAATGAACCATATCATTGCACCAAGACTAAGCCGTATAATCTTCATGATCAGCTTCTTCTGAAGGGGCTTTGATTGAGCCTTTGATAAAACCAGGTTTGTTTTTGAAATTTAAAGCTAGAGTCATAGCTTTTTTTCAAGTAGAATAATTATCTTTATTAAAGGATTTTAAAATCAAAACAAAACTCGGATGTGCTGAATGATGAGTGAGATAGGGATTTGAGAGGTTTGCATAAAAAAATCTGCAGAAGTCTCTATTTTGATGTGCTAGGATCGACAATTTTCTTACCAGGGACAGAAGGTGTGTTGGTGATATTTCAACATCGGCCATCATGGATAAAAATAAGAGATGCTACATGAGAGATTAGAGTACTGCAGCGATGGATCAGGATCTTAGTCCAACTTTGATACCATCAAAAGATGAAAGAGAGATTGAATTTGCTGGAATGTATCTTTTATTGTTCATATCATGTATTTATACAAGAAGACTTCTAAACATTCCTACAAGTAGGAATTAGTTACTACATTATAGGTTGTCTTCCTATAAATTAGGTATTACAATAGAAAAACCAATGTATACATACATATAGATCCTTGTATGAAAGATGTGAATTTCCTTACACCTTCTGCTGTAGTTTCTCTAGGCTAGTTTCATCATATTGGGGATAGAGTAGTGGCAGTTGAAATATTTAGAAGATGTCATGAATTGATTATTGTTTAAAAAATATTTTAAATTAAAAATGTTTTTCATGTTAAGTTTATAAATTTAAAAAATAATTTTTTTTAAGTATATTAATTATTTATATCAAGAAAAAAAAGAATCTTTAAAACATTTTACTAAAAAGTACATACCATCAAATGAAGTTTCCTGTCAGATAAAAATGTGATTCACAAGTTAAGTTGGTCCATCATGCCAGCATTTATGCATTGATTAACCACCAATAAATACTGAACATTTTCTCTTAATTTAATACTGGTAGACATGGCTATGATATTATAATGTTTTCTCCTTTTTTTTAATCATTACGATATTAAAATTACTAGAATTCAGTTAAAATTTAAGTATTTTTTTTGTTTAAAATTATTTTATTTTATATTTTTAGATCATTGATTACCCATTAATGGTCAATTTTAATGGTTTGTATGCAGGTATGTTTGCAAGTCATGAAAAGATGCCCATTGCGACCTGATTTGGCTGAACCTCATGAGGCCAACTTATACTCTTCATGGAAAAGAAAAGGATCCATTGATTTGGATTTCAAGCAAGATCGATGATCAACTCTTCCATGAGACAACAGAGGTCACATTTAAATCTAAACTTGAGCTGGTGAATTCATGCAATGCCTTGCTTTGTGTATGCTACTGTAGACTCCAAGATTTTAAAACCCAATTTAAGATTCAAATAATTTGTGGGCTAATTAATATGTTGGATTTGAACACAAGATAAATTAGAGTCTCAATTTAACTAGTTATATGGTTTTACTTTAATATCTTATATTTCAAAAAACTTTTATATTAATTTGCTAAAATGCCCTTTAAATTACGAACATTTTAGATATAAATTATACTTGTATGACTATAAATAGTAAAAGATAAAAAAACCTACCAAAATCATAAGCTCTGCATAAATAGAAAAAACTCTCCCATAATGCTAATTAAATAAAAAAAAATTTTAAATGCAATTTAATAATTTTATTATGCAATAAAAATGTGAGCTAACCATAATATTCATTTGTATCCTCAAGGAAAAGACTAAATTGCTCTCCATAACAATGATATCTATACTGTCAAGAAAAAGACTAAATTACCCTGAGCTAAGTGTTTTTTTTGTTACTGTGACAAAATTGTCAATTTACATTGCGAATCTAAAATAAATTGTGAGTGTATATACATTGTTTAACTTATCCCTTTTAGCTTCCTTTTTTAGTGTAAAATAATTTTTTAAAATGGCATCGTTTTGTTGCGTAAAATGTGCATAGAAGGACCCAGCTGTGAAATGCTTTAAATATTAGAGACCCAATCAATCTTTTAATTGTGTGGAATATAATTGAGAAATGAACAGTTGGTTAAGGACAAAAAGGTCCCTCTCTGTTTAATGTCTTTTGTTTTTTGGACACAACTTGATGTCTTCAATAATTAATGATGGTTGTATTTATTTTTTCACAACACTAATTAAAAAAAAAAGGACAAACTATGAAAGATATAGTTTGCGTGTAAAAATAAAATGAAAAAGATGTTTGAGGTAGATATTAATATTTTCCATGAAAAAAATTAAAAAATAATTTATGAGAATGTAGAATATATATATTATAAATAAAAAATTTTAAAAATTACTAAAAACAAACCATCAAAGGAAGTTTCCTATCAGACAAAAATGCGATTCACAAGTTAAGTCGGTCCATCATGCCAGCATTTATGCGTTGATTCAACCACCAATAAATACTTAACATTTTCTCTTAATTTAAATACTTAACCTTTTTTTAGTTTTGGTCTGTCTGGTCTATAAAATTATCTGTTACACTATTCATATGATCTAGTTGCAACAAATCCATATCCACATGGTTCAAAACCTCCTTCCATCAACTTCTCTATAAACATGGAAAGGAAAGTTACATAAGACTGGACACTGGAACTGCAATTCATGCAATAGTTCATCAATCCGAGGTTTGGTTCACTCAAAGTATCGCAACAATTTAGAGCTAGTTTTTTGCTTTCATAAGTAGACGTCAACATGAACAAAATTGTAGCAATCTAGTATGACTGTTCCAATTAAGAATAAAAAGAAAAGAAAAGAAAAGACATAGCTGTCTACATTCAGTTATGGAAGTGTTCTAAAACCAGCTGCAGCATTTCTTTCTCATTTAAAGTTATAATGCAAGAAATTCATAGCAAGTCATAATCATGTATTTGGCTTAGAAATCAGAGGGGTAAATGAAGATGTTGAGAAATTAGTTGATTTTGTCTGGGGAAGCATCTCTCTTAATTTACATGGAAGATGTGGCAGACCCAAAATTAAGGTTTTCAAGACCTCCTTGACCCAACACCTTGGAACAGATGTTGAAATAATAAGGTTAGGACAAGTTCAGTGGCTTACTGAAATGTGGAACATAAACCCGACAGTAAATTTGAAGCCTATTTCACTCGTCACTAAGCTATCTCAAAGAAGCTGTACGCATTTTTAGCATATGTTTCAATGAGAAAAACTTGAGAAAAGTAATCAAGAACCAAGAAAGCATGTCTCAGAAAACAAAACTAGCATTCATTCCTTTGTGCTCTTTTTTGTGAAATTCTGTGTGAATGTTTTGCAGTGAATTTCTTCGCTATTCATTCAGCATAACATCATGCTGTTAACGAATCATTTTGCTTCTGACATCATGTGAATGTCATCTATGCTTTATGCTTGTATCTTTGATTTGGTGACTTTGTTGTGTATTTATAGACAAGTTATGTGCTATTTATCTCAAATGTTCTTTATTTAAAGGATATTTTTAAAAAATTAAAATGGAAATTACTTAAAATATCCTTAGTTAATTTGTTTTCTACAAGTAAGAACCATGAAATGTATTTGGATTGTGTTTTTAATTTAATTTGGGTTCATACCCAATAAATTTAATTTGTTTGGTAATATTGAGCTTAGATCATGGATAAAACTTGTAGTCTAAATTGCTAGCTTTCATCAATAATATCTATGCATTACCATAATATTATTGGTTCAGAACAACACAAACTCACAATTTAAAAACATTTTTCAAAGGAAATTAACAATAACAATCCAATCCATTATTACGTAGTAGCAATGAAACTAAGCAAGACAATATCATTATAACGATTTTACGGAACTTATAGTCTGTATGAAAGTGAGGACCAGCAGGATAGCTGCTGCAACAGTTGCTGTACCTCTCCAAATATTGGGGAAATATACAAGTTTCAAGGTTGCCTTTCTATGGTTAAAAAGGTTCTCATAGTGGGCATTTATCTCTTGAGAGATATCACCAAAACAAGTGTAATTGTTACCAATATTTTCGCAAAAATTGTTAATCACATTTGAAACTGCGGCATCGTCACCTAGCCAGTGGAGAATGATTCCCTTTCCGACTAGCAAACCCACGTCTTCTGCACTGTCGATAAGATGATCCATAAACTTAATGTAACTGCATACATAAGCTTCAAACGGATAGCAGCACTGCTCCAAGGCCATGATATTTCCTACAAGACGTTCGAAGCTGTGATCAACTTCCAGGCGTGGTATTTTCAACACTCCTTTCTCAAATTTTATGTTGACCAGGCATTTGTCTTGGGTGGCCTGAAACTTCACTCCTGCCTTGCGAAGCATGACGGCACTATATTTCAGCTTGATAGGATTAAAACTATAAGTTCGGTCAATGGATCCCTTCAGCATAAAACTCCTTAGTAAATCAGTGAAATGCTTACTTCCCTTTACACTCTGTTTGGTTTCCGCCACTTGTGAAAACTTGTGCTTTTCAAAATGAAACGTAGCAAGATCGCTGGTGTGCTTTCCAAAAGCACAGGTAATAAGATCAAGAAAAGATTCCCATGTTGCATCTTCCGATGTTGTATCTCGGAGATCGCGATTGATCTCATGATATATATCCCAAATGATGGAGACAGGTAGTTGGTTTTCAAGTAGAATCAAGTCTTCTCGTATGTCAAACAACATCCTGGGCTCAAAATGCTTAGGCTGTTTATACTCGTTCAAAAACTTAATGACGAAGACAGCATCCAGCAGGATCATCTCTATGAAATCACAACTACTGATTCGGTTGAATTTCTCTGAATAACAGACTCGGATATACTTTTCTTTATTCTGAATGCTGATAACAAGATCCCTAATTTTCTCCTCATTCATCCCATCCTGTTCAGTAAACTCTTTGAAACATCTCCATTTATGATTTTGCATGGCCTCTATTCTTTTAGTTTCGCGGTGAAGAGGACCTATTGAAATCAGTAGTGGAGTGTAGGCTTTCCAATTTACGCTTCGAAGCGATTTGGGCACCCTGTATATACAGCACTCAGCCCGGTCCTGTTGAGAGATCATCCCTTCCATCTTATCATGCAGCTGTTCCAAAATCTTGCTGGTAATCTCAATTTTGAGTTCCGGGTTTGAAATACTTGAGGTACTTGCTGTATCCTTTCCTTTGTTTGAAGCACTTAACGTGCCATCCCTTACCATATTTGAGGCACATGCGTTGTGAATATCCTTATCAATGTCTGAATCACTTCCTACATCAATAACTTTTCCCTTGTTTGGAGCACTTGACTCAGCGCCTTCCATGTTTCATGCCCTTGCAGTAAATTTATCCTTTTCCGGTCTGTAGGTTCGGTGCAACAACATAATAATATAACACATATCTTTAAGTTTTATTTAATATTTTAAATTATTAAATTAAAATAATTTTTTAATATAATATTAGAATTTTAATAATAATTATATTTTAAAATCTCACCAAACAACTTGAATTATTAATTTATTTCTTTTATTGTTTTTGAACTCACATTGCGTCATGGATTGGTACTATGTTAATGTTACTATTCCTAAAATGAGCTAAAGTACATTTTTTAGTCTATGTATTTTTTGAGTTTTTCTACCTTATTATTTTTATATTACCATCTCATTCCTAAATTTCATTTTATCACTTTTCTAAATTTTGTTTTCTTTGATCCCTATTCTTTTTTATGTTGATATTTTAGTTCTAAATTTTTTTTTTTTATTATTTTTTTTTATTTTAGTCCTTATAAGTTGATAGAAGAAAGAGAGTTAATGAAAAAAAGAGGAGAGAGAAATTAACGTTTCAGTCGACCACATCCAATCACAGATATTATTGATCTTCATACAAATGTGTTTGTCTAGAAAAAGGGAGTTCGATAAGGGTGGTTTATCCCATTAATCATGTTAGAAAATATAAATTATAATCCATAAAATTTATTTAAATTTGGTTTTATTTTGAGTTTTTAAACCGATTAGAGATGTTTTCAAGTTGTAAATTAGGTTATTTAGATTTGTATGATGTTTTTTATGTATTTTTTTATGAAATAATATTGAAATTTGAGTTAAGTTTCAAAATATTGTTGCCTTAAATTTTTGGCCGACATAGATGGCCAAAATTGATTGCAGGTGATAATACGTCATCTGCAAATTATGAAAAAGATTTTTGGGCTTTTTGTCTAGTAACTAAACGGAATGTTTGGGTTTTTTTTTTCTTGATTGTTTTTATAGTTGGATATTCTTTAAATAAAATTATGAAAAAGATGTTTAAGAAATCATGAAGTTTTGTCATAATTTTTAAATAAGATTAGAGATTTTTATAGTAATAAGAGTAAAATCATCACATTTATAGAAAAAATGCATGCTAGAAAATGTTTAGGTGGTTTCCCTCGAATTTTGCAAGATAACCTACATATTTATGTTTAGTTTGATCCATGTGGGATCATTAAGCCCATATAAAATGAGAGGGGTTCAGCCTAATTTGTTAGGAGTAGTTTTTAATATTTAATGTGTTTTATACGGAGAACAAATATAGAAAAAATCTTTCTGGTTTTGATCAAATGCTACCACATGTGCTGTATATGGATCATTTTAGCTGAGAATTTCTAGATATAATTATGACATAATCTAAAATAGTAAAGATCAAAGACTTATTGTTCCTTGGTTGGGTACAATCTGATTTTCTTTTCTAATTTTTTTTTTGTTTTATTTCTTTTGTAATACTGTTGGTCATTTTTATTAGATATGTAGCTAGTTCTCCTAAATAAATTAGTATGGGTAATTAAAGTGACTGCAAAGGGTATTGATACCGATAATCACTTGTTGACCACCGCTAATCAAGTCTTGCTCTATAGCTATCTTAATACCCATATAAATCTAAAGTCGAACCTCTGATCATTTCACAGCAGGTTCAATGAAATTAACAACAAAATTTATTACAAATGTTTATATATGCTGGAAAACTAAAACATAATTAAGCAAACCAACTTTTTAAAAAATAAAAATAAATGGAGCCACCCATTGTCTGCAGAGCTTAAACCAAATCCAAAACTTAAACATTTCAAAAAACTAAACATTTCAAAGAATAGAACAAGTTAGTGCTGACCTGAGGACGGAGATCAGAGGACTGTGTCTGTATATAGGGTCCCAAGCAGCGAGTGTCTTTCCTATAGAGATATTGCAGCACCTCTCTCTCTCTCTCTCTCTCTCTCTCTAAGTCTCCTGCCTTGTCTAGCCAAATGCATATGACAATGGCTATAATTATTTCTAGATTCAAGCCTGGCAAGGGCGGATCTAGGAAAGTCCCTTAACTTTAAAATTATTTCTAAAAGATGAAGTATATTTGTACATAATAATCCCTGTTAAATATTAAATCTTCATTTTAGCCCTTTAATGTTGAATCCTGGATCCATCTTTTTTATATCTGCGGTTAATATTTTATTGAAAAAAATCACCGATCAACCTACAAATATCTTAGGCTCACCGTCCCACTAAACATGAGAGGATAAAAATTTCAAGTGGATGAAGGTAGACCCCAAAATGAAAACAACGTTTGTTTATCTTATCATTATACTTCCCCCCCTCGCACATTAAACAATTTTCTCTAAACTATAAGACAGCATGTAGGACTAAAAAGCCATCAAAGTGAAGGGACAGGTTAATGTATTTTGAGATTAATTAAAATATATTATTATATTTTATAAAAAGTGTTGTAACCCATTTTTGGATCCCTCACAAAATATATATATATAAAAATATATATAGCCAAATGAGGTTAAGAAAAAATAACAGAAGGCAGAAGCGCTCAGAAAATGATCAGAAAATTGGTCAATTAAGTTAAAAATACAAAGATTGGATTTTTGACAGTATATTCTTGAAGGAGGAGAGCCTTGTTGAGAAGGAAAATTTGAAGTTTTAGGAGAAAAGCCCAAATTTGGATGTTTATGGACTTAATTGGATTTTTAAATGAATTTGTAGGGGATTTGATTGCAAGAAAAATTGATTTTTAAGTCAATTTGGGCTTTAATTAGAAGAAATTTAAGTTCTGGGGCCAAAATATATTTTTTAGGATTTTATTAAGTCAAATCAGGGGCTTAATTGCATAAATATTGAAGTTTAAGGACCAATTAGGGACTTAATTGAAGAAATCCAAGACCAGGGACCAAAATTGAAGAGGCGCGTAAATGGAGGGGCTGGAATTAATTGATTCAGGGGCCTAATTGAAGAAATTGGAAGTTTATTGATCAATTAAGGGCTCAATTGCATAAATCAGAGGCCAAGGACTAAAGTGAAAAACGCGGCCAACAAGAGGGGCAGAGACCGAAATTGGCAGGGATGCAATTGAAGAAAAAAAAAAATGATTAAAGGCCGTTTCGAAACTTGGCGCGTTCGGCGCCACTTCTAAATGAAACGGCGCGTTTTATCCAAAACGACGCCGTTTCATATTAAAAAAAAAAAAGGGAACCAGGCGACGCGTCGCCCGGACTGTTCATTTTCTTCCCCACCAAGCCGCCCGAGTGGCCGACTTCCAGTGCATGTTTTTTACCTCGTTTGGCCCCCAAATCCGACAAAGTATGCACCAACATGTCCACCTAGAACCCCTTTATCCCGGGGAGTGGTCCGGTCGGGTCAAAAAGGTTTGGAACGGCTCCGTTTATCGGGCCAAATCGTGCACCTCGGGCAGTCTGCAAATTTGGCAGTTCGAGGTGCACATTTTGAACCAACGGTTTGGATTACTCGAGTCGAATCAAGGGCTGAGACATTTTCCCCATTGAAGACAAGATTACCCTCTTTCCAGCCTTATAAATAGGAGAAATTTTCATGGTCAAATGGTTGGTGGAAGGGAGCTCGAAATCGGCACAAAATAAGCTTTTCCTGCCCGGTTTTCCTGCAACCAGCCTTCTCTTTCTTTTTTTCTCTCCGCCGTGGCCTCCAGCCGCCACCACTGATCTCGCCACCATCCTTCCCACGAAACACCACATCCCATCCATCACCCAGCAACCTCACCACAGTCACAAGCACCTCTCTTTCTCCCCCTCTCTTCTCTACAAAAATCTACTCCAACGGCGGCGGCGACAAGCGGGGTTAACAACCATCTTGCCCAAAAGCTCTCTTTCACTCCTACCAAGAACAACCGGAGTAGCAGCTCCTTCCTCGGTCACACCGACGGCTCCAGCCCAAGAGCTTTCCCTCTCCTCTGCAGAATCCGCTCCTTCTTCTTCCAGCCGAGACCGGTGCACGCCGGGAAGCCACCAGCCTCCACCGCAAGCACCACCAGCCTCCACAGCAACACACCGCCTCCTCCACGCCGGGTGCCCGTCTTCCTCCTCTTTGTGCATCGGTTTGTTTTCTTTCCCGCATGCGTAACGCACATTCGTGCATGCGGGAAGGGGGAAAATAATCCCCCCCCCGAGGGCTTTTAATTATCTTTGGGCCGATTGGTTCGCGCCCAAAAATGGGTTTCATTAGGTGCCCAAATTTGACCCAATTATATATTATGTATATTATCTGTGTTTTGTATTATTTATATCTAGATATATATATATATATATATATATATATATAGAAAAATTATTAAATTTCATCGAAAATTATTTCCAAAAATATGTGATTTTTCTGTAAGTTTATTACTGTATTTTGATCAATATCGGTTTGTATTTTTATACTGTAAACATACAAATCCGGTATTAAAATACCCGGTTTTCATCAAAACATCAAAGATTTTCAAAATAAAAAATGTCTTTTGCTTTCAAAAATTTTTTTCTAAAAATATCTTTAAAAATATTGTTGATTTTTCTGCATATTTTTATCATAGTGGATTAATATTTGGTTGTATTTTTATACCGTAAGAATACCAACCCAGTATTAAAGTACCCGATTTGCGTCAAAACATCGAAAAAAATAATACATAATTAAAAAATGTTTTGTTTTAAAATACGGCCTAGTCTCTCCAATATATATATATATAAATATTATAACATCATATTTTCATACAACAAAGAAAGTTTCAAAAACAATATATGTATTAGCATCATTTTGGCTTTAATAACCAGTTTATTCAAGCCATGAGAACTAGGCCAATATTTCAAAAATTCTAAAAAAATCTTTTTGTCTTCTTTTAGTATATGGGATTACGAATTTATTCGTAAAACGTATTCCTGATATTAAAAATACGGTTTCTTTACATAGACGTTAGAGTGGTTAGGTTTTACCCGCTAAGATAAGGACCTTCTTATTGAGGAGGACTTTTCTCGAACTATAGACGGACCAACAACTAGGAAACACAATGAGACCTTGAATTTTATCAGACAAATAAACAATGCAGCTTACCTTAGGTAGGGCGTATTTGGGGTGCTAATACCTTTCCTTTACGCAACCAATCCCCGTACCCAATCTCTGAGACCAATTAGGGTTCCTAGTGACCAAAATACTAGGTGGCGACTCCCATTCCATTTTCTACCAACAAAAGACAATATTTTCTTGTCTCCCCACATTTGCCAGATAGAGAACATGCACATTTTCTAGATTTTAAAGTGGAATATTCGCCGCGACGCCGCACACCCGCGACAAAAAGAAGCAATTGTTTTTATAAATAACATGTTGATAAAATGATTTTGAATATCTACAGCTTCTTATCAATTATTTCACTTTAAAAAACTGGTTTTTCCTATTCAATTGCTTGAAATATTATGTTAAAAAAAGGGACTACATAAACCCTGCACCCTTACAGGGAAAAGGTAAACTTCACAGATAGAATGCTTATCCTTATATTGAATCAACTAATGTCTGCCTATACCTACAAGCTGCTAAAGAAGTGAATTCATATCCAATAATTAAAACAATAAACCGACCAAACAAAATATATTTGAGAGAGAGAGGGAGGGAGGGAGAGCGTGGTGGAGGAAATCATGAGATATGGCCCTAGGAAGCCATGTTCTCTTGTTTTAGATGTTCTCTTGTTTTAGAAGCTTCGTAGATGCTACGTTTGGGTTTGATTTGGGGTTAGAACTTTGGCTTACGTGAGAGTTAGGAATAAAATTCAATATTTATATGGTTTTTATGGTGATTTAATATGAGGCGTCTTAGATTGATTTTGAATAAAGAGTGGAATAACCTGGATAAAAAAACATGGGTAAAGAAGTATCAAACACTTCAGATGAAAAGTTACTTGAGTAAGCATCTCGACTTATTTTATGAGTTGTCATAACAAAGTATGAGTCCAATTAATCGCTTAACTGATTATATTAGATACTCACTTTTATTGGTAACTAAACAATTTAAAAGAGTACAATACATACCGAGAACAAGAGAGTTAGTTGAGTATATCGATCTATTTAAAGAGGCTAATTATTTGGCTGAGCTAGACATTATTAGAAGTGACTAGGGGCAACATGTTTTAATCCACAAGGAGAAGCAATAAAAAAAGTTCTCAATTAACCCTAATTACTCAATACGAAGAAATGACAGTTTATCCAGGATGCTCTAAAAGATGAAAGAACAAAGTCAGATACAAAATAGATCATTCATCACCATAAAACTCAAATGAAAAAGGTCAGTAATAAAAAAAAGTCGGACAATGTAACACCTCTATCCTCTAGAGAATTTTAATTATGAAAATACTACAGTAATTTCACATTTTCAACCTATTATGAGTTTTTGTGTCTTCTTATCATGACAATTGGTTTTTCATATTTATTTACATATTTATTTTCAACCTATAATTAGGGGACTTGATTCTTTGTGCTATCTAGATTCTAGCTTGACAAGGGCGGATCTTAGCTCTAAAATGATTTCTAAGAGATCAAGTATATATATACATAATAATCCCTGTAAAATATTAAATCTTTATTTTAGCCCTTTAATGTTGAATCCTGGGTCCATCTTATTTATATATACGGATAATATTTTATAGAAAAAAATCACCGGTCAATCTATAAATATCGTAGGCTCACTATCCCACTAAAATGCCTTTTAAATTAAGAACATTTTAGATATATAATAATTTTTAAATATAATTTAGTAATTTTGTTATGCAATAAAAATATAAGCTAATCATAATATTCATTTGTACCCTCAAGGAAAAGACTAAGTTACGCTCCATAACAATGACATCTGTACTATCAAAGAAAAAACTAAATTACCCTCCATAACAATGATATTTATACCGCCAAGAAAAAGATTAAATTACCCTCGAGCTAAATGCTTTTTTTTTTGTGACAGTAGCAAAATGAACAATTTGCATTGCCAATCAAAAATAAATCATATTTATAACAATGATGTTTTTTAGTGTAAAATAATTTTTTAAAATGACATCGTTTTGTTGCGTAAAATGTGCATGGAAGAACCCAGCTGTGAAATGCTTTAAATATTAGAGACCCAATCAATCATTCTATTGTGTGGAATATAATTGAGAAATGAACAGTTGGTTAAGGACAAAAAAGTCCCTCTCTGTTTAATGTCTTTTGTTTTTTGGACACAACTTGATGTCTTCAATAATTAATGATGATTGTATTTTTTTTTGTTCACAACACTAATAAAAAAAAAAAGAGGACAAACTATGAAAGATGTTTGAGGTAGATATTAATATTTTCCATGAAAAAAATTAAAAAATAATTTATGAGAATGTAGAATATATATATTATAAATAATAAATTTAAAAATTTACTAAAAACATACCATCAAAGGAAGTTTCCTATCAGACAAAAATGCGATTCACAAGTTAATTAAGTTGGTCCATCATGCAGCATTTATGCGTTGATTTAACCACCAATAAATACTTAACATTTTCTCTTAATTTAATACTGGTAGACATGGCTATGATATTATAATGTTTTCTCTCTCTTTTTTTAATCATTATAATATTAAAATGTTACCTTATCGTGCAGACTTTACCTTTCAGATTGAATGCTGTGAGCTACGGCAGTACTCGTTTTTTACTTATTTATTTAAATAAATACTTATTTATTTATTTATTTATTTTAGGAGAGTTCATTGCCAATCCTAGTTTAAAAAGTTTTAATGGTATTGATCGTAGTTTTCAGATCCAACTTAGGATCCGGGGCTTGGCCTCATTTTAGATTACAGCTAATTTGGTTAAAATTTAAATATTTTTTTATATAATTTTAATATATTAATATCAAAAGTAAATTTTAAAAAATAAAAAATATATTATTTTGATTTATTTTTTAACAAAAAAAATATATTAAAAAACAATCAATAATACACTCACAAACACTCTTTTAAGCCTAGACCATTCAGTTACAGGATCAACTAGTAAGTCATCAAGTCAACTCAGATCAATCTTGAAATGTTGTTTTGAATAATAAATAAATAAAATAATATCATTTAATTTGAACAATTTTTTTAATACATTTGATTAAGACTTTGTTTGGCAACGAGGTTGCGCCTACGTTTTAAATAAAACACAGATGCAACCTATAAAGAAAAAAATAATTTATTGTTCATGGGTCCACAATATTTTTGCGTCCGAAACGCAAGGAAAAGAGAAGCAAAAAAATGTTGCTTCCTACGCCCTCTTCATGCTAATTAATTAGCATGAATAGTGTAGCATGCGACACTGTTAACTAAACAGTGTTGCATGCTTCACTATTCCAGTCGGATCGATTCCGGTCGGACGGGTACAGTTCCGGTTTAAAGTTTAAAATGCATTAAACCAGGTCCGACCCAGTAAAATAAAAAAAATATTTTTTTATTTTTTAATTATATTTTATTCGAAAAACTAGTGTTTAATATTATTCAATGACACTACATAAATTAGACAGAGATTGTTTGATGACGTAGCATTTATCTCGTTTTGATCGCAATCCCAATTTTGTTCCTGATTATATTTTACCTGATGTTGTTGCATGTTTAAAAAACCAAAAAAACTGTAGTCCTTATTGGATGTATTTCATACGTGATGGAATTGTAGATAGTTTAATGAAACAATAAAAAATATTTTATATAAAGTGTTATTTATTTCATGATGTAATAACAATAGTTAAATCTAAAATATTTAAATTAAAAACCATCAATATTAATATCTATTTTTTAAAATTATTTATAACCTCAATTTTAAAAGCATTATTAACCAAACACATATTTTTTCAAATCAACCTCAACTAAAAGTATTTTTTATAAAAACATTTTTTTTCAAATCACAACCATAACAGCAACTACAATATCAAACACACTAACTTGATCAAATAAAAATTTTCTTAATACAATCGATTAGGTTTCACTCAAGTATGATCAAATCAAGATCATATCAATGTTTGAAACAGAGGTCAATGAATTACAAGGTTAAATCAAGATTAATAAGGTAATGGTAGCAGCGATTTGTTTAATTAATTTAGATCAATCTCCTTGTTCTTGTTTCCAACAATTGCAATGGATATCGACATATGAATATAGGAGATTCAAAAACTCTATCTATTTTTGTTGCTTTAAGAAAAACAAAATTGAACTATGGCTGCTGAAGAAGTATGGTGCTGTGGAATAATCATGGATCAGGATAAATTAGTCATGGTATCCTCGAGATACCACTGGACTACCAATTAGCAGTGTATTCTCTACAAAAGACAGGATATTTCTCTTCCGCTTTTTGGGTGAAATTTATTACTCAACATTAATAATAACAATAATAAATTTCTCTCTGTTTGCCTGCCTCTTCAAGGAGGTCCAGCCCTTTGAATATGTCAGAAACCGACACTTACAAAGAATAAAAATTAGAATCCCTAAACAGATAGGAGAAATAAAAACAAAATACGAAATTAAAGCTGAAAATCCAAGATTAAACAAGAAAAAAACAAAAATGAATAAAACAGAATTTCAATGCCTAATTTGAAAGCCTTCTTGAAATGAGCTAGCAAATTAATCCAAATTAAAAATTATAATTTTTTCTGTATCCTCTTACACAACCAAGCCTCTTTTTTGGCTTTGGTTTGTTTATCTGGTCATAAAATTATATGTTAGACTATTCACATGGCCTAGCTGCAATAAATCCATATCCGGTTATTCAAAACCTCCTGCCATCAACTTCTTTATAAACATGGAAAGGAAAGTTACAAAAGACTGGACACTGGAACTGCAATTCATGCAATAGTTCATCAATCTGAGGTTCGGTTCACTCAGAGTATCGCAACAATTTAGAGCTAGTTTTTTGCTTTCATAAGTAGACATCAACATGAACAAAATTGTAGCAATCTAGCTAGTATGACTGTTCCAATTAAGAATAAAAACAAAAGAAAAGACATAGCTATCTACATTCAGTTATGGAAGTGTTCTAAAACAAGCTGCAGCATTTCTTTCTCATTTAAGTTATTTCTAACCCAACATGTTAATAACTATTCTAAGCATAAAATATTAAAAAATAATTCAAATCAATTTATAAAAAAAATCATGACAAACAAATTCTAATGCATATGTCTGATGAATTATTATGAATTGTTAATCACCCGTCCTTGCTTATATATATATATATATATATATATATATATATATATATATATATATATTGGGCTCAACCATTTAGGTTGACAAGAGCAAGAGACTTCAAGAAAGAGAGAGAGGCTGAAATATACAGGAAATTATTAAGGGGCTCGCTGCCTGGGACTATACACAGAGATACTGTCGTCTGATCTCCCTCAGGTCAGCAGGACCCGACAACCTAACATGATTTATGGGAGTAACTTGGGTGGCAAGGGAACCAAAAAAAAATTGGAGTGACAGGGATGAACACTCTTTGGATTCGTTTGTTTACACGGCTGTGGTTGCATTTTAATTAAAATAAAGCTTGTAGCCGTTGGTTGAAGAAAAAATGTAATATACTGTTCATGGATCCCATTGGTTTTTTGCGTTTGAAACACGGATAAAGAGAAGCAGGAATTCATTGCTTTTCTTCAACTGTTCATGTTAATTGCACTGTTCAATGAACAGTGTACAACAGTACACTGTTCACTTAAAAATAGTGAACAGTGTAATTCTCTTACACTGCGTGAACAACTTATTATTATTCTTCTTCTTCTTCTTTTCTTTTTTCTTTTTTTAGTATAGTAATTTTTTTAACATTTTTTTAAAAAAATTAGTTTAGAGTGCATGATAATATTTTATCTAATTTTATTACATGCTAGAAAAATTATGGAAACTGTAGTTCTTGTCGGATGTATTTCGTACGTAATGAAATTGTAGATGGTTTCATGAAATAATAAAAAATATTTTATATAAAGTATGATTTATTTCATGATGTAATAGCAATAGTTAAATCCACAATATTTAAATTTAAAATCATCAATATTAATATATATTTTTTAAAAAAATTATTTTATAACCTCAATTTCAAAAGCATTCTTAACCAAACACATTAAACTACTTTTTTTTAACTTCAATTTCAATCACAGTTTTAACCAAACACCTATTTTTCAAACCAACCTCAATTAAAAGTACTTTTTATAAAACAATTTTTTTCAAACCACAACCACAATAGCTACCACAATACCAAACACACACTTTAACAGATGAAGGAATCCTAATGGCAATAAACTGACCTCAAGATGGTAATTCATGATAACAAGGAATTCACATTATAGAACAACATATCATTGAATCAAATCAACTCACATCACATTATTTAATGTTCAAATTGGTCAAAGCAGGAGACCACATCCAACACCTTAACTTGTCCTTCAATGTTTCTTTAAAAGGCCATCACACAGGCACAAGTACAAACTCAATTTTAGGACAATATTACAACAAGACTTTGCTACAACATTATTACTTTTTCAGAACTACATAAACCCAAAATTTAACAACAATTCTTTGAGGAAATTAACAATAACAATCCAATCAATCATTACGTAGAAGTAATAAAACTAAGCAAGATAAAATCTTACAAGAATGATTTTATAGTCTGTATCAAAGTGAGGACCAGCAGGATAGCTGATGCAACAGTTGCCGTACCTCTCCAAATATTGGCGAAATATACATGTTTCAAGGTTGCTTTCATTCGGTTAAAGCGGCTTTCATAGTGGGAATTTACCTCTTGGGAGATATCACCAAAACAAGTGTAACTGTCATCAATATTCTCGCAAAAATGGTTAATCAGATTTGAAACTGCGGCATCTTCACCTAGCCAGTTGAGAATGATTCCCTTTCGGACTAGCAAAGCCACGTCTTCTGAACTGTCGATAAGAAGGTTCATAAACTTGATGTAACTGCATACGTAAGCTTCAAACGGGTTGCAGCACTGCTCCAAGGCCATGATATTTCGTACAAGACGTTCGAAGCAGTGATCAACTTCCAAGCGTGGTATTTTCATCACTCCTTTGTCAAATGTTATGTTGACCAAACATTTGTCTTGGGTGACCCGAAACTTCACTCCTGCCTTGCGTAGCATGACGGCACTATATTTCAGCATGATAGGGTTCAAGCTATAACTTCGCTGAATGGCTCCATTCAACATCAAATTCCTTAGTAAATCAGTGAAATGCCTGCTTCCCTTTACGCTCGGGCTGGTTTCTACCCCTTGTGAAAACGTGTACTTTCCAAAATGAAACGTAGCAAGATCAAGAAAAGGAATGGCTGCAGCATCCTGGCTAGGGGGATTGACGTGGTCATATATTTCTTGAATAATGAAGAATGGTAGTTGGTTTTCAAGCAGCATCAAGTCTTCTCGTATGTCAAATGTCATCCTGGGCTCCAATTTCGTAGGACCTTTATCATCCTTTGACTCCGACAAAAACTGAATGACGAAGACAGCATCCAGCAGGATCATCTCTACGAAATCACGGCTCTCGATTAATTTGAATTTCTCTGAATAACAGTGTCTGAGACGCTCTTCTTGGTTCTCAATACTGATCACAATATCAATAATTTTCTTCTCATCCATCCCATCCCGTTCAGTAAGCCTTTTGAAAAATTTCAGTTTCTCCTTTTCCATGGCCTCTAGTCTTGTATTTTCGCGGTGAAGAGGACCTATGGAAATCAGTAGTGGAGCGTAGGCTTTCCATTTTACGTGTCGAAGCGGTTTGGGCACCCTGTAGATGCAGCACTCGGAACCGTTCTTTTTAAAGGACATCCCTTTCACCTCAGAATCCAGCTTTGCCAAAATATTTGTAGCCATCTCTCTTTTTTCTTTATAATAATCGAGATTTATAGCCATCTCAATCTCTGAAGCACTTCCCACATCAAAATCTTTTCCCTTGGTTGGACTACTTGCCTTATCCTCTTCCATATTTGATGCTCTTGCCTGTTCAATATCGTTTTCCATGTTCGAAGCACTTGCAGTAAATTTATGCTTTCCAGTCTGCAGGTTGGCTGAAACAAACCAAGAATGAATGGAAGGGCATACACAGTTCGATTTTGAATATCACAAATTTTCTAAACTTTTTCACTATTAACACATTTTCTCCTTCTCTACCTTTAAATAATCCCTTTCTCTCTATTTCTCACTTGCTATAACATTAAATATATAGCCTAAATAATTAGCTAGATTTTGTTCATGTATATAATCAAATTTCATGCTATCAAATTAAATCGATTCTAAGCTGTGTTTGGAATAGTAGAAATTATTATTTTAAAAAAAACTTTTTTTCAATAAATAAATTAAAATAATATTTTTTATTTTTGATATCATCCTATCAAAACAATTCTAAAAATATTATAAAAAATTTATTTAAAATTTAAAAAATTCTAAATTTTTTAAAACTTTAATTAAAACGATATCAAAACACCCTTTAAAAAAAAATAACTTTACGACCATTTACATCATTTCCCCGAAATCTTATTGAAATCTGTTCTTCCTGTTTAGTTGCTTAGATTCTAATTAAAACACAGACCTGATCTAGTTTGTTTCTTCTTTTTAAAAAAAACATTAAAAAGTTAAAATGGTTAATCTTTAACAAGAAAACAAATAAAAATGGAACTACGGACACCCTAGACCTAGCTTTACAGGGGAAAGGTACGTGAACTTTATGGATAGAATGCGTAAACTTATATGGAACCACCTAAGCCTAAGGTCTGCATGCAGAGCGTAAACCAAATCCTAAAGATCGTCAGTAAACATTTCAAAGAAACCGAACAAGTTAGTGCTGACCTGAGGGAGACCAGACGACAGTATCTCTGTGTATAGTCCCAGGCAGCGAGCCCCTTAATTTCCTGTATATTTCAGCCTCTCTCTCTCTCTTTCTTGAAGTCTCTTGCTCTCTTGTCAACCTAAATGCTTGAGCCCAATATATATATATGCAAGGACGGGTGATTCACAATTCTTCCATTCTCTTTGGTATAATATTTATAAATTCATCTGAGTTGTTTTCTAATTTTTAATTTTTAAAAGAGTCATTGACATGTTTAGTTAGAAATAACTTTTGATTTCTAATTAAAATCATTTTAATTTAGAAAAAAAAATAGAATAGAAAATTATGTTATTATTCGATACTTAGATGTATATTTTACTTTCAATTCATATAGAGTTTACACGGTCGTATTGCAAGATATATAAAAAATCTAATAAAATAAATTATAGAAAAGACTCGATAATCTCCTTGAATTAAATTTCTATTATCTTGAATTATTTAATTTCTTAATCTCTTTTTTTTTATTGATTAGGAAATAATTAAGAATATTTTTATTTTGATTATTTCCTTAATAATATTATAAGTTATTTATGAAAAATAACTTTTATGAAACAAAGTTAAAAATCATAAATCATGTTCAATTGACTCTATATACAATTTTGTTTTTAAAAAGACTTCTCCTAGTTAATTATTGCAATAGGGTTTTTCTATGCGTAATGACAATATATAAATATATGTGCACACATGGACGGAATCATAAAATGATTTAAAAAATAAATATTATTTTTATATTTTAATTCTTATAAACTGTAGCAATGTTAATTAATATGTGATGTGCCTCTATATTCATATTAAGTAGTTGACTTTTTTACATGTACTTGACTCTTTTTTTTATTTCCCTCTGTAAAGAAAAAAGGGGTCGACGAAAACATGCAAGTCGTCAGTTCATCGCCAGCTCAAGCGTTTTCTTGTGTGATCTGCCATTTTCACGTTCATTTTCTCTTTTATCTAGAATTGATTTACAAAGACTCATTAATCAACACAAAAGAAATAAATAATTGGATACAATGGTAGACAAGTAATTGGATTGAATGATTAGCTGTCTTTGGCTAGAAATAGGTATCCTTCATCATCCATCTGCGGTGTTTTTTTCTTCAAAAGAAAAACCTATAAAATATTTTATCAATGCATTCAATTTTTACGAACATCTAAATCAGGGACGAAACTAGAAAATAAAATTAAAAAAAATTAAAATTTCAGTTGTTTTATTATTTAGGATAAAAGTATAAATATTGTCAAGAAAGAGACTGGAAAAACAATTTAATTCTTACAGGGGTCGGGACCCCTGTCAGCTCTCTTATCTCCGCCCCTCATATAAATGATGGTAGCGACAATCTTAACATTGGTTATTGATTTTTTCTTTTTAAATTTCACTATTGATTATTATTTATAATCTTGGCATTGAATATTGAATTATTCTTAATTCCACCGTTTGGTTAATTTTAATGGTTTGAATGTAGGTATGTTTGCAAGTCATAGAGAGAGAGATATCCATTGCTTATACTCTTCATGGAAAAGAAAAGGATCCATTGATTTGAGTTTCAAGCAAGATGCTCAACACTTCCATGAGACAACAGGATAATATGTTGGTGAATTCATGCAATGGCTTGCTTTGTGTATCCGTGTAATTTAACTTCAAATCCTGCTGTGTAGAATCTCAATTTAACTAATTTTATGGTTTTACTTTAATATCTTATTTCAAATAACTTTTATATTAATTTCCTAAAATGCCTTTTAAATTAAGAACATTTTAGATAAACTATACTTGTATGACTATAAATAGTAAAAGAAAAAAAACCTACCAAACTCATAAGCTCTGCATAAATAGAGAAAAATGCTCCATGATATTTAAAGGCAATTTAATAATTTTAATGTATAATAAAAATATGAGCTAACCATAGTGTCTATTTGTACCGCCAAAGAGAAAAAGACTAAATTACCCTCCTATAACAAAGCTAAATGTTTTTTGTGACGGTGGCAAAATGGTCAATTTACATTGTGAATTTACAGGAAATTATGTGTATATACAGTATTTAACTTATCCCTTTTAGCATTTTTTTTAATGTAAAATAATTTTTTAAAATAGAATCATTTTGTTGCGTAAAATGTGCCAGTTGTGAAATGCTTTAAATATTAGAGAAATGAACACTTGTTTAATGTCTTAATTTTTTATTGTGTGGAATATAATAGAGAAATGAACAGTTGTTTAATGTCTTAATTTTTTTATTTTTTGGGCACTACTTGATGTTTCAATAATCCATGATGGTTGTATCTTTTTTTTAACAACACTAATTAAAAACAAAAGTAAATTGTGAAATTAATAGCATTAACAATTATAAATAGCAACTAGTTATGCTTGGGAGTTGATTCTGTCAAAAACACTGAGTATTGGGTTACAGGGTTAGCTTGAAAAAATTAAAAAAAAAATATTTAGAGTTTTAATATTTTACATGAAAAAATTAATAAATAATTCATATAAATATATACTATATATGTTATAAATAATAAAATTTAAATATTTATCTTAAAAGGTTTTAAATATCAAATTAAAAAATACAATCTTTCATTATTTTTTTAAACCAAGGTTGCAGCTGAAATTCCAATTCTGAATGATACTATCTTTGCCAACTGTAATCCTGATTTTTTTCTTTTTCAGACCTGGTCAAAGCTATAGATTACTCAAGACCGGATAGCTATTGTAGCGGCAACTATACAATTGTTGAAGTTCATGTTTATTTTTATATTTTAAAAAAATTAAAAAGTTTTTTTTAACTTTAAATTAATATTTTTTTAATGTTTATTGATGATATATGAATTTAAAAATCATTTTTAAAAAATAAAAAATATTTTTTTAATATATTTTTTTAATAAAAGAACTTTAAAAAATAATCATGCTCCGGACAGGCTCAAGAGTTTTTGAAAAGAGACGCACTCCTGTTCGATTTGAGCTGCCGTCTTCAACAGTAATTCTACTACACATTAACCTATTATTTATAGACTTTCCTTCTCCTTTAGATACTCCTTCAATACTACCTAGTTGCTGCATGGAACCCACGTCAGAATGCTGACTGACTTCAGCTGTCATTCCACTTTCCACGTCAGCACCAGCCTACTGCTAGAAACTTCCTCCTACTGTCGATTCATTGCGGTTGTTTCCTCTTGATTTCTGCTGCTGCCGCCTTCTGCCGTAGTTTCTCTAGGCTGGTTTCAACATACTGGTGACAGAGTAGTGGCAGTTGAAATAGTCAGAAGAAGTCGTGAGTTGATTATTTTTCATAAAATATTTTAAATAACTTTATAAATTAAACATATTTTTCTTATGAAATTTATAAATTTAAACATATATTTTTTTAAGTTTATCAGTTATTTGTACTTGAAAAAAAAAAGCAGTTAAGTTGGTCCATCATGCAGCATTTAAGCGTTGATTGAACCACCAATAAATACTTAACCTTTTCTCTTATTCTTATTTATTTTTTTAATTATAAATATTCATACCAGTTTGAATATATCTTAATTAATTTTTAAAATTTTAAAATTAATAATTATATAAATTTTTAATGACACTGGAGTTTATAGTACTTACACTGATATTGATATGAAAATGTTACCTTATCAAGCAACCGTTAGCTTGCAGATTGAATGCTGTGAGCTACAGCAGTCCTCGTTTTTTACTTATTTATTTATTTATTTTAGGAGAGTTCATTGGCAATCCTAGTTTAAAAAGTTTTAATGGTATTGATCATAATTTTCAGTTATAGAAGTGTTCTAAAACCAGCTGCAGCATTTCTTTCTCATTTAAAGTTAAAATGCAAGAAATTCATAGCAAGCCGTAATCATGTATTGGGCTTAGAAATCAGAGGGGTAAATGCAGATGTTGAGAAACTAGTTGATTTTGTCTGGGGAAGCATCTCTCTTAATTTACATGGAAGATGTGGCAGACCCAAAAGGCTTTCAAGACCTCCTTGACCCAACACCTTGGAACAGATGTTGAAATAGTAAGGTTAGGACAAGTTCAGTGGCTTACTGAAATGTGAAACATAAACCCGACAGTAACTTTGAAGCCTATTTCACTCATCACTAAGCTATCTCAAAGAAGCTGCACGCATTTTTAGCATATGTTTCAATGAGAAAAACTTGAGAAAGGTAATCAAGAACCAAGAATGCAAATCTCCTTTGTTCTGCTCAGTTTTGATTGTCTTTGACCGTTTCAAAATATTTCCACCACTCCCTTCGTTTATGGCCCATTGAGCGAAATATTCCCACCACTCCCTTTGTTTATGGCCCATTGAGAAGAGAAAATCTTTATGCCTCGACAACTATGCATGAACATTACGGGCCAAGGAGTGAGAAGACTCACAGGGAGGATATTGTAGCTAGAGAAATGTAGGACGGGGCAGCTGATTTTGCAGCACAAATAGCAAGGACTCCATTGGATCTTTCCTTCTCTTCTGTGTAAAACTTTCAGTAAACTCTAACCCCTGAAAAGACAGCATTATTGGACTAAATATAAATTTGAACCATAAGGTATGAACATAAAATACCAAGATATAAACTTGAGGTATAAAGATATGAAAATGAGACACGGAGCTATAGACACTAAGCATAAAGCATTTATTTTGGCCCACATATTTTAAAAAAAAAAACTATCTTAGCCCTTCCAAAACGAGTTGTTTTTTCCAGTAAAGTGCAGGTTGTTACCTTCAGCTATGGTGTTTACTCCAGGAAGGACTTTTCAAGGCCCTGCTTCCAACATCTCAAAAAATGAAGCATGGCGATGAAAATCTTGCTGAGAAGAGGTTATTAGAAAACCAAATTGCAAAAAGAAAGCATAGGAAGTTTGAATGGAATTATTATCACCTGAACCTGAAGCAACACACTTATTGAAAAGGATTACTGCTCCTGATGCCATTCTGGAACCAAACGAAGGGGAATAACAAAAATAGACACATAAAAAGACAAACAAGAAACCTAAATTGCACCAGAAAGAAATGTGTACCAACTACATAAAAGTAAACAGACATCAACTCTACCGATTATAGTCGCCTACAGCACACCTCCCTTCAATTGTTTTCAGCCCATCTACAAAAAGTACCAAATCACCATAATTGGCCTTTAACCGAATCTAATTTTAAGTACCCCAGAAATGACAAGGATACAACATAGAAGGTGAATGTCATTCATAGTAAGGTACAGAAATTATAAGCAAGAAAACAGCCTGTACCTTTCAGTTATGTGAAGAAAGGCTCCTGAACATGAAGTTCAAAGTTTACAGTCTTTAATATCTGATAAGATTCAACAATTATTTATGATCATAAAACTTGAAACAATCAGTTAAGAATTGTGAAGATACCAATAGAAAGCAAAAACTAGCACCACAAAAAACATATATTTACCAATTCAGTTCCTTCATTCAGAACCAAATCATTCCATTCTCTTCTCTGTTTGGACTCACTGTCTTCATCCGCCAAGTCCTTTTTCTTAGATGCCTTTCCACAGGTTACAGATGTTAAATTAATTGAGATCAAATAGAGAAAGGAGGCTAGAATTTCGAACAATCAGTATATTATGAATGCTTAGTCTTAACCTAAATACAAATAGAGTATATATAGGTCAAACTGAAAGTACTATTCTACCCTTAATAAATAAGACCACATAAATATTATTTAACATCTCCCCTCAAACTCACGATGCGGCAGCTACAAGCATCGAGAGTTTGCCAACCGTAAAACGAAAACGAGAGATGGAATGCGCCTTAGTAAAGAAATCTGCAATCGCAAGGAAGAAGGAACAAAAGGCAAAGCAATGGTGCCATGTTTGAGATGATGACGAGTAAGATGACAATCGATCTCAATGTGCTTAGTGCGCTCATGAAAAACCGAGTTATGAGCAATCTGAATAGAACTCGGTTGTCACAATACATAGGAGTAGGATGAGAAAAGGAAATTCCCATATCGCAAGTAACCAACGTAACCAAACAATCTCTTTGGTAGTAGATGTCATGGCACGATATTCCGCTCGGTGGATGATTGAGAAACAATAGATTGTTTCTTGCTCTTCCAAGAAATAAGAGAATCACCTAAAAAGATAGTAACCCGTAACAGACTTGCGATCTGTGGGATCACTACCATGATCAAGCATCGAGTATGCACGCAACTCCAAGGAAGAGGTGGATGAAAGTAAAAGACTCAAAAACCGTACCCCGAAGATATCGCAAAATACTAAAAAAACAGCTGCCCAAAGGAAGTAGTAGGAGAAGCAACAAACCGACTAACAACATGAACAAGATATGCAATATCTCGGACGAGTAATGGTGAGATATACCAAACTCCCAACAATAGTGCGGTATAAAGTAGGATCTGTCAAAGGTAAACCATCGAAGAAGAGTACCTTGCGTTAACCTCAATAGGAGTATCTATAGTTTTGTTATCGTAAGTCTAGCCCGCTCAAGAATATCTGCAACATATTTCGATCGAGAAAGAAGGTAACCTCTAGGTGAGTATGCTACCTCAATACCCAGAAATATCGAAGATAACCCAAATCCTTCATTTCAAATCGTCTAGCCAACTCGTCTTCAAAACCGAAATACCATCAATATCATCACCAGTAATAATCATGTCAT